>CM068372.1:46196772-46610304 GCA_034769895.1 Magicicada septendecula
ACAATCTACTATTGCTTATAATTTATGCTTTCTCTCAGAACATCAGATCAAAATATAAATAAAAAGTGACATTTGGCAACTTTAGTACAGAAAAAGCTTTTTTTCCAAGTTATGACCAGTTTTTACATTTTTCAGTGTCAAAAGTGAAAATGAGAAATTAAATTAATTTGAGAAATTTTTGTTTCATAAGTTGGCAATAATGTATTAACATCTGATCGACAATTAATTTTTTAGTATAAAGTGGAATAACCCCGTATTTGAACATTGTGTAATACAATACTAACAACCTTAATACGCGGAAAATGTTCCAATTCATTTATACAAGTTATCGAATATATAGTGGTACCAAGATATGTGCACGCGCGCGCGTGTGCTTCTGTGTTTGTTCGTCTTAAACAAAATGTAAATCTGGTTAAGGTATTAGCTGGATTAGCTGGTTGTGTTTGCCGAAATCGTTTACATGTGGTTGTTGATGACGCGCGCTGAATATCAAGTGTTAATAAACTGGTGCTTATCTGTTTCCGACGTTTGAAGCTTAGTTACAAACACGACGCAAGTTTCTTGGTTAATTTAATTTGGATTTGCACGCCGCCGCGCATCCCTCTCTCGCTTTGATACAAACGTTACAGTGGCACTCGACCCGGGCTATCGATTGTTGCCGGCTCAACACAGTCGTGATTTACAATAATGAAAAAATAATTGTTGCGTAAATAGTGAAGGTGGAGATAGTGCTAAACTATCTTCAAATTCAATAGGAGTAATATCTAAAATAGGTTCATCTTCATCTTCAATCGTTACCATAGGCATCGGTCTCCCCACTTGTCCCTCGGTTAAAACATTCGTATCACAAGTTTCAATGTCATCAGACCTTGACCCTACACTTGATTCATTACCATTATGTTCAAATGAAACAGCTGTTTCCCTTGTGCGTTGTTGTCTCTGCAGTATCTTATCTCCTGACGTGGTTGACTTCTTTGACCTATTTACGTGAACAGTTTCTTCTTTATTTTGTTTAAGTAATTTAAAATTTAAACCATTCAATTTTTCTATAATTTTTAAGGTCCTAGCTATGGCTTGCCAAATTTCTGTTTTACTCCTCTTTTAATCACTGGACTATTCAAGAAGACAAAATCACCTACATTATACTTAACCTTTTTACTTTTACGATCATACTGAATTTTACTCTTATCTCTACTATTTTCTGTATTTGCAATAGCTAATTTCCTAGCCTCAATTAATTTATCTACTAGCTTACGCAAAGTATCGCGACCTCCTAACGCATCTGTTTCTGGTTCTTCTATTTCATTCAATCGAGCTTCCAAATCATCATCTGCTGGTAAGCTAAAATCTTGTCCATAAAGTAGCATATGTGGACTATAACCGGTCGTATTATGTTTCGTACTTCTGTAAGCCATTAACACATACTGTACATATTCATCCCAATCAGTAGCATTGTTGTTCACGTAATGCGACAACATGTCAATTACAACTCGATATAGACGCTCTATTAGCCCATTGCATTGTGGATGATATGGTGTCGTCTGAATTTTCCTAATTTTCAAAGATGACAGAAGTCTTTAAATAATGATGAAACGAAATTACGTCCTTGGTCTGTTAGCAGACTCATAGACACACCATGCCTAGATATGACATGCTTAACAAATTCCCTAGCAATCGTTACGCTAGTCTGATCGGGGATCGCTATAGCTTCACAATAACGTGTTAAATAATCTATGAAAGTTACCAAATATTTATTCCCAGCTTTAGTGGTAGGTAGAGGTCCTACTATATCCATCGAAACAAGTTGAGAAGGTTGAGAAACTGACTGACATTTTCCCATAGGTGCTATGTTTATTCGATTAAATTTATGTTGATTACACGATAAGCATGCTTTAACATAATTTTCTATGTCTTTACTTAAATTCGGCCAATAATATCTCTCTGCTATTAAATACTGTGTGCGTTTGATTCTCTGATGACCAGAAAAAGCTGTATCGTGGTGTTGACCTATTAGGCCAACAAGCGGTACTAATATTTTTGGAACTATTAACTGATGTACATTTCCCCTTTTATAAAGCAACCCGTCATCATCTAAGAAAAATTCATTTATTTCTCCTGTTTTTATAGATTCCTTAATTGTATTACAATAGCCTATGTATATCTATCTTGCACATGCAAAAACACTTCTCTCGACATATATGGTATTTCATAAACCTTACGAGTGAGACATGCATTATGTCTACTTAATGCATCACAATTTTTATGACGCTTACCTGGCTTGTGAATCACCTTGTAATCAAACTCTGACAATCTCAATGCCCAACTGGTCAATCTTTAAGATGGATCCTTTAGATTTAACATCCATTTCAACGCTGCATGATCCGTGATGGCTGTAAACTTCCTACCATACAAGTAACAGCGGAAATGTTTGGTCGCCCATACTAATGCTAAAAGCTCTCGTTCTGTCGTCGAGTAATTCCTCTCTGCATTGTTGAGCTGACGACTTCTAGATGCTCTTATCCATCGTAAACCTGAGTTAAGACAGCGCCAATAGCCGTTCCGGATACATCTGTACTCAATAAAGATGGTAATTGAAAATCAGGATATTTCAAAATTGGTTGCATACAAAACATTTCTTGTAATGTATCAATAGCTGTACTTTGTGCCTCTCCCCACTTGAATAATAAATCTTTTCGAGTTAATTCAGTAAAAGGTTTAGCCAAATCTGAAAAATTTTTAATAAATCTTCTATAATAACCTACAAGACCTACAAAAGATCTTACATCTCTTACTGTTTTAGGTACTGGATAATTCTTTACAGCTTGAACTTTCTTCGGATCAGGTTTAACTCCCTCAGAAGAAACAATATCTCTTAGATATTCAACATCTGTAGACGCAAAAACACATTTTTCTAATTGCATACGTAGGTTAGCTTCTTTAAGTTGAGAAAATACACTATTTATTCTGTTTTCATGACTATCAATGGCGGGACTAAACACAATTATGTCGCCAAGATATACCATAGCTCCAATACCTTTAATACCAACTAAAACACTGTCCATTAAACGCTGAAAAGTAGCAGGTGCATTCATAATTCGGAAAGGCATTTTCGTAAATTCAAAATGATGTCCTGGAATAGAAAACGCGGTTTTCTCCCCATCTTGTTTATCCATATGTACTTGGTGAAACCCACTAGCCAAATGTAGCGTAGTAAAAAAAAAAATATTTAGAATTTCCCAAACAATCTAACGTCTCAACAATATTTGGTAACGGACAAGCATCCTCTTTTGTTATACTATTTAACACTCTATAGTCAACTCAAAACCTGTACTTAGGTACACCGTCTGGACTCTTTTTCGGAACTATCACAACTGGACTACTCCACGGTGAGTTTGAAGGTTTTATTACATCTGTCTCTACCATCTCGCTTACATGACTCTGTATCACACTCTTCATAGACTCAGGAAGCCTGTAAGGTTTCTTTTTAATTGGTAAACTATCACCAGTATGTTTTTTATGGTTTATGTCTACAAACAAACCCTCTATGCTCCGGATTCTCACGGAACAAATCTCTTTATTTTAATAACACCGGTTTCAAAACTTTACTGTCACTCTCAGACAAGTGCTTTAATTTCTCTAATATTAATCCATCAACTTTCTCATTACTACCAATATTGTATCTATTATCATCATTATTATGTTTCTCATGTTGTAGAACATCAACAACTCTTATACTTACATAAACTTCAGGCTGGTATTTCTCTGCCAGAACTAACATAATTCCCTTTTGAATTATAAGTGGTTCTCCACTACAATTAACAACTTTAATAACTACATTGTTATCGGTGTGTACAGTACTTAGTACACGGGCAACTCTTATACCCTGCACATCTAATTCTCGCGGTTCTACTAAAACGTCTCGTGGCACCGGAATGTCACGTAGACCGACCATTCGGCAATTTACAAATACCTCACTTAAGGGTGGTAACTCTTGCTCGGAAGCATTCATGACAAGCCAAAATTCTGCATCATTCCCGACAAAATTACAACGAGTTATAGGTTGATCAGGCTCACAATCGTTAGTGATACCAATGGAGACTACCCTGCAATCCTCGACACCGGAGTCGAGTGATATCACTACCGAGTTTTTATTCAAACTCAACCGTGGTGATGGCAAGTCTATTATTGCACCCAATGACTTTAGTAAATCGAGGCCTAGTATACCGTCGTAAATATGAAAAAAAAACTATCATCCCTTGGTACTACAAGAAAAGTGTGTACAACTTCAACGCTTCCCAGACGTAACCTCAAATTGTGTGTCCCTTTTACGAATAAGCTACTCCTGGTAACCCCTTTAGCATTTATAGCAGTTTTATGTGTGGCACACCTACTGATACCTTCCTTAATTAAAGAAATACTAGATCCAGTGTCTATTATAAATTTACATAATTTCTTTTCAATTTCACCCATAATTACTAAATCATTTAAATCGTTAGAAGAAATTGTAGGTATCAAATAACTCGTCGTTCGACCCTGCCGTGCCCTAACAAGTCGAACTGCTGATGTTTCGGTGTGTATTGTGCTTACTATTGCAGTTACGAGCGTAATGACCCTTAGCATGACAATTATATCATTCTATGTCTTTCAAAGGTTTTTTGGTGCATCGTTTTACTTTTATTATTACGGTTCTGATTATAACTGGTACTACGAGCATTATGTGGATGAGTTTTACCACTAGCTTCCCTTGATAACTTTTTAAAATAATTCTTAGCTAAGTGACCTACCTTGTTACAGTGATAACAGGTGACACTAGTCACGAAGACATGTCCATCGGCACTACTCCTCTTACCATCTCCCCATGAAGTATGCTGCTGTTGTCGATCAGCTGAAGCCACAGTATTGGCGATCTGAATTGCCTCCTGCATAGTGTTAGGTAATCGGTATCGTACTTGCTGTCCCACAACACCTTGCAGGCCATTTATATACGCAGCTAAAAGTCGACGCTCCGCCTCCTCCTCGATGACTTTCTGCTCCATAGGATCAGCAACCTGTCTAATAAAAACTCTCGTGGCACCGGTATGTCACGTAGACCGACCATTCGGCAATTTACAAATACCTCACTTAAGGGTGGTAACTCTTGCTCGGAAGCATTCATGACAAGCCAAAATTCTGCATCATTCCCGACAAAATTACAACGAAATTCCCGACAAAATTTAAACATAAAATTCGGCAACGATCAGCAAAAGATTCTGGGGTTTCATTCCTACGCTGTGTCGCTGACTGAAGTGCTGTATAATGATAATTATCTAACTGCTTAAATTTAAATCGTTCAATAAAACACTGTGATAAAACGTCATACTTTAAACCTGCTTTCTGCAACTGCGGGCAACTGTTATAATATAATGCTGCAGGTCCCCTTAATTTTAACGAAACGATGTGAACCTTATCAGAATCGTTCCAATTGCCTATTGTCGCGACGTCGTCAGTCTGTTTAAAGAAGGCGTGAACAGGAATACCCGTACCATCGCCCCACCAATACCCGTAACATCGCCCCTCCAATACCCCTACCATCGCCCCTCCAATACCCGTACCATCGCCCCTCAAATTCCCGTACCATCGCCCATCCAATACCCATACCATCGCTCCTTCAATACCCATACCATCGCCCCTCCACTACCCATACCATCGCCCCTCCAATACCCGTACCATCGCCCCTCGAATACCCGTACCATCGCCCCTCGAATACCAGTACCATCGCCCCTCCAATACCCGTACCATCGCCCCTCGAATAACAGTACCATCGCCCCTCCAATACCAGTACCATCGCCCCTCGAATACCAGAACCATCGCCCCTCCAATACACGTAGCATCGCCCCTCCAATACCCGTAGCATCGCCCCTCTAATACCCGTACCATCGCCACTCCAATTTTCAATTAAGTTTGCTATAGTCAGAGCCTTAGTGACAGTAGCAGCGACAGGTGCAGTACCTGTTGTCTGGATACGCTCTTGTAACTCGGCTACGATACGATTTAATTCGGCTACCTCAGACATTTTAGGCATTTGTAATCAAACTCTTAATAGTTTTATTTAAACAATTAGTTTCTATGATTATTTGTAATAGACTTCGTAAGAGAGTCTCTCACCCCTCCAAAATAGTATTAGGATCTTGGATTGGGAGGTAATACGTTGTCTGCGGTGGATGACTCATGGAACGTTACATGTTTAGACTTAGGCTTCGGAGTATCGTAGACAGGTATGTTACAAACAGGTAAAGTGACAGAAGGACTACTGTGGGTATAATAAGCTGTTATAACCCCAACACGCGTACCAAGCCGCATAAAAAGTTCAGTTGGCAAAGTATTAGAGTCCGTTTGCGCACTATTGCTAGAAGACGCCCCAAAAGGTCTATATTGAGCCATTAACAAATCATCACTTAATTTTTTCTTTAACTTCTTACTACCATTGCCCATCAATAAAGACCCACTTGAATGTGAGAAATGTTTATTTAATTTAAGTAAATTAACATTTCCAAAATTTAACAATCCCAAATTCTGACACCAAATTCTTGTAACGCCCGGGTCTGGGGCCTCCCAATGTGAAAGCTCCAGTCGTGCGGAAGGAAAGCTGTGGGAGTGGCTCGTTATTAAATAAGGCATTTACTTAGAATAACACAATTCTTTTGATTCGTCAAAGTAACAATTTTCGTTCGTTCGTTATGTCTAATGAAAAATTCTATCTTGTTGAACAAAACGACTTACTCTCATCACAATAACTTAAAGTGACATACTCTCGTTACAATAATTCAATTTCTTACTTGAATATTTTCACTAAAACATTATAAAAACATTTATTAAATATTGAATATTCTTATTAAAACATTATAAAAGCGTTACTGACAATATCTCTGAATTTAGTACATTGCTACTTTAAAATAGACATCTCAATCATGCATCTTAACAAATTTAGAACATTACTGAGCACTTCTGAGCACAAATAAATCATTTGCCAAATCGGTAAATGCTTTAAGTTTTACTACAAAAGAAATTAATTTAAATAAAGTTAAACAAAAATAAAGTGGTAATTACGCTTTCGATGTGGTTCCATCGTTGACAGAACGTGTAGGTATAGTGCGCAGAGAAGCCAAAGTGATCCTCTTCCCAGTGCTCTTCGTCGGTCTTATACCCCTCATGACGCAAGGAGTCTCTACGAGTTAACGCCCAAAATTCAGCCAATCAGAACTGGACTTTACACGTGTCTCAAAACTCATCAGGTCACGTAAGAGGATAATTGTCACAACAATTTTTATAAACCAAAACGGATCTTGTGGTTCACAAATACTGACAAGAAGACTGTTTTTAGCTTCTGTGGTTGACAACTCGCTACACTAGTCATGATAAAATATGGTCAACACACTTCCTCACAGCTGTCCAGTTTGTTCTTTTTCAGAAAATTAAAAAATTATACTTTCCTTAACTAAAGTAAAATAAAATAATGAAATAATACGTTGAAGATTCTACACATTTACAATAATATATATAAAGTCATAATGTGGAGTGTGCTGGGCACATGGGCACAACACTTCAGAGACGGTTTGCCAGTTCGGGACGAACAGGCTTCAGGAGGGGGCAGTGTTACGACATCACAGAACAATCTACGTGTTTGTCGAATGTGCCAGAAGAATCTCTATGTAACGCGTGTGGCGTACGTGCTTGTCGACGCATTTTCGAGAGGTTTCTCGAAGGCGCCAGCTGCGCGGACTGTGTCAAGGCCGCAGTTAATTACGTAGTTCACACGAGCGTTGAGACGCAACTAGGAACATTCTGGTCTGTGAGCGCAGGTATAAATACATGGCGGCAGCGGCCTTAAGTTTCAGTATTAGTGCGATATATTGACAGCGCGGTTCGAGTTAGAGTCGCTATATATTACTGTGTGCGTTCAAGTGGTTATTAATGAAGTGTTGCATTTTATAATCGGGCGGTATAATTGTGTTTAATATTAGTGACATTTTATTGCGTGTGAACAATTTTTATTTGATTTGTTGTAGTAGACTGTGTTGTTAATTACGAATTGTTTAACTGTAAAAATTAAAGGGTGATTAGTGACTTAATTGGTGTCTTGTACTGTATTTTCTTTCCATTGTACCTACGACGATCGAGTAGACCGTCGTAACAATATTAATCGTTATCGAGTTGTTTGAAAAATGCATCGTGTCGATTACAAATGACATTGATCCTTATTTCGGGATTGTAAACGAATAAACGATGAAAGTCTGTCTATAATCAATATTTATTATCTTTTTTAATTTGTAACCCTGTGTAAATATTGGCTTTCTCCGTAAATTCTTTGTTTGCGGAAATGTACGGAAACAAAAACCTTTCCAGAAGTGCGAATGTCCGTCATTATAACACTATGATTAGGCCGGCAAACATGTATGGAGTGGAAACAATGTGCTTTCAAAATTTGGAACCTCTTCTTAAAATTGAACAAAGAATTCTTCGCAAAATTTATGACCCCAAGAAAACTGAATATATGTGGCAACTTTTCAGTCTGAACGGATACACCAAATAACTCAAGGAGGAAATGATAAAACTGGGTATCACTCTGAACGACTGTGTGGATAGAAATACATACAGAGACAAGATTCAAAATCTTGAGGTTCTTTGCGGTGAGAATAAGACGAGAAAAGGGTGGACACTGGTAAGGAAAGCGGTGAATATTGTGTGAATAAGGGCCTTCTGGCAAGAGAAGAAAAGGAAATGATGTTCGCGTGGTCCACGGCTGGCTTGTTAGTGTAAAAAAAAAAAAACTGTGAATTGTTAGTTTAACTAATATTTTGGTCCTTTACTGTTCACTGCTGTGTACAATATGCTGAGCTCACTTTCTGTTTGACCGGGTATACATATTTCATCAGTAGACATGGTGTAGTGGATCAAATACTGCACAACGTAAATCACTAGACATTAAGTCATTTAATATTATTTTCTTGTACCTACTGACAGTGTAAAACGTTTTTACATCTGACTGTAAGATACATGTTACATAGCCTATTTTTTATTTATCTGTTGTGTGTTGTGTATCATTGAGTGTTGTGACCCAATTGATTTAATGCAGTAAGATAATCAACGTCTCGATGGCAATTTTCCAATTGCTGTCGAAGTAACCGTCTGCTAGTAACCAACACTGACGTGTTCCTGGAGTTCCTTGAGCACAGTGATAAACTCTTTATCTTCACAAGTCTGCCGGAACAGCGATGTATACAGTTCAACGTTTATCGCTCTTAATACAATGTAAACAATATATTTTTATAAGTAAAATTTGTGAAGGTTATACGTAAAGGACTACGTAGTAATGAGAGTAAAACTAAGTACATGTGGAATTAGGCGAAATAATGTTAATAATAATTATAAAATATTTAACGAGGATTGGTCAATAAGTGTAATTGACCACAGATAAAAATTACATTATCTGTGTTGACGTTCCGACAACATTTATTGTCATCATCAGGACAATTGTTGTTGAGTTGTTTCGTTGCCAAACACACAACTATGACGGTGGTCGACGCCAAACAGACATATATTTCCGAAATGTCGACACAGATAATGTAAAATTTGTGTTATTCTTATTGGCGGATCGTCGCTAAACCTTCCGTCGTTAAAATTTATTGATCGACGGCCACTACTAAATTAACGATTAATAATAATTACCTTACTAGTGATAAGTATGCATTCATTTTCGCTTATTTACAAACTGTAATTAACGAGACCAACAAGATGAGTGCTCACATTCAATCATGTATACAAAAAGCCAATCTCAGCTACTACGAATACAAAAACTTAATGAGACCTACACTGATACAGTAGGAAATAAGTTAACATTATACGAAACCTTGATAAGGGCAATATTAACTTATGGTAGTGATGTGGACCATTACGGATAAAGACGAACACCTACTTCGAATATTTAAACGAAAGGTTGTAAGAAAGATATACGGACCAATACGAAATGTTGATGGCACGTGGAGGGCACGTATGATGCGTGAACGCGATCAAATTATAGGAGGAGCTGAGATAATGAGATCACTTCTTTTGAACGGATTGGACATCTTGTTCGGGCTGATGAGAATAGAATTGTATAAAGACTATATAGTGGAAACCTTCATCCGCCTATTAACTACCATTTAGTGGTTGCGAGTAATATAAGTGTCACTTGGATACGCTACCAACGTTTCGCAAGGCGAGTTGAGTGAGGGGCTGCCATCTCAAAGCTTCTCAACAGAGCTCCTGCCTGTACTACCCCAGGCAGAGGACTGCCTCTTCCGCTATTGTTCAAATAAAAAACCGTCGGGGGACTTTATCACCGGACATGAGGTCACTCATAACCCCCTGAAAGCTGAAATCTGGAAATAACACATTAGCTGAATGGGCAGTGACAGATTCCCCAAGGTAGCATTATCGTATCAGCCGAAAGGGGAGAGAAACCTGGGAAGACCCAAGAAGAAGCGGTCCGACCAGTTTAGAGGCAGAACATACTAAACATTCTAAGCCTTAAAGAAGAAGGAAAAGAAGAGTGTAAACCTTCGCAGAAAAGAATGAAGGGTAGACCTAGGAAGAGATTGAGCGATGGCGTGTAGGATAATCTGAAGGAAATTGGAGTACAAAACGGCCAAGAAAAAGGCAGAATGGAGGAGGATTGTTGACAAAATTAAAACCGACATGGGTTTGTGGCTACTAAATTGAAGAAGAAGAAGAAGAAGAAGAAGAAGAAGAAGAAGAAGAAGAAGAAGAAGAAGAAGAAGAAGAAGAAGAAGAAGAAGAAGAGTAGGTAATTTAACTTTATACGAAGAGTGGGACACAAATCGCTTAGTTTAACAGTGGCCGTGAATCGGTAAGTGGTGAGAGGTTTTGTGAGATTCGATGACTAACCAGACTTAATTTTAAATATCTATGTCTAGGTTTTTGATAAATAGTATTGCTATCTACAGGTTCCGTATGCGGGAAATAATTAACACTACTACAAGGACTAGGCCTATAGACCTGTTCCGGAACACACCTCCTCTTCGGTCTTCCAACATCTCCCTTCCCAGTAGGATGATAACCAAAGGCAGCCACTGGTAGACTATATAGTGGAAACCTTCATCCGCCTATTAACTACCATTTAGTGGTTGCGAGTAGTATAAGTGTCACTTGGATACGCTACCAACGTTTCGCAAGTTTGGTTGAGTGAGGGGCTGCCATCTCAAAGCTTCTCAACAGAGCTCCTGCGTGTACTATCCCCAGGCAGAGGACTTCCTCTTCCGCTATTGTTCAAATAAAAACCGTCTGGGACTTCATCACCGGACATGAGGTCACTATAACCCCCTGAAAGCTGAAATCTGGAAACAACACATTAGCAGAATGGGGCAGTGACATATTCCCCAAGGTAGCATTATCGTATCAGCCGAAAGGGGAGAGAAGCCTGGGAAGACCCAAGTAGAAATGGTCCGACAGTTTAGAGCCAGAACATAATAAACATTCTAAGCCTTAAAGAAGAAGGAAAAGAAGAGTAGAAACCTTCGCAGAAAAGAATGAAGGGTAGACCTAGGAAGAGATTGAGCGGTGGCGTGTAGGAGAATCTGAAGGAAATTGGAGTACAAAACGGCCAAGAAAAAGGCAGAATGGAGGAGGAATTTTGAAAAAATTAAAACCGACATGGGTTTGTGGCTACTAATTTGAAAAGAAGAAGAAGAAGAAGAAGAAGAAGAAGAAGAAGAAGAAGAAGAAGAAGAAGAAGAAGAAGAAGAAGAAGAAGAAGAAGAAGAAGAAGAAGAAGAAGAAGAAGAAGAAGAAGAAGAAGAAGTGTAGGTAATTCAACTTTATACGAAGAGTGGGACACAAATCGCTTAGTTTAACAGTGGCTGTGAATCGGTAAGTGGTGAGAGGTTTTGTGAGATTCGATCACTAACCAGACTTAATTTTAAATATCTATGTCTACGTTTTTGATATCTACAGGGTCCGTATGTGGGCAATACAATAATAATCATCACCATAATCATCACTACTACAAGGACTAGGCCTTTAGACCTGTTCCGGAACCCACCTCCTCTTCGATCTACCAACACCTCCCTTTCCAGTAGGATGATAACCCAAGGCAGCCACTGGTAGACGAATATCAGGCATGCGATTCAAGTGTTTACACCCTCTCCTTCGGTGGTCTTCAATCTTCTGGTGCAATGATACAATGTTTAAACCGCGTCTAATATCCTCGTTCCTTCTTCGATCCAAGAGAGAACAACATTACGTTCCTCTTAGAAATTTCATTTCGGCTACCTGAATCCTCTGGACGTCCATTTTGCCAAGAGTCCTTGACTCACTATCATACAGGAATGTGGGGACAGCCACAGTTTCATAAAATTTTATTCGGGTATCCTTCCGTGTATTATTTTTCAGGTACCTATGAATCGTTCGACAGATGCGTCTAAATTTTGTTAGCTTACTATCCCAATTAATATAAGTTCCATGCGAGATATTACAACTCATGTAATTAAAATTACTAACATGAATATTTCGCTGAACTGATCGCCCGCTGTAACTGGTTTTCTGTTTTCTTTATCATTACTTTGTCATCTACATAAAGCGATGCATTCACATTCACATTCCCGAGTCGGAAATACAGAAATAATATAAATAATATTTTTTTTCAACGGGAAAGTGTGTAGAAAATCACTGGGGCACATATATTTCGGTTCGCACGGGTCACTGTGAACTACGTCCTTTTCAACTGTTTCTTTCCGTCATTCTTTCTTCTTTCTCATATCTCCTTCATTCTCTCTCGACCTTTGTCTTATTTCACCATCATCTACTTCGTGCATTAGGCACTGTTCTCGCCTCACAGGTTTGTTGTGTCTGCCTTTTGAACGTTTAGGATTTCTTTAACCTCGAACTGTACATTGCCAAGTTTTCTTTGGCAATGTTATTACGTTGTCGCCAATTCCATCTAGTGCGATACTCTGTTAGTTTTTTCTTCTTCCTTTTCTACTTCTTTTCTTTGCAAGTATAAGGTTAAAGCCTATCACGTCGTCTGTTGTTGCAACTTATCTCTCCATCTTTTCATCGGCCGTCTCAGACTTCTCCATCTTTAGGCGTATATGTTACACTTACGTGTGGTTTTAATGATAGGTCCTTACGTTCTACGTGATCAAACCATTTCTGCTTATATTCCCTCACCGTGTCATTCTCTCCCTGGGGTTTTCTGCTTATATTCCCTCACCGTATCATTCTCTCCCTGGGGTTTCCTGTTTATATTCCCTCACTGGTCAGACAGCTAAATGACGGATGTCTTCATTCCTTGGAATGGACATAACTATGAAAAATTTTAATACCGTCTCTTGCCTAACTTTTTCCCTTAAGGTATGCTTGATAGTAGCATTTGTCCTATTAAAGGGTTCTATCTTATTCGCCATATCAACGTCCTCAACATATGATATACTGCATTATAAGGAATTAAACGGTGGCAATTGTCCAATAGTTTTACTTTCAATCACTATTTTTGTTCTTATGGGAAATGGTCCACATAAAAACCATTACGTTAGATTTTACAACGGATATAGTTAAAATATGTTATGTAACTCGTATAACCCTTACTGTAAATTATCTTTGTTATTTAATACGATAACCTGGACGTCAGCACAAAGCAAGGTAGGCTACATACATTCCTGTAGTCTCCGAAACCCAATTATAAAATAGCAAACAACTCTTCTGTAGCATTAATGTATATTTTCATGCATGAGAAACATTTCAAAAATTAAACAGAATTGTTTAATGCTGCTTAATGCTCAAATATGCTTTAGTAAAGAAAAACATCTCAAGAGTACAGCGATGTTAGTATAGTATTACCTTATTTAAAAATCACAAAATTATTTGTTTTAAAACTATTGAAGATATCTTACAAATATTAAGCTACTGCTAATTGGATGTGTATTATTTTTTATCTCTGTGTTTCCGCATACAAGTGTTGCTGATTAAAAATACATTTATAATCTCGAAATGAAACTGTGTCTAATCAATGGCTGGACCTTACCAAAAAATTGCATATCTCGAAGTTATCAGAAAACATACACTTTTTGTCAAGTGACTTATGGCCTGCTCAGTATTTTCGTCTATATATTTCTTCTTATATTTGTAAGATAAAATGTCAAAGTGCAATTCTTATGCGACGGACCTCGATGGTTGTATTTATTTCTGACTCGATTTTTCTCATTTCATTTGTTTTAGTCAATGCGCGCAAGTGAGCGGTCGTGTCTGTGAGTGACTTATGACCAATGTCGTTGTCAGCGGTGACATTTGATAGTGACCACCACCAAGTGACCGCCAAGAGGAAACGCACCACACGGCACCAGCTGTTACCCATGGCCGCCACTCTCTGGTTGTTCCTGCTCCTGCTCCCCTTCGTTAAGGAGTTATCAGCGGCATCAGGTAGGCACCACCTAAAGCTGTAATTATTTATTCTTTTATGTTGCCCGACTATGTGAAATGCCTTCATGATGTGTTCCCTAGACTTTCGAGGCCGGCGTCATAAATTAAAATTTTTATCTGTAAGGCTGTGCTCTTCCAATTTCTTAATGGCGATAGGTGTTAATCACTCGACCAGACGCTGGAGGCCATCGTCAGTGTAAGGACTTCAAAAATGTCTTTGGCACAGTACTGTACTTGTACTAACGTACATCTCGTCAGTTTCTTGAATCCTTACACTGAAGATGGCTTCCAGAGTATACATAAAATACAAGTATGTTTATATAAACTTTCTTATATCTTTTCATCAGGAGAACATAACATAAAGTGTCTAAGTCAATGATACTTCTTCTTCTTCTTCTCCTATTCAAGTATTAGGTTATATAAACCTGTTTCAGCACCCATCTCATCCTCGGTCGACCCACGTCTCTTCTACCAATGGTTTTATAGTTCACTGCCTCTTTCGGCAATCGATCCTCTGTCATTCTTTGCAGACGATCCCACCATTGTCTTTTGTAATTTGCAATAATTTCATTTATGTCTTTTACTTCGAGTTATGCTCTGATATCTTCATTCCTTATTCTATCTTGTAATGTATAATTTGAAATATTCTAAAGAAACTGCATTTCAGCACTCTAAATCTTTGCACTTTTCTTTTTTTTCATGACCCAAGCCTCACTCGCATAAATCAACGTGTGTATTGCAATTGTCTTATAAAATTTAATTTTTGTGTGTTGTGTCTTGTTTTATTTCTAAGATTTCTATGAATCGTACCACAAATATTCCTAAATTTATTTATTTTCTCTCTTATATCATATTCAGATTCATAGCTTACTGCACAGCCGAGGTATTTGAAACGACTCATTTGTTCTAAAGTTCTGTTGTTTATAACTACCTTAGTCCTCACTGAATATTTACCTTTGAAGCTCATGGTCTTGGTCTTTCTTACTGATATGGTCAATGAGTACTAGCTTGCCACTTCTTGTAATTAAAACATAGATCTTTGTAAACCATCCTCATTTTTTTAAATAAGAACTATGTCATCCTCATATAGCAGGGAACCCATACAAATTGATTTGTTAAGCTGTGTATTCCCGAAGTCACTCTAGATTTCCATTCCCTCAACATGTCGTCAATGTCTTTTTTTAATACTATCTAATATATTGTAGGGCAAGTCTTCTATTCGGACTACTTCCATGGTAATATTTTTCGCCTTACGTTTTCTGAGAAGCTAAAAACAACCTACGATCAATCCTTCGATTTTCCGGAGGATAGTGTAGTGATCCAGAAAACAAAAGACCAGTTACAAAGGGCGATATTTGCACTTAATAACATCGTACGAGTTAACGGGATAAAGATCTTTGCTCGAAAATAGCAACCTATGGCATGTAAAGACAAATGTCCAATTAGAACAAAAACAGTTATAGACGAGCAGATTTTAAATCAAAGTTGTACTCATTACCTGGCATAGAAAAGTGACACTGATTAGGAAGATAAGTAAGAAAAATTAAGAGGCGTCTCTGTCACGATCCATAGATGACCTGTTTCTTATAATTAGAATTGAGAACCACGCATCTAAATTGCTCAGACACTTTGCCTTGTCAATATTGCCTTCTAGCCTGATAGGTACTGTACGCACACCAGTCATGCTGACGACACGCCTGAGGAGCGGTGGGTCTACTGAAAGATAGTGCGTGCTTGTGTTGGTGCGGTATTACTGGTTCTGAGAACATTGTTCAGACGTATTTAGTTGTAATTTTGCTCACGTATTAGATTGAACGTTTGTACATTATATGTAAGTATAATTTATTGAATATTTTGTTGAAGTGTGTTTTTTATTGGCTTCAAGAAATGCCGTGTGAGAGACATTCAGGTCACAACGAAACTGTGTTAAACGTATTTTATATGTGTAGTACAGTATTACAGTGATGCGTGAATGGAGTGGCATACGTCACCACTTTCCTTGTTCGGTAGCAAAGTTGAACTGTTGATAGTAATTGTATAGGTTCTAACATAAATTGGAACTGGAAAGCATCTTATGCTGTTATTGGCTAACCGTTCGTGACATTGAGTACAAACAAGTGGTCATCTCCAAATACATAACATAATTTAAACATTGTTGATTATGATCCAAGTCAGGTTTTTGATAATAAATTACTTTATTTCAAATCCGTCCTGTGACTTCGTTGTGTTGTTTTTTTTGTTACGCGTTTCGGGAACTATGTCCCATCATCAGACGTATCACTCGGGAAGAGAACGTCAAATATTAAAATTCATAAATGAATTTCAACGACTCATTAAGATTTCAACGATGACGTCAATACAATAAAACATATAGCAGTAGCCAATGGTTACAACAGTTCAATGATTGATAACATCCTCAGAAAGCACAAATATAAAAAGTCCAAACCTGAACCAGCTAAAAATTCTAAGACCACATTCATTTCAACCACTTACACCAATATAATGCCCAGAATTTTAACATCCACATTAAATCAAATCAGTATTATTACTACTTTCAAAACTAATAATAGACTATGGAAATTAATTCGCCCAAATATTCAAACCCACTTGGAGATAAAAACAGGCGTATATGAACTAATATACTAACGACTGTGATAGTTTCTATATTGGCCAGACAGGGAGACCTTTCGTCAAAAGATTTCAAGAACACACACCACGCAAAAATTTAAATAACATATATTCACTTGAAAACATTAAGTCAAATTACGTACGCCATTTGATTTCAAACAACCATACTTACACGGATTTAAGGTCTAATCTTATACCTTTACATTACTGTATCAAGGGTCGCTACATGAACGCATTAGAGGAGTTTGAAATATACAAAAGTTATAACAGCACGGACAACCATGATGGCATACTGAATGATAAATTGAATTTTAAATTCAACCCACTGTACGACACCGCGTTGCATTTGCTTGAGGTAAACAACCTGGCAATAACTCGAAATCCAAGAATTCAGTATCCAACCGAACGTTGCACGGTGCGCACCGCGTCGAACACGTGTGTTTAAATAATGTACTTTTATGAATTTTAATATTTGACGATCTCTTCCCGAGTGATACGTCTGATGATGGGACATAGTTACCGAAACGCGTAACAACAAAAACAACGCAACGAAGTCACAGGACGGATTTGAAATAAGGTAATTTATTATAACATAATTTCCTCCTTTCAGGTTTTATATACATTCAGAAACTTTACGAAACCATTTCTGATTGTTTACACGGAAAACGTGACCAAATTGTGACCATATACTTCTTGTTTTGGCTAAATAAATATTTGTTCTGTTTTGAATCACCTGTTGTCGTTAGGGATAGTTTAGAATTTCTGCGTTGACGTCCCATGTAGTCCAGCTCAAACAGGAAATAATCAAGGCAAATAGTCAATGGACAATTTCAGCTCTGTGAAACGCTTGTACTAGTGGTGTGATTCTACGGATGCGAGGCTGCCCAGGTTTTAACAGAAAAATCTTGCAAACGTCTGGGCATCTTTGAGCGGAAGTTGTTGTTGGGTAGGATATTCGGAGCTGTGAACAAAAGAGGAACCTGGGAGGTTCGGTGCGATCAATGGCTAATTATCCATAACGCTAGGGTATGCTGCAGCACCGGTCACCAAATCCTGAGGGGGCACCATCAATCCCTAAATCACAAAAACGTTTTGAAGATATTAAATGAAAAAAAAAACAAGAAATGTCTTCAATCCAAAATCATAAAAAGATGTGTGCACAGTTTACGACAAATTGCCGTTATGTTTTTTAAGCGAGATACTTGAATTGCTCGATTTAGAAGAAATTATACAAGATATCGTTAATGCAAAATTAAGAAAAAAAAATTGGATCGATTAGTATTTTCTAAGCTTAAGTACTACTATGCTCATTATAATTACTATTTAGTTAAATATTTGTTGTAATTTGAGACTTAATAACTAATTGTTACCTTTTCAAATGCCCGGCTGTAATGTGTGCGTACGTATTGCTGTTGCTTTGAGATGAAGAACAGTTACGTGACACTTGTCACGCGTCAGCAGCCGAGGCTGTTCCAGACTTCATCGTACTGTGTTCAAGGCGGCAAGCAGTTACGCTCTAGTGGTGTTGACGCGCATTATTGATTATTCTAGAACACTTGTGCTATCTATTTAAACAACGACAGCTGCCGCTTAGCTTCAGTCTTACGTCGGCGATTACTCAGTTGGATTTTATGTCGGGCGATTTAGACAGTGCGTCTCAAGTGGTGTATTAGTGAGACGTGGTTATAGTGCGGAATTCTTTATAGTTGACATTATTATTTGTGTGGACATATTAACTTGAATTATTGTACGAGTATAATCTTGTTGAATAACTTGTCGATTACAAACTGTTGTTGGTTATGATGATATTGTTCTAAGGCTATCACGACCGGTGTCAGTTTTATGAGAAGTATGTACCGGGCTGTTTGGCCGTGGGTTTACAAACAAACCAAACGTTTCAACAACACCACTGGCTGCCATCTTCAGTGGATTACGAGTCTACCTGAACGCGGGGTGTCAAACGTCAGCCTTCACCACAGTACTGTAGGCTTAACGTTTGGTGTGTTCCGTGAGACAGTCCTGACACATGAAGTTACGAAACTTGACACAGACTGAGGTAGGACAGAACTGAACTAAATAGACTTACAAGGGTTTTAAAAAAAATATACAAACCCTTAGTACTTTTCAGAGTTTTTTTTATTTGACTCTGATAGCTGTTTCGACTTTTTAAGCCATTGCCAAAGAGATGAGTGAACACTAAACAGAGGATGTAAGGTTGGTTGACATTTGTTTAGGGCGTGTATCAGAACACGTTTGAGGTGTGCAGATGGAGAGGGGGTTGCAGGAGCTAAGGAAGATCAAGTGTCTGTAAATACTAAATATAATCTGAGTCCAAAATATAAAATTAATTAAACTAAATAACAGCTTTTAATAAAGGAGGTACACAGAATTCAGTTTGTTCATTTGTTAAATTATTTTATTTTTATTGCTTTTTTAATTTCTAGAATTTCTAGTAGATCCATTTTTTTACCTTTTTGTATGTTGTGTAGTGTTATGTTTTTTGTAGCTATGATGTGACTGTGTTGTAAGCAATGATCTGCAAAACCTGTATTGGATGTATTGGTTAAAATCGTTTTATTATGTTCAGAACTGTTAAACGTACCAAGTTTTTATACATTTAAAAAATAAATCTTTGTAATAATATGTTTTACGAAGTGTCCAACGAGTCATTAATTAATATCGTAAATAGACTTATATGACTACTAAAACTGGCGTCGTTTATAAACTGGATAACGGCTACTGGGTAAGCTAGCGGTCAGCGCAAACGTCTTGACACTTCATGCTGGGTAACAGTGTATATTTGGTTGTGTGTTGCAGAGGATACGATGCCGAGGGTCGAGGAGAACATCACCAACGTGACTGTGACAGTGGGCAGTGACGTTCTGCTGGAATGTGTTTTCGACAACGTTCGAGAATTTCTGGTAACGCCATCCATTCTGTACGATACCAAAAACAAACAAACAAAACAATATTATATAAACTAAAGGAAACATTAAAAATGATAATTAAAATAAAGTAAAGAGAGTGAGAGAGAGAGAGAGAGCGAAGGGTGGAAGTGTGAGAGAGGGAAGAAGGGAGACAGTGAGTGTGATGTAGATGAGAGAGTGGGGTGATAGTGAGTGATAGATCGATTTCAGGTTAGAGCGAGACGCTGTGAGAAGGACTGGCAGGAAGAGAATGGGTGAGAGAGAAGGGTGATTGTGGACACATACATAAATTACATTATTCTATAGTACTCTTGACTATATTTTATAATATGATTACAATTATTATCCAAGTTTACCTGTTAGTAAAATTTACCAGAAACTTTTGTTTGTAACCTTTGTCAACTATCTAATTTAAGTCGTAATGTTTTACAGTATTGTGTAAATTGTATGTTTCTAAATTATGATTGTTTGTTAACACCAGTAGGGAGTGAAACATGGTAAAAATAACTTTTAATAATTACATTGTGAACATCCCCTAATCTGTTTTAGTTATAGGTAATATATTACTTTGCTATATGTTGACTGTTGTAGGTGTAAACAATTTATGTACCAATCTAATATCCAATTGTTGATTACTGTTTGTTTAATTAATTAAAATAACATTACATTTAGTAATTTAAATTGTAATACTGTATAAATTAAGTTCTCTCATACTATAATTTGCTTGTTTTCTTAAAGATAATTTGAAGATGTAAACAAACTATCATAAGTCTTCACATATAAAATGATACATACATACGCACGCACACACTCACATCACCAACACGTTCACACAAATATTTAATTGTTTCGTTGTGTTTGATATTTCTATTGTATTTCATACACAGGTCCTCAAGATGACAATAAATATTGTCGAAACGTCGACGCAAAATAGCTAAAATTTGTATTATTGACCGATCCTCACTAACCATACACTAAAACTTTAATGTTAAGGTAAAGCGAAACCAGTAACTAATAACAATAATTATATAACCGCAGTCAGGAATAAAAAATGTACTAAACTTTAAAACAAATATAACTTAGTAAACCTAAAATATTGTATACAAATATATTTGAACCATACTTGGACAGTTCGTCCGAGCAGAAGCAACTAGCAATGCTGCAGGCAACCAATTATCATCGTAAACAATATTAGAAAAGCCATCAATTTGATCATGTGCCAACTCCCTTTCTGGTCATTTACAGACGCCAAGCTAACTTCTTTACCCTGAAGACGATTACTAAATAGGGGTTTTTGTTCCTTTTTCTTAAAGATGAAGATTTTGTAATTAATCGCCACACTGTGACCATAGAAGATTGGGTTCAAAGTGATATAGATTGCGTCTCTAGTAGGAAACTTATAAAACAATCGCGTTACACTATCGTCCAGAAGTAACTTAAATTTTTTTTAAATCTCATTATTTTAAAATTCTACTTCTAACACTAGGTTTACGATCATGACGAATATGCGATTGCATGGATGTTAGTTCTTCTTACATTTATGAAACTAATATTTGACTGAGTATTCGTGGCGAATACTTTTGCGCCATTTCATCCTTCTTGCTTTTTCTTACGTTCCATCTGGCGCATTGTTTGCCATGTTTACGTCTTCACTGTCTTCAGTCTTCTCACAGTTTCTCACCTACGTGTCCATGCTCTAGAGCTGTAAAACACATATAAAGCACTTTTCAGAAACTTATTTCTCAATTTATTGTTAGTAAGCAGTAACAGGAATAAAGTTATAAGGAATAAACTTTTCTTCATTTTACAAACACACTCAGTACTTCTTGCATAAATTGACCAAAGTAAATCTCATGAATTCGAAAACAAGCAGATTTAAGCATAATTTTCGACCTCTTTATGTTCTCTTCACCGTGCCCGTCATAGTTCACAGGTTACTTCGCCGTTTCACGTTACATCTTGTTGTCTTCAACGACGACCCTGTTTATTGCATCCTCTCCGACGCTACTCGTGTCATTTCACACTTTTAATCTTTTTTTTTTTTTTGCGACTGAATACTTGAAATTTTTCTCTCACTGCATCTTTTGTATTGTTTTCATTTGATTACGTTTAATTTGTATCTTAGTTCCACCTACTTTTATTGTAAACCTTGTTTCCTGTCACTCGCACACTTGTGTAGCCTATAACGCATGTGCGCAAGCTTATATAAATTTAAAAATAACTCTTTTTTGACGTTTTTTTAAAGCGTCAGACGTTAGTACCTCATCTGTATGCAGAACTCCAATTCATCGATTAAGTCCAAGTTACCTGTATATTAGAAGAAATATTGCGTTATAAATATGTTTTGTAAAAATAAATCATGTAAATCTGAAATTAATTAATTACATTTGTTTTAAATAACTACAATTTCGTATAACGTAGACTTCATAAATAAACTATTACATATATAATAAATGATTAAATTTCTCTATTTAGATTTCAAGTTAAACTTATTGCCATTTGCTATCATAAATTATAAATATATTAAGTCGTCGTATTTGTGTATATATCTATATGACAATGTAATTTAAAATGTATTATATTGTAAACATTTGTATTTAACAAACAAAACATAAATGTTAAATTTTAAATTCAAGAATTAATGGATAACGGTAGATCACAAACAATGGTTATTCAATATTTAAAGACACCAACAGATATTGAAATGCATTTAATTATTGACAATTATACGTTTCAATGTATAGCTAGGAAGTCTCTGCAGTTTACCTGGTGTATTCTACTAAATTCAATATTTCCAAAAACTGTTCAGTATTCAGCTGTAAAGTAACAATTCTGTCTCTTCTCGTCTGGCCTTTCTTTTTCTTGGAAATCAGTTTTTCCGTATTTAACACAAAGTTAATAAATGAAAAAAGGTAACTCTAAAAAAATTTAGACCATATTCTGAATTTTTTAGATTTTTTTAATGTACTGTAATTTAATAACTGATTTAAATAATGCCATGCTTTTTATCACGGTACAATCTTAGACTACGCTGCTGTAGTGATTTGAAAGAAGTTCCTTTGCGATAAATTCTGAGAATCTGTGTAGACAGTGAATAACCTAGGTTTAACCATAGTTACCCTTAACCATGGTTTAAGAGTAAAACTGCGTTGGGAATTTTACAATGAATTTATTAAAAGTAATTAATATGTTTATTTCTTAATGGCATATTTTTTAAAATTTGTTTTTGTACTGTTTCTGTCAGTTTTTTTACTGTCATCCCCTGAAATGTAAATATAATTTGTCATTTTACAATAGCGTGGCGTCCATGTAACTGTTGTTGCTGGCGAAAACAGTACTGGAAATAAGAGGAAACAATATTAGTTAAATCTTAGAATAAATACTTTAGTTATTGAATAATTTAAAATTCGGACAATATTAGAAGGGAGACTTGAAGAAAAGTGTAGCATTGCTTGCTGGGCAACGTCTTGTGTTGCCGGCTCAGGCATCTGCAACGTTTTACTGCGTACGTCATTGACTTCATAGTAGTTGTCACTGTACAAACTGTGGAGGGGACACATTCGTCCACCCAATGTGTTGCCGCTGTATAAACCGGCAAAATGGTCGTCAGTTAGCAGCTATGATCGTATTCGGAACAGACGTGCAGTAGTTACTGCCTACCTATTTGTGTTTTGTTCATTTATTCATGTGTTTCTCTGGTTGACATTATTATTTTTAATTCAATTATTTGTGTTTTGGTTTATTCTGTGTAAGTATAATAAAAGTCAGATCCCGTTGCACCGGGACCTTTTCCTTCTCCCAGCAAAATTATAGAAAATGCTCTAAAAAGAACACTTGGTAGTAGAAAAATTCGAATTAAATTTCAGGTTAAGTTTTAGACTTATCACAACCGGAAACAAGTGTTTTACACCCACGCCACGCCACTGCGATTTTAAATATTCCTCTTTCTCATTATTACATTTCCAAAATTGACAGTAAAAAGACTGTCGAAACGGTGTAAAAACAAATAAAAAAATATATTCCAGTAAGAAATAAAATATATTATTTAATATTGTAGACGACGCGTTATATTGTATGATTTTTAATATTGAGTTTAAATGTTTAAATCTTGTAGTTTAAATGTTTAAATTTGCGAACGTTATCAAGTCTCGTTCCGTGTGATAAAAGCGTCGTGTAGCCGGTGTGTCCTTACCTGTCCCTTCTCACTCTTTATTTCTTCCCGATAGGCGCCAAATTGTTTTGCTAGAAAACAATTAAAAGTTTTTATCTGGGTTGTTTTACAGCATGGTAGAGTTGATTTGAATTGTTCACCAACTGGCTGGAACTCGAATCTCGCTTGAGTGGGGGAAACGTGTTACCAACGTAAAACAATGTTTGTTAGTTTTACTCGCTGCTACAAAACGCAACATACATAATATTTTTGAAAATAATTATTGGACAGTTATGAATGATACACACTTTTTTATTTGGCTCAGAACTTGTTAATCTTCATTAACGCTTATACAAAATTGTGATTAATATAATATTTTTAGCCTCGGCAAATAATAATCGTTCACTCAGCGGAAAGCTGGGTTGGTAGTACAATGTTTTTCTGTCGCCACGATACGACGTTGATTATTTATACACAATAAATTTACCAATTGAGTCCTTTTAAGTGCGACAAGGAAGTTTTAAACAAGAGAATTAAATACAATATATCACTTTATAATCGTGAGAATTAAAATTGAACAAGGTTTACTTTAGATTCAATGTTGTGGTGTCCAAGTGTGTGACGGTGTCATTTGTGTAATACTTAAGGTTATAATCAGTTAAATGATGTTTCATTTATCAATCCTTGAAAAGATAATACCATCAGTGATAGTGAGAGTTCACAGTTTAGTGAGAATTTTGAAAGAGAATTTATTTCAGATCTTTAATTAATTCAGCCATACTTATCGTCAGTTGCTTGGAAGTGTAGTGTCAATAGTTAATATAGGTTGGGTTCATCGATGTTGACCCTTCGTTCTTCAAATCTTGGGCTTCAGGTACGCCTTGCGTCTTCTTCTTGTTAATTTACTTATTTTCAATACATCTGGATTAAATTAAGTTGGTCCTTGGTCTGGGTCGAATGTATCATCAGTTAGTATGGTCCTTCACATCATAAAATATGGTCACTTTTACTGTTTTATAATAAACTTTTGGGCCCTTCACGGCGTGGCGTCTCTCCTCGTAAGCGTCACTATAGATTCTAACGTTCCTAACTGGAAATCGTCAATATTCTGCTGTTGTAATGGTAACTCAAAGATTCTGATTGGTTAAACTTGGCTTAAGACCATTGTTAGGAGATTTTAATTTTTATTTAAAATGGTTACAGATCTTCTGAATGCAATTGATCTTCAGTATTCAATTTTAATTATTAAATATCATCACCACTGTTCGTATTTTGTTTCAAGGATTGATTTAACATCCAATAAGGTTGGGTTTACTGATGTATTAACATTTTGACAGTTATGTTGATATTGTTTAATTACACTGTTTCCTTAATTTACATGATCACTTTACCATTTCTTTCTTAATATTATTGCCTAATCGTCTTTTATTATTTACTTGCATTAGTTTTGCTAATGTTATAGTTTAATTCTTAAAAATTGCAGTTTTTTTTTGTTTTACAGTTAGGCATTTGCTTAGGCCTACACAGCAATTGGCTATTTTTCTTAAATTACAAAGATTACATTTTATTTCCCCCTTGTATAAGTTCTGATTTGTTTTATACCTGATTTGTTCAGTTGTTGAAAGGTTTTATGTCTGTTCTATTGTAATTGTATGTTATTTTTTTAGTTCCATATTCTGGCTTGTCTATTGTTATAACTGCTTTTTCAGTGTCATTGGGTTTGTCTGATTTTATTTTGTTTCTTATTACTGTTTTTGTTTGTAATTGACTTATCATTTCTTATTCTCTATTATTAAAAAGTATAACATTTAGTCTTATGGTCTACATAACTCCCACAGACATATTTATATTCATTAAACATAATTATTTGCATGTCATTACTCACAATGTTCATTCTCTTCATCTCTTCATACTCTTTGGTGAGATATCATTATTACATATTATAACAGATAAAAACATAAACATTAATTAAATATTTGAACACAATGATATTTCCTTATAACTAAATTCAAATGACATTAGGTCATTAACATGGAACTTTAATAACATTTTACCATATTATATTTAAATCCTTTTCCTATCATTTTATATTAATAGTATTTGGTTTTACCTCTGTACCTCAGCAATCATCTATACTGTGTATTATCACACTAATAGTCATTTTTTTCTGAAATACATTGGTAATAATATTATTTGCCAACTTAGAATACTAATGGTTCCAAATTTCAAATATGATATGTAGTCAATACTACTGCCATCTTAACTCTATTAATTATTTAGTTCACTACACTTTGGTTTAGTTTGTCGTGTACACTGGTGTTCACTGATAATTGCTTTTAATTGCCACAGTCCTTTCTGTGTTTAGCAATTATTAGCTTTCACTCACCTTTACTATTCACTCTTAAATATTTTACACTGACTTATTAGTGTCTATCACTATCAATGTGGTTCTATATAAATTGGGCATTTTAATACTATCACCTTGCCCTCTATATTTGATTTAAGTGTTACTGGTGTGTATTGCTTACTTAAATTCTGTTTCTCATTTTACAGAATGTTCATTATTTCTCTAATTCACTATCTCTCACTTTACTAGGTTCAATTATACCGTTAACAAGTTTATATAGCATCAGATTGATTTGTCATAGTTATCTCTATTCATTTGGGTTAGTGTACCCTTCTAAAATTTAAGTTATTGAGATTTAACACTTCTCATTTTACATTGTTTGTCTGGGTTTTCATTTATCATCATTATTTACAATTATTATTGATTGGTCTCTTTTCACTTGGTCTATCACTGGTGTTGTGCACTTTTACTGCTTTTACTTCAGTTGGTGATGATCCATATATCCTTTCATAGGTGTTAGGGCTGGTTCTAGTTATCCATTTATCTTGTTACAATTCATACATCCTTATTTTAATGTTGTGGCTGTTTCTACTTCAATCTTCATTTGTTATTATTTATATATGCTTTCTTTTAGTGTTTGGGCTGGTTCTACTTTCTCACTTACAAACGTTCATTATTTATATATCCTTTCCTTGGTGTTGGGGCTGGTTCTACTTTCTCGCTGACCAATGTTCATTATTTGTATATCCTTTCCTTGGTGTTGGGGCTGGTTCTACTTTCTCACTTACCATCTATTGGGTTATTATGGTTAAATCGCCATGTATCATTGTTTTCAACGTTTCTGTCTGTAGCTTGTTACTCTTTTTCTTATCAGAGGATACTTTTATGATTACTTTCATATGCTTGATCGTATTATTATTTTAATTACCCTTTCTTTTATCTCTGACTCATCCCTTTTTATCATAGTGTTAAGTATTTAATAATTTATTCTTATCATGTTTCTTCATTATTGTTTGTTGAAGATATGTACCATTACAAGATATGTACCATTACAAGATATGTACCATTACAAGATATGTACCATTACAAGATATGTACCATTACAATATTAAAAAGTATACAATTGTTGTGTCACGTGACGTTACAATCCCTAGCATCCGGAATCGTCCTGGCAAACCAAACAGCATAAAACAATTTATAATAAAACATTATGAAAAGTATTTACAACACATACATAACCTGCGGTTGAAAAGAAACTCTAGTCATACAAACATTAGGCACAGCATTTAAGAATAGAAATATAAGAATAAACTAAAAAATAATTAATGATAATAAATATGATGTATTTTTATATACTCACACTTATTGTTTTATTAATTCTACCTATAATTCAATTTTTTATATTTTTATTGTGTTCTTTTTTATACATTTTAAAGGCACCATATGATGTTATTATAAAGCGATCGATTTCGGTCAATAGACCATCTTATGTATCAAATTAACAATTTCTACAAATTCGTTTTTAATTGATAATAATGTTTTATTATATTGTGAACACATGTGCTATAATGTTTTATAATATTGTGATAACCTGAAGATGGTCTATTGACCGAAATCGATCGCTTTATAATAATATCATATGGTGCCTTTAGGCTGTATAAAAAAGAATACAATAAAAAGTAAAATAAAAAAATTAAAAAATAATGTAAAATAATCTTTCAACCCTGTCTTTCAACTGCCACTCACAGACAAGAAAGATTTACTTTTGTCCTGTTTGTATCGGCCATCTGAGGACCACATGCCAATTTCAATTCTTTATACCTCGTTCTTTCCTTATTCTCCAGTATTCTTTCATCTTTTCACTGTGTCTTTTCTTCCTGTCTTCAGTCCACTTTAAACCTCCGTTTTTCCCTCTTCTACCCTGGACTCCTTCCATTTTTAACACTTTTGCCCGAAAAAAGGTCTCTTTCAATTGCTTCTTCTGGGTTTATATTATTCATTTCTAATTCCTTTTGAACTTATTTAATTTTACTTGATGTTAACGCCTTTCTTAACGGATATTTGAAGATCTGTTTTGTTAAACTATTATCGTTTATTCTATATAAATATACACAAAATACTAGTCTTCCTTTTCTCACTGTCTCTGTTACATTTTCTATACATTTATATATTTCATCATTACTTCTTTATTTCCAACCTTCTGAAGTTTTCACGGGCATAACATTTTCCTAATAATTCGTCTTTCCAATATTTGTAGTTTGTCTAAATTATAATTCAATGCTAGACGTTCACTTACATATAGCCATTCTGGCCTCACTACTGTACTGTAATGCTTTATTTTCGCATTTTATATATGCACTTTGTATTGTAAATGTCTTTAGTTATACCATATGCTCTTTCCATTTTATGAATCCTTTCTTCTACAGCTGATTTTTCTAAACCATTCTCTTGAATTAGTTCCCCTAGATACTTATATTTTCTAACCTTTCAGAAGATTTATTTTATTTTTCACCGGCTTTAACCGGTGGAATACGAAAATAAGGACGAACGAGTCCAAGTCATGACACATTACATTCACCCGACGGAGAAGAAAGTGGCCCACAGTACATCTCAGCCACGTCGAAATATCGCAACAAACAGTAGTCAAATAAACTACGCATTCATGATACTAAACTGATCTTGAAACACCTCACGAAACAGAAAACAATTAGATTTAAAACAGAATTAACACTGTTGCACACCACTATAGAAAAATTATTCCGATTAGCGCTTTCAAGCTTCACAGCTCATTATCAGATCGGAAATAACAATAATCGTTATTTATTGTTAATAATACCGTGATTGTTATATATTTCCGATCTGATGATAAGCTGTGAAGCTTGAAAGCACTAATCGGAATAATTTTTCTATAGTGGTGGGCAACAGTGTTAACCCTGTGATTATAACCACTAACACAACTTTAATAATTCAAATTTAGATTTAGGGAAATTAACTTTCTGATAGGCGAAAAATTTAATCTAACTATTAACAACAAACGTTTTATCCATAAACACGCTCTTAAACCCTTACGATCGTACGATCTGTTGCGGATGCACCGTGGTGGTATGTGTCCCACCTCACTTTGCACACAGACTTCCATATTCCATACGTCCATGAAGTCATTCATAAACGTGGTTCGTAGACACCATAGAAGACTTAATGACCATAGTAACCCGCTAATCATGCCGCTTTTACAGAAGCCTGCAGTCGACTGAAAACTGAGAAGACTTCGAACATCCGACCTTTAAGTACCGCGAGGTGACATCGCTGGATGAAACAGCTCTTCAGGTCACATCTAGCTGTACATTTCTTACACGTGTGGTCCACACTAACAGCAGATTAACTTGAAGAATGTATTTCCTGATTTGCTAACAAGTCATCGCCATCTTCACATCACGGCGTAGGGAAGGTGCTGCCTGTTCCGTCTTCAAAACGGAATCCTCCAGCCATCTCTTCCTGGGTCTACCTACACACCTGTGTCCCATAGGTTTGTATTTTGTATTATGGACTTGTTTGTCCAGTCTGGAATCTGACATTCTTCCTAAATGTTATTTCTACCGTTGTTTTAAATCTTTTAATTTTTCAAAAATACAAACTTCCATCTCTTCCGTTAACTCATTTCTTATACGGTGACGTTTATAACACCTTTTAACTCCACTTAAGAATGCCATTTCGCAGGCCTGTATTTTACTGTATAGTTTTTGGGGATTTCCCCATAATTCACACCCATATGAAAGCTCAGAGACTGCCATAACTTTGTAAAACTTTACTTTTGTATCGCGACGTACATGATAATAAATAAATATAAAAGAAAATTCAACTTAACAGATTCCAATAAAAACGATGATATACTAGGAGTGTCACTGACAAAAATGGGCGGAGCCTTTGATATTCATAATAATCTATTTACAAATATTTTTACAATCAACCGTTTTTGATCCGTCAGTCAAATAGAATCGTAATAATTTATTTATCAATATTCTTACAATCAACAAATTATATAGACTTTTATGATACACTACACACTTTTTATTGAATAAGCTACATTATAGTACAATATACTGTAACGAGAAATGGTGTAAAGGTTTTTTTTTTAATAATACCACTTCTTATCATATTGAATATGGAAAATCATTTAAATTTTTATTAATTAAAAATTTCAAATTACGAATTAAAATTCATCAGTATTATTAGCATACTGTGTTTTCCTCTTTTATGTGTGCTCAGCATACACATAATTATTGTAACTATACAAATATCCTTAACCTAAATATTTATAAAATTTAAACACAAATATTCATTTACATGTGAACATAAACATGAATAAATATGACGTGACATGAAGTTTATATGATGTAAAATGTGCTCTCGACTTGCTGAGACATTCTTTAAAAAAAATGCATTTATTTTAAATTATTTCTTTTAATCAGTACTTTACTTTGTGTACGTAAATATCAATCAAATATTAAAAAATTATCAACCAACTATCAAAGTAATAAATTATTATAATACTGAAAAATAATTAAAATTTTGCAAGTTATGTTATGACGTCATTATTACTTTATGAATGTCTCTATGTGTTATTGCAAGTACTGTTATTTGTATCATTTTAATAATTATAAAAATTGTACATTCTCTTACTCTAATTTAACAAAATAAAATTTACAATTATTAATATTTACAAAAATTATTATATAGAGTCTCTCATAGTCTCTTTTTATTTTTTTTAAATTCTTTCTTTTTAATGTTGTTCATGAACCATGTTGATGAGTAATATGGTTTTGTGTCACCTTATTATTGATAAGGTGATACTCTGGTACTCCTCGTTATGATCCTGAGTCTTGTGTCCTTGTACAGCGTTGATCCTCCGTTGTCCTCTGGTCCTCCTGGAATCCGTCGTCTGATCCTCCTGGTCCAGTCTCGATGGCCCCTCTATACCGCTGGGGTATCGACCTTGGATGATACGCTGTCGGGCATAGCCTTAGGCTGCAGATGGTTTCTAGTAGACTGAGAGTGAGGGTGGCGATCCTCGCTTATTTATACTGTCGGGCGCAAAAATCATGTTTCGACAATTCTGTACACGATTTGGATTCTCACATTTTGGTAAGCGTCCCTTTACAGATTCGTTTACTTTTTTTTGTTCTTATTTGAACTTTCTTCGCAACATGCGAAGTCTTTTGGTTATTACACAATGTTCAAACGATCGGTAATTTTCTTATGTATAATTCTATATTAACAGTTTTTTCATATTGTAATTATTCTAATTATTATTCACTTTTATTTATACTGCATGTAAATGCATTGTTTGTTTCAAACTAACTTTTGCACATGTCTGCGTCTTTATATTATTAATAACGTGGCGTAATTTGTTTCGTTCTAACTTCCGCGCACTTAACAAAATTTAAATAAATTAGTTATTAAATTCACATTTATTCATGGGTGACGCCACGCCGGATTCAACTGGCTTACACACACACATATAAAATACACTGTACACAATCTTAGCTGTGTGTGTGGCGTGATTTGCATGTACCGACCTGCGTTCGCGTTTCCTGGTTACTCACAGCTTTCAATACAGATGTTAACAACAATAAGTATTTATTCTAATTTAGTAGTTTTTTAAACTAATTACGACAATGCACAGTAACGTACGCAGACGTACTGTTGCAATACATTAATTGTCATTAGACATATTCCACAACCTTTGCAACTCATCTCTACGATCAACCATTGATGGACTTCTATTAATTTGTAGCAGTATATCAAAATTAAACGCTGGTTTTAATAATAATCCTTCTAATGTTTTCACTCTTGAAAGAGCAACATACGTTAATCCAACCTGAAATTCATTGTCTCCTAAATTGGCAATTGCCGTATCTAATGTTATCCCTTGCGATTTATGTATAGCCTACTAACAGCATATGCTAACATTAACGGAAATTGTTTGCGAGTACAAGAAATTTCATTTTTCTTGAAAGATGCCACTACTGGTACAGTGGGTATTGAGTTCTCGTTCAGAACTGGTCCTGTATATTTTTCGAAAGATACGAGTATACAGACATGTGATCGTTATTCGCATTCAACTGCCGGGTCATAAATAATATCAGTTACTGTCCCAACTGAACCGTTGGCTAGTCCTTTTGTGACCCAAAGATTTCTTCTAAGGATAACTCGAGCACCTTTACATAAACGTAATTGGGCAAATAACCCCTGAGCATCGTCAGATTTTGCTAGAGAGGCTTCTGGGCAATTACGGATTGCATTGATTAGAGCCACGGATTGTTTATTGCTTTCTAGTTTTTCATAATTAAATCATTAGATTTCAGCATTTTTCGACATCATACAGACACTATCTTTGAAATTGTCCCCGATATTGTTTACATAAAATCTTTTAGATAAGAGCTGATAATCTTGTTCAGTGATTGTTCCATTTGCGACTCTATTTAAAGTCTCTCTGAAATTTTTTGGTCATCACTTTGATGTCTCATAATCTCCGTCAAAAAGAAAACATTTTTGAATTGTTTATATAAAAGATTCGATTGAATGGTCTGAACATTATTACCAATATTTTAAAGACTCTTGTCACAAACCGGTGGAAGTTGGGACCAATCACCGATTAAATACACGTAGAGTTCACCAAAAGGAACAGCTGAAGAACGCTGCTTCGCTTGTTTGAGTCCCATATCCACTTTGAAAAACAAATTCAAACATAACATACTTGCTTCATCAGTAATAACGAACATCACATCTTTTAATTCTTCTTCAAAATCAATTTTGGATTCACCTTCTAAATCTTTGAAAGTTCTTCCCCTTTCCTTTGAAGTATTTATTCTTAGAGCTGAATGACTAGATTGTCCAGCAATATTGTTAGCTGCCACACCAGTTGGAGCCATTAAAAGAGTTGCACCGCAGCCAAAATATGAATTAATCCTTCTAACAATTTTAATAATTACACAGCTCTTACCAGTTCCAGCTTTTCCCTGAATAATTGCAAGTTTTTGATTGCAATCATCATAGTCATTTAGCTGATATCCTAAGAAAGATAATATCTTATTTTGTTGGTCGTTGAAAATAACATTGTATGATTCATGGGAGTCATACTGATTCCCAAATGTTTCTCGATTCCTTTCGTTGAAAGAATATTCTTTATATCTGGATATTTGGAATAGACTGCTTCCCAATTATGAAGTAACTCGATATCACGATTACCTAGACCAAACATGAGTAATTAAAGACATGTGTAATTGTTCGTGAAACTGTCCAAAATTTTGTCGGGTATAAGCCATGAACCATGTTTCATCTGTACTCTTCAAGTCTTCTTCATTACGTCAATGCTCATGAAAAGTCAACTTTTGTTTACAATATAATTCAGTATTGACTGCATTGTTACTGTTGTTTACTTTAGGGAAAACTTGTACAATTTTTTCTTTTCTGTTTGTGCTAATTGAATTACTTCTTCCCCTAGAAAATTTTTTAGCAAAATCGAATATGTTATTTCTTCCATGTCTTGTGGTTTACTACTATAAAACTAAATGAATGAATTACTGTAATTTTCACTATTGATTCCAGTAATTGCCACATAGTTTTCTATTATTATGACAAGTATTCTAAAAGTTCTGGTACATTGATACAATGGAATTCCATAGAGTAAATGACATGTTTCGCAAGCCACGATGTCTCTTTCTCCGATCACTCTTGTCATCAAACTTGTATATGCTCGACGAGATTCTTCATCCGGGGCTCTCGATTCAACGATTTCCTGAAACATTTCCGTCAAATTTTTCGAAGCAGGTTCTCACTTTGAAGCGTATTTGGATACATATTTAACCACCTGGTATAAGGAGGTGATTATACTAAAATCAGTATTTGCTCCCCATGTTTGTGCGATGACAGGATTATACTGATTCAGGAGTTCATCATTCCTTATTGGTGTGTATATCCGAATACCTTTTTCATTTTTCTCTAGAAGAGATTGCTCTTGTAATTCTTTGGGATATTTGAACCTGCAAGTATATTCTTTGCCATTCCACTTAAGACAATATCCTTTGGTACATCTGGTGTGTCTTTGGAATCGATTCAGTAGTTCTGAAAGAGAACTGCTTGAAAGATGTATAGTTGCCGGAGGAGTGAATGGCAAAGGATTGAATGCATTAACTAAATGGTCATAATACATCGTGGCACTCAAAATGTCTTTCTCAGATGCATTATCAAAAGTTCTTGGATCAGGAGCACCAGAGATCCAAAGAAGACCGTGTACATGACATGAACCACGATGCTGGAATTCGAAACGAAACCAATAATATGAAACTGAGAATATCTTACAGACGACATTTTTAATGAATAAAGTTGCACGAAACAAAAAATAATCTTCGAAAATTGAGGGATTATCGTTTTTAAGTTTTTGCCTTTGCTGAGCGATTCTACATTCATCTAACATTTCCTCTTGCACGAAATTAAAACACATGAGTCGTGCCAGAGCAGGCCACCAAAGATCAGCTGCACTCAAAGTAAAAAAACCCGTATGAAGACTATCACACTGCTCAATCATTGATTCAAGTTCCCCCTTCGTTGAAACCAGTAAGATTTTGATCCTCTTGTTTTTCCACACCAATAATACAAACTTCTTACTATTTGAGGATTACTTGACAGCGTGTTTCTCAGTTGCTGTATTGTTCCATTGAAATGTGATTTTCTAGCAAATATTGTCCCTCGTTGAATTGGTTGATGACGCTGAACAGTGTTCAATGCAAAAAATCTGAACCTAGGATCTTGTGCAAAACGTCGGTCTTTATATTGAATCAAAAACTGAAAATATTCATGTGCTGTAAGTTTCATACTACAGTACTTGCTCGAGTATTATCGTTTAGTTCAGCAGATCCGTAAGGTAGTAAAGCGGGAAATGCCATGCTTACATATCCTTCGCACGAGAATTCATTTATGATATCAGTACCTTGTGGCCATGGAATTACATTATTCACTGCAGATTGGAGTCGATCAGCTTCTGTGATTCTAATATTCTCCGGGATCATAGGGATCATACTTTCATAAATTTCTTCATAAAAGTTCTCTTCATCTGTATTCACCTCAGGTAAATCAACAGTCGGTATAATTCCATAAACACTATCATTTAATGAAAGTTGAGATATTTGTTCCATATCAATGATGATATCACTATAGAATGGATTATTCATTTCAAAAAATTGAGTGCTTCTAAAATTTTGTCACGTCACACATGAAAATCCCGATGTCCATTAACACTTTCCTTTCTTACAACTATAGTGCTCAGTGAAGAGGGTGTAGGAGGCAAGTAACTAACAATCTCCGTTATATTTTGACCAATATTTAAAATATTTCCCTTATAAGCGTATTGACCGGGAAAGCCTCTCGATTTCACCGTATACACACGCATCACTGGTTGTACTCTTGCTATCAAGAGTTGTTCTACATAAGTGAGATCCATCAGTTCTGTAGGTACATCTTTAGGATCCATTCGATTAACTGCAGAAAACTTATTTGGGGTTCGCTTACACTGCGGACACATATCAAACAATTTTTGCTGCATCAACACTCAAGAACAATTTACACATTCATAGAATTCTGGAGATCGTAAATTATTTTCAAATTCATTCTGAAGATTCCTATATCCTGTGTTGTTTTGTTCATGTAACACATGATTCACGTTATGTTCTGCAGGGCCTTCAACAATTGCTGCAGCAACATTTTGTCGCTCTCTCTTCTGTCTTTGATTTGTAGTTAAACGACCAATATTGGGACTCTTCTCCGTCGAGGCATACTATAAATAATACGTATATATAAATTAATGAAGAAGAATGTATAGAATATGCGTATAACAGAAAAAAGTACTTAAACAAATAGTACAAAATTGAATAAAAAGTATAAGAATAATAATTTTAATAGAATTTGGAAAATTGAATAAAAATGTATAAGAATAATTTATCAGTGGAAGGTTAGTGAGGAACGGTCAAAAATAACACAAATTTTAACTAATTTGTGTCGACATTTTACAATGTTTATTGTCATCATCAGGACCTATGTGTGAATTCAAAAGAAATGTCAAACACAACAGAATAATTGTTTGGGTGAACGTGTTCGTGTATGTGTGTGTGTGTGTGTGTGTGTGTGTGCGCGCACACGCGTGTGCGTGCGTATGTATGTATCATTGTATATGTGAAGGAGTTGAGATAATTTGTTTACATCTTCTAGTGTTAATAGAAATGTTCAGTATTTTAGAGTGCCATTTGGTGAGAGAGAGGGGAGGGAGATAAAGAGAGAGGAGGAGTAAGATAAAGAGAGATATGAAGAGAGAGAGAGAGAGAGAGAGAGAGAGAGAGAGAGAGAGAGAGAGAGCGAGAGGGAGAGAGAGCGAGAGAGAGAGAAGGTTGGAAGAGTAGAGAGAGTGTGAGAGAGAGAAAGAGGGAGGGAGAGAGTGAGGGAGGAGAGGTTGTGAGAATGAGAGGTAGAGGGGGAATGGAAGGGAGGACGGGTGTAATTGTGGACGTGTACATAAATCTACAATATTCTATAGTACTCTGCACTATAATTAACAACAATATGATTACAATTATTATCCAAGTATACTTTTTAGAAAAATTTACCATAAACTTGTGTTTGTAACATTATGTCAACTATCTGAGGTAAGGTCGTAAAGTTCTACAGTTGTTGTGTAATTTGTATGTTTCTAAATTATGATTGTTTTTAATACCAGTAGTGAGAGAAACACGTTAAAAATAACTTTCAATAATTACAGAGTTGAACATCCCTCAATCTGTTTTTAGTTATAATAGATTTTACTACTCTATATGTTGACTGCTATATGTATAAACGTTTTCTGTACCAATCTAATATCTAATTGTTGATTATTGCATTTATAATTAATTAAAAATATGATTACATACAGCAATTTATATTGTAATAGTGTATAAATTAAGTTCTGTGGTATTATAATATTCTCGTTTTCTTAAAGAAAACATTTGAAGACTATAAACATTAATAATTTAAATATAATTTGGATTAAAATTTACCTGAATTGTGACTCGTTGCAATATGTAACAGAAAATTGCAACGCATCAGCGACTAAATAGATTCTCTTCTAAAAATTGACACTTGTTCAACACTTAAGTCAAATCCGTAGATCTGGCTACACCACAGAACAATGCTCTACTACTGTTTGAATAAAACACGTAGCCGCACACGCACACGCGCCGGCATTTGTGAAACAGCAAACGCTTATCTTATCAGGCGACGGCGCCAGACGGGCCAGCGTTGATGACGGAAGCCGCACATGCACTCGCACCGGCATTTGTGATACAGCAAAATCTTATCTTATCGCTGAGACAGCCAGCGACATCTCTCTCTCTCTTCCTCTCACACGTTGAAGCTAACATTGTTTATAAATCGTAATATCTTTCGAACGAAATAATTTAGAGAAATAATACACTAATAATGCACTCTACAATACAGTTCGGATATGTATACAAAATTTTATAACATTCGATTCAGTAGTTTCGGAGGAGTTCGCCGCCGATCTTGTGCATCGAGTCGCGGATACAGGGCTATGACTGATTTCGCTACGCTCATCAGGCTCCGGCCAATAATTAGACTAAATATTGAATATTGGAATTGAAGTTTGGATTGCATAAACAGGTATGTCCAGATACAAGCAATTTTCACTACGTTACATTAACAATAATTCAAACACGTCTCAGTGTGGTTCCCACCCAGGCTGACTGTTCCCGACATCTGGACATACAGAAAAAACTAGTGTCTAGAACAGTCCCACCAAGAATAAGGCCTTTATTACACTACGCAACTGATTGCAAAAGAAGTTGTGATGCATTCGTTTAAATGTAGCGTGTTACACTTACTGCAATTGGTTGCATGGTCTGCAGTCGATTCCAAGACAGTTGCAATCCTTGCAACTGCTCGTGCAACTTTTAGTTTCACGCACTCGTTGTGGGGAATTGATTCAAATGTAGTCTATTAACTACGCAACCGATTGCATGCAATTGACCTGCGCGCGCATTCTGTAGACAACGAAGAATTTTCATGACATGGGACCGACACAATGTATACAATTTCTTACAAACCGCCTATATCTAAAAATCGAAAAAGGGGATTTAATTAAAACAAAAACCAAACCAGACAACAATACAAACAAAATTTTCCTCTTTATAATAATATTATACACGCCATGTTTATTCTGCAACTGATTGCAGAGCAGTTGCAGCCTGATTTTACTACCGTGCAACTAGTTTCATGTAGGCTTGAAATCAGTTGCGTAGTGTAATAGAGCCCCTACTAAGTTTTATTATTGTAGAAGGCATATCCGTACCTAAGACGTCCAGGACCGGGATCGACTGTGTTACAGTCAAATTGAGATATATCCGGGGTATTGTGCCGTGGTCTACTGCTGCTGTTTACAAACTGACGTTCCGGCATCTCGTACTGTGCTTAACAGGCGAAGACCGGGTCAGTTATGGCATCGTTTTCACACTGAAGATGCCCGACAGAGGAGAGGCCGAAACGTCTGGTCGTAGCAGCAGGAGTGTACCGAGCCTAGTAGCCCGGAGCTAAGTCAATTAGATTATAACACAGGTATCATATCTGTTTCTGTCTTTGTTTATTCAAGGACCATTGTGCCATTTAGTTTGTCGAAATTTTCTGTTATTTTCTTTCTTAATACATTGTGGTATTTGAGATAGCTATCACATGAGTGAGGCATGTCGACATATCAATGTTTTTATTTTAATTACTGTATTCAATATTTGACTTGCCATAAAGTGTGTGGCCATAAAACAACAACAGTGTCATTTGTAAAGTTATTCATGACTTGGCTCAGGAAGCGCGTTTGAGATTCTACGTAATCTGGCGGGGTGGGAGCACGCTGGACACGCAGACCACCCTCACCGTTTACAACGACGTGGTGACGCAGGACCCGAGGTTCTGGCTCTCGTTGAACGACCACCTCGCCTCGTACCATCTGAACATCGACGACGTCCACGAGACCGACCGAGGGTGGTACATCTGCCAGTTGAACACCGACCCCCTGAGGATGCAACGAGTCTATTATTTACAAGTGATCGGTGAGTACATTACATTAACTGTTTTTTAATATCTTTATTTTTTACATTATTAAAGTTTACAATATTCATTACCTTAAATTTTTAGTGACCGTCAGTCAATGGGTTTTTCCGATGAAGGGTTTGTGAGGATCGATCAACAAGTAGGCCTATAACACAAATTTTAAATTATTTGTGTCAACCTTTCGACAATATTTATTGTCGTCATTAGAACCTGTGTATGAATGCAAAAGAAAATGTCAAACACAACAAATCAATTAATTATTTGTGTGAAATAATTGATGGGGAGATGTAGCGGTCGCAGGACCGCTATGTAATATTTAAGACTAGGTTAATGAACCTAGAGGAAGTGAAAAGTGTGCTGGAGCCTAACAGAGTGACAGGATTTGCAATCAACATATTTTTAACAAAATAACAAGGTTTATTAGATATCACATGGGTGACACAATGTTCCAGTTTCATATTGTTCTTTACATATAGTCATTAATTTATATAGTTTTAAGAAAATAGACATAAGATATATATATTTATATTCCAGACTAGCATACCCCATGAGGGAGAACAACGCGAACATCAATGCAGTAGAAATAACAGACCACACCGAAGTTAACCCAACCACTTAATGAAAACACTAATAACTCTTCAAGAATAATTACAATAAAAATAATGGTAAAACAGATAATCGGACACCAAATAATCTAGTTACCAAACCATGCCTTAGTAAAACAGTTTAACCACCTCCCTCATGGTGTATGTTAGAGAAGTTACAAAGGAAAGAGTTACAATTTTATAACTTGAGTTCTTGTAGCTTTGTAATATTTTCAGTTCTTAATACAGATATTTAATGTTGTATTTAAACAGATATTTAATGTTGAAAGCGAGGGTAGCCAGTCTATGGAGTTTATGTAGATTTAAGGGGGATAAATGAAACGCTCCCACCTGTAATTGTGTAGAAACTAACTCAAGTAGCAACATGATGGACTGCGGACAAGCCGAGGTTCCAAAATTATCCCTGGACTACGGCGAATGTCTAGTGGTGGTCGTTCCTGCGATTCTGGATCTTTCTGTGTATATTGGTCCTTCCACATTTCTCGGTCTGACGGCTTCGGGGAGCTTACTGTAGAACTGCTCTGCTGGTAGTCACAGATGTTCGCGTGACCACCGTTCTTTCCCCTTTCGCTTGGCCGGTGCAGGGACCCTATAAAATTTTATTTAGGAATTAGCCGCCAGTTAATACACCCAAACATTACACCCTCTCGCCTCGGAACACAACCACAGCATTCACTTTGACAATTAACCGTATTAACACCTTATTCACTTCGATTAATCCAAGTTGTTTGATTTCATTAAATGATAATAATTAAATTTTCACTTCGATTAATCCAAGTTGTTTGATTTCATTAAATTATAATAATTAAATTTTCAATAAGCTTTAACTAAGTAAGAGTTAACAAGCAATAATTTCGTCTTTCGACAGGAAGTAACTAGTAAATTAAATTTTACAAAGCATAAGTTTTACAATAACGAACAAACCCGAGGCACACACACGCTTTCACAATCATAATCACAATCACACATAATCCATAATTAAATGAAAATGAATATAATAAATAAGTGTACACACCTGAACGTCTTGAGAAATCTACTAAGGCATGAACAAAGTTTTAGACACACATAAATCCCGGCCGTCAGACCAAATGGGAATGTCCTGTTTGAAGGTACGCTGAGAAATGAGGACGACACAAGGGTTGGTTGGTCGCACATGCCTGCATAAAACAAACCTGTCCCAATTTGCCAAAAAATATACCTCCGGCTAACCTAATTGCGAACAAAACACAGCCCACAGCTGACCAAAGCGACTGGTCACTAAATTACGTAACCGTAGCGTCGACAAGGCATTGGCAGGCACTGCTGCCAACCGCGTTGGTAGCAATGAACAACACTACGCGCGCCGGGAAAATTCAAGTCCCGGCACAGAGTCCCCAACGTAAATAGTGATGGGGAGAGTGATAGAGTGCAATTGCAGAAAGGGACAAAGTGAGTGAGAGAAAGAGGGAGCGAGAGTGTGTGTGCGTGCGTGTCATTGTGAGGAAGAGAGGGTGAGAGAGCGAGAGAAAGTGAGATGGTGTGAGAGGGAGTGAGAATGAGAGGTAGACGGAGAATGGGTGAGAGAGAGGGTGTGATTGTTGACATATACATAATTTTAAAATAATCTATATTACTCTCTATATACTTAGTTATTGGTAAATAATAATTTATAACAATATGATTATAAGTATTACCCATTTCAACATGATAGATATATTACCATAAACTTGTGTTTGTAATATTATGTAAATTCTCTGATGTAAGTTTTGTAAACTTCTACAGTTATTTTGTAGTTTAGAATTATCTAAATTAGTGACGGTGTTTTCAATACCAGTAGTGAGTGAAACATGATAAAAATACGTTTTAATAATTTACTTATTGAACATCTCTATAATCTGTATTTAGCTATAACATATATACACATAACATATATAACATATATGTATTTTACTATGTTATATGTTGACAGGTATATGTATAAACGTTTTGTGTACCAATTCTAATATATAATTGTTGATTATTGCTTTTATAATTAATTAAAAATATGATTAAATACAGCAATTTATATTGTAATAGTGTATACACGGCTTTTATAATTATTTACAAATACCATACATTATGAGTAATATATACTGTAATATTGTATAAATTATGCTCTATGATATTATAATTTTCTCGTTGTCTTGAAAGAAAACATTTGATGATGTGAAATAAACTGTTTCAACTTCTTCACATATACAAGGATACACACATACACACACACATTCACATACACAAACACGTTCACTCAAATAATTGATCTGTTGTGTTTGACATTTTATTTTGTATTCATACAGAGGCCCTGATGATGACAATAAATATTGTTGAAACGTCGACAAAAATAATTTAAAATTTGCGTTATGCTTGTTAACCGATCCTCACACACTCTTCACCTTAAATATTCATTACGTTAGAATGTTCACAACACTAGGAGTCACCTGCTCACCACATAAGTTGAGCGGTGACAAGTCACGATTTATTAATGCCCTTGCTATATATTTAATTCAACAAAAATCAATCTTTCACGTGTCCAATTAGCTCGTATCACCAACAATTTTGTCACATATTGATTCTGTAGTCACTCAAACCTTATACAGACTATAGGAAATTTTAACATATATTTAAAAAAAAATATTCTTAGGATTTAAAAATTAACCCCAACTGAAACAGGCCTAATCCTTTTCAAGCTTAATTCACATCAATGATTACAACTGAGATATAGTATTAATCATTATTTTTGTTAATATACAATAATTAAACTAATATTTGACAGTTATGGCAATATTCAACATGAAATCAAAACTTTTACATTCGACTAAATCTGATATAATCTCTTCAAATTAAATGAAATTATTAAGAAAATTAATAAAAATTTTTGAAATAAAAGAAATCATAAATAATTTTAAATCACAACTAAATCTAGCTTTACAAATAAAATACAAACACAAATTAAATTTCTTCTGTTAATGATTTCTTGTGGTTAAAAGTATTACAACGATATGCAGGGTGATAAAGGTTTTTGACTGACTTTAATTGACTGATTAATTGACAAGATTACAAATTTTTGATAAAAATTGTAAAAAGAAATAGAATTGTTATGAATAATAATTAAGTAATTATGTAAAATACTACTGTGCAATAATTATAAGATATCACAGAGAACAAAAGTGAGTAATAATAATACATCAGAAAGACACTGTAAAAAATATTGAGGTAGGCCTAATCTACCAGAGACAATTTTTAACGAATTACCACCTGAAACTCTAATGAGAAGGTGTAATAATTAATAAGGAAGTACAAATGATAAAAGTTTTTCAAAAGTGAACATAATAAATAAATTAAAATAGAAAATAAGATATGTAAATAGATGGTAAAAAATAGTAATAAATTGAATTTGTTAATCCTTATCACCTTATCAAAGTTGTATGGTGTGGGTAACCGAAATACTGGTGTTAAAAAGACAAAACCAATGGGAGTAAGGAAAAAAGGATTAGTGTACTTATAAATGAACAATTTAAATTATAAGGAATTAATTAATTACAATCCCGTGGTCGTACAATTGGGAACCGAATTTCGATAATGTCAAGCCCAGCAAGATGACGCCAAGAACGCGTCTATTTTGCCGAATAAAACCGAAAGTGCACGGAAATTGAAAAAACTGACCAATCAGAGGTCATTGTTAATTACTATGTACCAAATTTTGACACAGGTAAGATCATCAGTTCATCTCGAGACCCGACGAGGGATCCACGCAGGTTACCGTAACCAACAATACAGAATTGATAGCCGACAGCTGATCAAAAGCGTTTTAACCTTGAAACACGAAGTTGAGGTTAGGTCGAATGTAAACAGAGTGAAAGTTTTTTTATATCAGTGTTCAAATCCGGAGTACGTTCGTATAGGCAGTGAGTGATTAAGAGTTTTTAAAAATGATTTAATTCAATAAAAAAATTTAATAGTGATACTCTAAGAAACGACTGCGAACGAAAGTATAAGTGACGATTACTAAATATTCAAATAGTAATAAAATGTTCGATGACGTTTTAACGAAATTGATTAACAGTATTATATCAATTTAAACCCAACCAAGTTTGGAACAATACTTAAATTATCAATTCAGCTAATTATTAGTGAAGGAATCAATCGTAACCAAACTTTAATTTTAGAATTAACTTGGTAGACATACCGAGATAGGATGCATCAGCCAATTAATGATAAACTTTAAAAACTTTAACCTATCAAATACTAAGCACTATGTACTGTGCTTAACGTTAAGATTGTTACAAAATATTTAATAATGCCCAACCCTATTATTGAGGAATATCCAAATACTTGTAAACCTTGTGTTATCCAATCTAAGGAAGCAGATAATGAATCTTGTCACTAAATTGCATTCCTAACCGTGTTGTACGGATATTTTCATGTCTTCAAAGAGGTATTAATAATTTAAAGTTGATTAATTAATGTTCCAATGAAACTAGTTTTAAACCTCAAATATCAACAAAAATTACATGTTCACTTTTTATGTTATTCGTTAAGAAATTTTAAGAATGTTATCACTCTCCTACTACTAAACAATAATAGTAGTGCATTGTTTCAGTTTTGTTTGTATCTTGCAGTCTCAAAGAACCTACTTTATTTATTAAATAATTTAACGAAATTCTTAGCGTCCAAGGTGGGGAACAGTTTGAATCAGACTTGTAACCCTGAGATATAATAATTTTAAAGAGTCTATCAGTAACCTTGAATTAAAGGAAAGCTAAATAATATTATTGTATTTTAAGCATAATTCAAAAATGAGTTCGAAGAATAAAATTAATTTATACTCCATTCAAGAGTTTTGACTAATTATTTTGCTACACTTAGACGTTACAGCGTAGGTGGAGAGCATCCACGGTTGGCAGCAGTGGTGGCGGTAACAAGTGGTTTAAATAATCTTAAAATTTATGGCCATCAATGCCCATCAGCTTTACTATTAGAACACCACTATAAGTAAGGAACTGTGTAACCGATCACTTCTATTTTCAGTGAGAAGGCACATAAGTAGGTTCATCTTAGCAACCAGAGACCGTCAAAATTCAAGTACGAAACCAGTGAATCCAAACAATATAATAAACTAATTATTTTAATCCTAGACCAACGATCACAAGACTCGAGATTTTAAAAATAATTTTAAAATATTAAAAAACTGATACTAAATAATCAAAGTTTAACGGGAGAGGATCTCGTATAGTTACAATGTATCTCCATACCGTTACTGTTTGTTATATTATGCCGGTAACGTTTTTTGATTATCTAAGCGAGATCGCCACTTGTGAAGATTACCTCTGGAGACGTAAATTAGCTGTACGATTCACTAGTATTATTGAGAAGCATTGCGAGTTGAATAAACAAAGTTATGTAGCTTTCGTTGACTTTCAGGCAGGAACGAACCTAGGATTTCTTTTGGAGGGGGTATTTTTTTCAACCACATATCGTTTTCTTAGACTATTGTTTTTCTCTATTACAATGAAAATCGTACCAAAAATTAAAAATAATTGGCGAATAACAGCTGTCATTAACTAATTTCATTAAACAATTAAACTGATCAATCAGAATGTTTGCTTCCAGTTTGTCTTGCAAGTCTAATAATACCTTTCTGTGGAATATAAATACTTTAAAGAAAGTGAAAATCAAGAAAGTGAGGGTTGCCAGCATGTATATAATTGCTGTGGGTGTAACTGTATCAAACAGTGTTGTTGATATAAATTTTTTGCAGCATATAAAATAATGTTAAATAATTTTGTTAAAAATATAATGATTGTCAATCTTTTACAAAAGTAAAAAATAGATAAAAAGACAGAAATGTTAAAAAAAAGATATAATTGTTACTATATACTTTGTTAAATAAGTGTTTTATTTATACTTATTAATATTTAAAAAAATATGTGGATTATATAGGTTTCATTATATGTTTATAGCATGTTCAATTTAAAAAAATCTAAAATATTTAAGTGAATTTGATAAAATAAATCGCCTTGATTACGCGAGTACACAGGATAACACTGGAACTGTTCGACTCCTAACGTCACGTGACTTCACCTTTTATTTTGTAGGCTTCGGTTTACGGCCAACTAGCGGGTAAAAGCAACCGGTTCGTTAGTTGCAGAATTAAATGAATCAGCTGACATGAATCAAGCGTGACGTAACATGAATCACATGTTTCAAGTTGGTTGTAACCAGCGGAGAATCGTGTTCTCCTACTTACTCTCTTTTAACTCGACTTTTTTCATATTTCATAATTTCTTTCAACATCTCTTATATTTATTATTGAGTATAAGCCATATTACTGTAGATTATTTAAACTTGTCATTGACTTAAATAGTAATTTTTTTGAAAATGACAAAACTTGAAAGAAAATTAATTACATTCAGAAAAGACGCAACCAGTTTAAAATATTGGCTCCAATATTTTACGATTTCGGGGGGGGGGGTGATATATCCCCCATATCACCGCTCTACGTTCGCTTCTGCTTTCAGAAGACCTTTCACAGAATAGATACAAATTTTCTGTTGCAAATATAGAAGAACGGGGATACCCTCAACAAACTAAAAGAACTATACACGGCCAATTATATAACGGAACAAGAAGAGCTGTTAAAAATACTTTTGGGATATCTCAACAAATATCTGTCAAACAAGGTGTTAAACAAAAGTGTAATATATCACCTACTCTTTTTAACATTTATACTGACGATCTGATAAGGAAACGTAAACATCTAGTGAATACTGGTAATAAGTTAACATGAGAAAAATATTTGAATGTGTTGTTGTTTGCTGTCGACTTGCTTGTACTTCACAATACAGAAACTATTTTACAAAAATCTGTTTTTAAGCTTCATCAGATTTTCAAACAATACAACATGAAAATCTCTACTGTAAAAACAAAGGTAATGGAATTTCAAGGCGAGGAGCCAATAAGGACAAAAGTAATGTTTGATGATCGAATTCTAGAACAGGCGAGCCATTTTAATTATTTTGGAAATGACATTGACTATGATAGGGAATATGACATGGATGTTAAGATAGGTAAGTTACAGACGATCTGGGGAAAATCAACCGTAATTCTAGAAATAAGGTACGTTCAGCTACAACATTAAAATTCTACAAACGTACGGCAGTTACTCTACTGCCTTGTGAGTGTGAGTTATAGACAACAATCAAGAAACAAGACAGCAAAAGAGATGCCTCGTAAATGGCGTTCTTAAGCGGAGTTAAAAGGTGTTCTAAATTTTGCCGTTAAAGAATGACGCCATAAAAGAGAGAAAAGTTACAAGTTTTTAACTTGAATGAAAATTTTAAAGATTGCAAACAACGGTGGAAAGAACACTCAGAAAGAATGTCAGATTCCAGACTATACAAACAAGTCTGGAAGTACAAACCTATAGGATGCAGGTGCGTGCGTAAATCCAGGAAGAGATGGCTAGAGGATTTTTGAAGGCTGAACAGGCAGCACCTTGGCTCTCCCGTGTTGTGGAGATGATGATGATTCACAATACTACATAGAATGCGCCATAAGTATTCTCGTTATGCGTCATTTCATACTCGTTATTCGACACTTTATTAACTCTAAATATTTGCTTACATCAGTAATTCTCTTCCATTTTAGTTCGGTTGATTAACTAGTCTCCATCTTCATCTACTTCTACTTGTCCGTATGCTGGGCCTTGGCTTCCTCTAACCATATTCTTGATTCTTACTTCTGTTTACCAGTTTCTCACTTCCCGAAGAGTTTCAATATCTTACCCAATGTTCCCTTAGCAGCGTGTTCTTGGTGTCATCCTTTTTTTTTGATAACAAGCGTCGGATCCTTCATTATTTCCTTGGATACACAGACGTCAGAAGAAAGTTTTGTAGAAAATTAAGGACACTTTGAGCATTTAATAAACAGGACAGTAAACTGTTATCATATTCTATAGAACTACCTTTTAGAAGTAATTAGAAGCATATAAACTTTTGGCTACACTTCTGGCGGGCATCTTCAGTAGAAAAAGAAAAATAGAGAAAACGTTTGCAAGGATGACAGGTCGAACTCAACTTACAGTTGAGGAGTTGCTTACTGTTCTCTCCATATAAGCTACCCACTTTAAATTTATAACTCCCTACAAACAGCTTAAACCCTCTTGGAATTTTTGGACTGACATCGGTCGCTGTTACAGGTAGGAAGAGGACTTCAACCGACTTGTCACGGCAGTTTATTTCAGTCCAATGGAGATCCAGTCCTGTTAATTGGGACACTGAAAGAATAAAGCCTTGCGCGTGACGCTAATTCTTGAGCTACCCTCTGGTCGTTTGTAAATGCTAACTCGGTTATGGTAGTCGCTAAACGCGTCGCCAGCATGCAGCAAATATAGCTACATTATTATTATTTCGGCCGTACAATGTTTACACATTTTCCGGAACCAAAGATTACTGAAGTGATTGAATTCTCATCTTCCAGTGCTGCTTGTTCATCCAAAGATCTTCTTCAATTTCTCTTCACCTCAATATAGTCTGAATTTCTTCTATCAAGGTGATAGGTGGTCTTCCTCTTTTCCTTCTTCCTGGTGGGGTACATTCTATAACTCTCCTTCGTAATCTTTCCTGTGGCATTCTTTTCGTGTGTCCATACAATTGTAATTTTTTGTTTGGATAAAATCAACAATTGAATTTTTCACATTCATTATATCCTCATTCTTTATTTCTAATTTTCTCACGTCTTGATACTCTTGCCGAACGTCTCCAAAAGTCCATCTCTGCTGCCATTAATTTTATTCTTGTGTTTATTATAGTTCGAACTTCTGAGCCGTAAGTCATGATAATCCTAACAATCGTTTTAAATAATTTTTTTTAGTTTCTGCTGTAATTTGTTTATCCCACATGATTTCATTTAATGTAGTTATTCAATCTTTCCCAAATTAATTCTGGAATTGTATTTCTTTGCCTTGCTTTCCACTGGCCGTAATTTTCACCCCTGAATATTTGTATTTCGTCTGTATATAAAATCTTCCCTATGTCTTCCTCCAATATCAGTGTTTATGAAGGTCACCTATTACCATATATTTTGTTTTATTCATATTTACCTTTACTCACCATTTCTGATATTCCTGTATAAATTTGCTAGTCATGTACTCTATGTCTTAAAAATCTTCTGCCAAAAGTAACTGGTCATTTGCAAACTGTAATGAATAAACTGTATCACCATCAAGTGGAATTCACATGTTCCTGCACACATTTTTTTCCAACTCTCTATTGCTTTCTCCGTATACATTTTGAAAAGCGTGGGTGATAGACAACATCCATGGCGTAAACCTTTGGTCACTTGAAACTCTGGTGAAAAATTCTTTCCTATTTTTATTCTGGATATCTAATTGTTTTAGAAATTTTGTATAGCTTTGATGATAATTATAGCTACATTGTAACAAATATTTGCTGCTAAGACAAAAACAACCAAATAACATAAACCAAACGTGTGACATAGCGTATTGTCGACCTGTATCTGGTGTTTTGTTTCCAGTACCTCCCAGCATAGTGGACCAGGAGACGAGCACGGACATGGTGGTGCGTAAGGGAGCCAACGTGACGCTGACGTGCAAAGCGACCGGCTACCCGGAGCCGTACGTCAAGTGGCGACGAGAGGACAGCAAGGACATCAGCTACAACGGAGAAAGCGGTAACTCTACTATACAATACATTAAATGTTGTCTGTCTCTATGTCTGTATAGTGCATTGATGATTGCTTTATTGATACATTAATCTACCAATTTACACTATAAATTTGTTTAACGACGTAAAACGATATAGTTGCGTTTCTCAATGTTCTACGCACATTAACTACGACTTTGTTTCTGAGTTACTACATTTACATGGAAATTAAACAGTATTTTTTGCTTATAAAAATTGCGAGGGCCGTATAATCATACCTGATCTTAGAATCAATTATACATGGTGCCACGCAATGCTGTCCCCACTACACAGCTTAATTGAGAGTTTAATTGTGTAACGCTTATTGTAACTTATTAAAACGAACTTTGCTATAGCACAAATCCAAAAGCATTGTGGTCATCAAACCAATACTATAACACTAAAATCAGAACCAGCTTTATAAAAAAAAAATCTCAAAGTATAGAGAGGTTCTATAGTTCAAGGGATATTCGAATTGTGTGCATCGATATAAGAAAAAAAGTTGGTATAAGCATAGATCCGGAAACGTGGGTTTTAAACAACACTTTATGTCTCAAGAAGTGAACACTTTACATCTCAAAAATTGAGATATCTTTGTCAAATTTGGTACACACGTTTGTCTTTGATGTTCTTTAACAGAAAATAAAACTGCTGCACACCACGGTATTGACAATTGCGGATTAGCGCTTTCGAACATTTCAGCTCATAATCAGATCGGAAACAAAAACCAGATTGGTATGCTTCCGATGTGATGGCACTTCGAAAGGCTCAAAAGTACTGATTCGGAGTTGTCTGTACAGTGGTGTGCAATAAGTTTATTATTTAAATATAGCTTACATTTTGTTCTGATTTTTCGTTTCATTTTGTAGTCCCATTAGTCATGATTATCTTCTTGGCTTACTGGCGGAATACGATTACAACAAAACCTGAAAAAACTTGAAACGGATTTAATTAATTTTTATACATTTGGGAAACGCAAATGGTTATCACAATTTTTTACAACCACAACCGTAACATCATAAAGCAGTGAACTTTTAGAAATATTTTTGAAATTTTTAAACATAGAAATAAAACAAATTATGCTTATATGTTTTACCTCAAATTACGATGACTCTTTGAAAAGAACAACAATACTTTTAAAGAGACGCCTAACTAATTTTAAGGCTAACTTCGCTGCCTTAACGGCTGTTAGTTACCGACGACCTCAAGATCATCCATAAAATTAATCAACGATTTTGATGCCCGTTCGTTCTAAGAGAGCCGAGTGAAACAGTTTAAGTTTTAAAGGATGCCCTTGCTGCAACACTGCATTAAACTAATTGATCATTGTTGTTTATTAAAACAAACTATACTGAGCACTTTTTCTTCTACTTTATGTTCTTCTTCTTCTTTTCCTTTTACGAAAATTGAATGCAAAAGGAAAAATTCAGTCGATGTCAAATGCGATAAATTTGTCAAGAGAGTTCACGGTAGACAAAAACTGAAGAGGCCGAAACGGGGCAAAACTTAATTACAGTACAATCAATTTACTTGTAACGAATAAATTTTACAGAAAATGCGCCGTCTGGTTTCTATCTTTAGAGCAGCATGAAAAATAACGGACAGGTAATTAACTTAATGACGTGTGAACAACGAGTTAATAAAAAATTATTGTTTCGGACGAAAGTTTTCTTCCCTCGCTGCTGCCCTACCCAGTAAATTACAATGTGCGGATAATTAACAATTAAATTTGTTGATCCCGATTTTTGTAGGCAAAAGTTAATAAAGACGGGCGGGGGGAATATTCTTCTTCTCATTAACCAGGCAGACTTTCATTTTATAAAGTTAGTAACGGTCGACGATAAAGTCGCCTTCAAAAGATTCATCAACTCTTCCACAGTGTCTCATTCTCTAACAATATCTTTGTTCTATCATTCATTGTGCGTCGCCTTCATTCAGTTTAATCCATAATTTTTATGCTCTTCATTTCATTTCCTGTCTTTCCCTACTCGTACGGAGTACCTATTCGCTTGTATTTATTATATTTTTACAAATATCTATTTCATAACATTGTTTTGAAATCGTAATACTTGATTTCTAGGAAAAAATGAAGAAACTTTGTTTCCATTTAAGCAAGATAACTTTCACGTATATTTCATTTGATGAAACTGAAGCATCTTTATTTTAAAGCTTATTAAGTTTGTTATAGCTTTACATCATAATTGTAGGATACCTCAACAAATATCTGTCAATTAAGGTGTTACACGAGAGAGCAGTATATCACTTACTTGTATTTTAACATTTGTATTTACGATCTGGTAACGGAATGGAAACATCTGGTAAACCCTGGTATCACGAGATAGATACTTGAAGAGGCTGTTGTTTGATGACGACTTGCTTGCACTACAAAATACACGATATGATTTACAAAAATCCGTTTTTAAGCTTTGTCAGATTGGCAAACAATACGATATGAAAATATCTACTATCAAAGCAAAGGTAATGGCGTTTCAAAGCAAGGAGCCAAAAAGAATTATTGGATTAGTGATTTAATTCTAGAATAGAAAATGATATCAGCTATGACCAAAGATTACAGAAGTGATTGGATTCTCTTCTTCCACTGCTTCTTGTGCATCCGAAGATTTTATTCAATTTCTCGTTCCCTCAAATAGTCTGAATTTCTTCAACCAGGTGATCGGTGGTCTTTCTCTTTCCCTTCTTCCTGGTGGGGTCCATTCCATAATTCTTCGTGGCAATCATTCCTGTGCCATTCTTTTTGTGTGTCCATACCATTGTAATTTTTTTGTTTGGACAAAATCAAAAATTGAATTTTTAACATTCATTCTATCTTGAGTGACTTCATTTCTGATTTTCTCACGTCTGGAAACTCTTGCAGAACATCTCCAAACGTTTTTATCTTATGTCATTAATTTTGTTCTTGAGTGTTTATTAGTACTACAAACTTCTGAACCGTAGGTCATGATATTTCTAACAATGGTTATAAATATTTTGCTTTTAGTTGTTGCTGTAATTTGCTTATGCCACAGGATTCCGTTTAATGTAGATATAACCATCTTTCCCAAATTAATTCTGGATTGTATCTTTGGTTCCGGAAAATGTGTAAAAATTGTATACCTGGAATAAATAAATAAATATTGGTTATGTTAAATATCATGATATTGATGTTAAGTTATGTAAGTTCCAGACCATCTGTGGGACAATCAATCGTATTTTTAGGAACAAGGTAACCGCAGATGTTTTGTCCCCACCCTCTTTTTTTGAATTTTTGGAGTGATTAATCTCAAAATCAAGGAGGTTCTGAAAGGTAAATGTATGGACACAAATGCCAGGTTTTATGAAAATAGGTATGTAGTTATCGGGATATATAGTTATAGGTATAGGTTACATAGTTATCGACAGACATACCCCAAACAGGCAGACAGACAGATAAAGTAAAACTGTTGAGATAAAACTGAAAACTCGTTTTGCTAGTTCAATTAAAAAAGCTTTCTTAAATCTTTATACGTTACATAGTTTAGTGAAGTTATTGATCTTTTTGCGGTCCCTGGGGTCTCAAAATTTTTAATTTCCACACCGTAACACTACAACCAAGTGTTACATAAAAATTCTCTTTAATTTGATACCACATATGAATTTTGTGGTTTTATGAAAAATGTTACCACCTTTTGAGCTCTGACATCCAAAAAATTTTGATATTTCAGATATCCACAGTATACTCAGATTGTGGTTAAAATTCGTTTCAATTTGATACACTACATACGCTTTTGCGTTAAAAAAAATAAAAGTTACCCCTACGTAATTTTCTCCTGCCGACATTTTTTGGCGGGATCAGTGTCAAAAACAACAGGATGCGCACGCAAAAGTTTTTCGAACGTCGTTTGATGCGTTCAAAAGTTATTGAGAGACACATAGACAGACAGATAAACGCCAAGCTGTCGAGTAAAAGCTAGTAACTTGCCTTCCTCGTTCAATTAACAGAACCTCCTTTAACCTTTATCATTTAGTGGATCCACTATTAATACTACTGTTTAACGAATGTAATTGCTTTATTGTTGTGCGCATGTACAGTGTATATATAGATATTGTTAAGTTGATCTCTACCTGGCACTTATCTTATTTCTAGTGAATATTGTAGAAGGTGAAGTGTTACACATCACGAATGTGAGCAGAATGGACATGGGCGGCTACCTCTGCATAGTCTCCAACGGGGTGCATCAGTCCACCAGCAAGAGAGTCATGCTAAGCGTACAGTGTAAGTCCACGCTCGGCTCAATTCAATTCATATACAGTTTGCTATGTAAATGGTTTTATCATAAAGTTCATACAATTTTCGAATTTGACGAGCTGTACGAATCTTAAGCTTAGAACACGATTACATGTTATTATTATAACTATTACATATTACAATATTTCAGTCATTAGCCATCGTTTCAAAAACAATTCTAAGCGCAACGTTTCGGCCAAAAAAGCTGAGACCGTTTTTAGATGTAAATAACTATTTACAGTATTGCATCTATCAATAAAAAACACAACAGTAAATATAAAACATAAAGCACAAAGCATAAAACATGAAGATATCTTTACAAATCACTAAGAAAACATGATGACATATTGGAAACAAAGCAAAATATTTACTTACCAAGATGACCGTTTTGAGAGGATTTCATGTCTGGTCACAAAAGATTTTATGTTTTTTTTTCTTTTATTTTGTGACCAGACGTGAAATCTTCGCAAGACGGCCATCTTGGTAAGTAAAATACTTTGTTTGCTTCTAGTACGTTATAATATTTTGTTGGTAAGTTACAATGATGGTATTGATAGATATGACTTCAAAAGTCGTTACGTCACCTGAGGATGATCTCAGATTGTTAGTACTGTAAACGTTGTGTTTAGAATGGTTTCTGAAACGATGGCTAATGATACAAATGTTACAAGATGTAATAGTAATAGTAAATCATGGGCTATGTCTGTTCGATTCGAAATTGTTTTTCGATGTTGACACACCCGACTCTAAAAGTTATCTAATTCTGTAGCCATACTGATGCATAGCTCTGATTTAACAGATAAATGACAGTTGTAATTAGTCACTTTGGTAATTTTTTTACATTAAACAATGAAGGTTTTTTATTTTTTCAACAATTTTCCTTCTACATGAGCTAGATAGACCCTTGTGAAAGTGGAGTAGAAGTTGCTGGTTTGTTGCATACCCATATATATCGGCTGATCTCAAATGACCGTGTCTAAAAGCTATGTGGTTTCGAGTTCGCTTATTAGCCTACTAATTGATACGGTTGTAATGATTGTTGTAGTGGTCAGTGACCTTGAACTTGGCGAAGAAATAATGAACCACAAAAAGAATATGGATGTTTGAGATTTATTTATTTATTTATTTTAATTTATTGGAGATCTGTAGTCTGTTCGACTAAGCGAACATTTAACAAATTGGCTGACAACACAGATACAGGATTATGAAGAGCTGACCATTGACAGCTCTTCTTGTTTTTGATAATAGATTAAAGAGATACACAAAATACAAAACTAAATGATAAAACATGTAAGCAAATGAACAACAATCACTTCAACTTGCTGCTGGCATGACACAATAAGTTCAAATGTTAAACACTGGGCCCATAAAGCACAGATACAGGTTGACATTAACACTTATTAATGCCATGAATACAAAAACATACAGAACAGATATCACAGACAGTACAATACAGAAAATACAGAGAACACATTATTAGTTAAACCTGAATGGTATATCTAATAGTTTGTGTCTTTTTAGTCTATAAATATCTTCACTGTTGTCTAACAAATTAATTGCCAGGTGGTTATAATGCTGTTCTAATTTGGAGATGCGAGTCCTGCTGAGGCGCATGATTTCTTCACTCACGGTTGGAACTTTGAGGTCGCGGTGTATAGAGTTGTTGGAGACAAACCATGGAGCGTCGACTATTGATCTTAAAGTTTTGGACTGAAAGCGCTGGATAATCTCAATATTACTTGTACTAGCAGTACCTCAAAGTTGAATACCATAAGTTCATACCGGTTTAAGAACTGCTTTATTGATCAAGACTTAACCGTTGACGAGACTTAACCGTGATTTTCTGCCTATCAGCCAGTTTCTCACCTTGTGATTAAGTACAATCTTCTTAGATGTTATATGTTTAGATGTCTAGATGCATCCCAAGGTGCTTAGCACTTTCAGCTTGCGGTACTGGTTGACCATTAATTGTTACTGGAGGGCAGTTTGCCTTACGTGTGGTGAAGGTAACGTGGACTGACTTGGAAGAATTGATTTTTATGCGCCATTTATAAAGCCATAACTGAACGCTGTTTAATGCATCCAAAATATATTATAGAATATCGCATTATTAATAAATTCTTAAATGCGGAAATTTCTATACTTAATTTGTCACAGTATTAATATAACAGTATCAATACTGTATAACAGTATCAATAATATCTCACAGTATTATACAACCAAAATTTTGATTCTCTACTATTTCACCTTTTTATATCTTTTGAAAATATAGTTTTTATATTTTGGATAAATCTATCTTTGAAACTAAGCGAGTTATATGTGTTATAATATTAGTGCAAACACACGAGAAAGTATAATTGGGACAACTAGTTTTGAAGAGACCTTTTCTGGATTCAATCGCTGATATGAATTTCTTTTTTCTCCAACTCCAGTCAGAATCTCATCATTACTAACCTTGTCTATCCATCTTACTTTCAGTATCTTCCTACACAAATCTTCCTGCCTCAAGTCTTCTCCTTTCCTCTGTTACAATTGTCCACGTCTCACATCCATATAGAGCTGTGCACCATATGCAGCTCTTCAGGAATCTCTTTCTTGTTTCCAGTGCTATTCCTTTTAGAAGTCAGTAATATCCATTTACAGTTGAATGTAACATTATTATAAGTTAAACTGCTTATGTATGGATAATTACAATTATAAAAATATTTTTCATAGTCTACGCGGTATCCTTGTATCTATATTTACTAGAAACTAATATCATAGGAATTGTCTCAGTAACATTGATGCAACAATGATAGTGTAAAGTAAGATTGTTGGCGTATTGTTGCAGTTCCTCCGGTGCTGTCCATACCGAACCAGCTGGAAGGAGCGTACATCGGGCAAGACGTGGCTTTGGAGTGTCACACAGAAGCGTACCCTACCTCCATTAACTATTGGACGAATAAGAGGGGCCACATGATAGACTCTGGTGGGTATATTGCTGTTTGTAGTAGACACGGGTTTCCACTCACATGAATAGATCTTTAAACTGTCCCCCCCCACACACACACACTGTCACACACGCCCGCACTTACGTTTCACAACGAAGTTAGATTTACAAAAAGCTGTATGTTAAACAGATTATAGAATAATATCTGGTATTTGATATTGATTTACTTTAAGTTTGTTGCAATAATCGTTGTTAATAATTAATTATAAAAGGCGAGCCTTCTATAACTTTTCTAATACAGTTTCATGGGACTTTAAAATATCAATAAAGTGTATAAACTAATGTTATATTAATTTATCTACCTAATTATGTATTAATTTATTAATATTTGTGGCTAATTAAAATTTTTTATGGCTGGAAATCTGATTATGTGGCATCGTATCGCCCGCTTTATTACAGAGAACGAAGGTTATAAGTTTCACTCTGTCGTTAGCTCCGATTTTTTGCATTTCCTACTTTATTTCCTTTACTTTATCCCCTTTAGGTAAGTTTTAGGCCTATACGATCTATGGAACAATCAACCGTATTTTTGTAGAAACAAGGTATGTCGTGATTCAAAATTAAAGTTTTACAAATTTATGGCAGTCCCTGTACTGTCCTATGGATGTGAATTATGGGTAACGAGTAACAAACAAGACAGTAAAATAGAGGCTTCGGAAGTGGTGTTGTTAAGAGAAGTTAAAATGTGTTCTAAACTTGACCTTACAAGAAATGAGGCCGTAAAAAAAGAGTTACAAGTTTTTAACTTCAATTATAATTAAGATTACAAACAACCTTGGAATGAACACTTAGAAAGAAAGTCAGATTCCAGACTGGCCAAAGAAGTTTAGAAGTACAAACTTAAAGGACACAGGTGTGTAGGTAGATTCAGGAAGAGATGGCTGGATCATTTTTGAAGTCGGAACAGGCACCATCTCGCCTATGGCATGTTGTGGAGATGATGATGATGCTTCCACCAGTTCAGCCGATACTGGGCGATCCTGTCGAGTATACTCGTACTATTCATTTCCTGCCGTGTATCTGTGTTTCTTCTATGATTATGGAGAGTATACCATGCCACGTGGCTGAGAAATCTCATTCCGTTCACTTGGATGCGACTGGCCTGGCCTTTCGTTAAAGTCCAATACTCAGACCAATAAAGCAGTGTGGAAAGAACCATCAACTTGTAGAATTTTAGGCTTTCTCTTTTACTTGCTGACGTAAGGGTTAGCCTAATGGCCCCGCACATAAGTTGGAACTTGTGCAACTTATTCACAACGTCGTTGGTGGCATTACAAGGCACATTATAGTCCAGGTATTCAAAATTGCTAACTTGTCCCAGAACAGTACCATCTATAACAAGTTTTGCCCGTACAGGATCAGCTCCACGGAAAGCCATCACCTTGGTCTTAAGTGTGGATATTTGCAATCCAGAGTCTTTGCAGATTCGATTTAGCAGATGTGTAACCATCTGCAATCTGTTTTCAGAGTTCCACGGAGTAGCCTGATCGTCCGGAAACAACAACGTGTCAATTGTAGAGTTACCAATCATTCTGGAAGAACGATTTATTCTTAATGAAAACGATATGTTGTTAATAAAGTGTCTGTGTGCGCTCGCGCATGTGTGTGTTTCTGTGATAACTTAATATTAAGGCATAGCCTATATATTAAGTCTGAAGATGGGCGTATATGGCAGCCCAAAAACAAATTGTCACTGGAAAGCCTTATTGGCTAGACATTCATGCAGTAGGCTACGTTTAAAGTACGCTACGCAAGTATAGCAAGAGGTCGTTAGAAAAAGCTACACAAAGATGTGAAGAGCTTGGCGTGTAAGATAGAACAAATGGAGATCCGCAGCCAAACTTTCCTTCGAATAATGAACTTATGACGACGGTGGTGAAGTGTGTGTGTGTGTGTGTGTGTGTGTGTGTGTGTGTGGGCGGGGACTGTATACAGACAGAGGTGATTAGATTCAATCTTTTCCAGTCGCAAGAAACGCATTAGCAGCGGTAAAATGAGCTCCGGTATGTTTTTATTAATGTAACAATGACTGACTAAAGGTATATTACAAACTTTTTACCGGCGAAGCATTCAGGGCGTTAGCGAAGCAATAAATAAATGTGTGCAGAGTTCCCAAAGTAATCTCTGCCAAGTTTTCAGCTTTAAAATTTTCCGCGCTGTATAAATAGTCGGAGGAAACATTTTACCGTTGTATTACAAAGAAAAGTTGAGAACACCGTCGACGACTCGCTGTTGCAATCCCGCACACACACACACACACACACACACACACACACACACACACACACACACACACACACACACCGGACATTTCCATAAGACCTGTAACCGTAAGTGTGTTACTGTGTACATCCGCTCGAGTACAGAAATTCTCGTACTAACCCATATTGTGCTAGTGCTTTCCAACTTGTATGCGTCTCTTATATGCTATTCTTTCTCTGCTTGTCTTCTTTCATTAAATCATCGTGCTCGAATATCTAGGACGTACTCATATGGAAGATAATCTTCGCCAAGGCGGGTGGTTTTTTATATTATATTTTGAAATAAGTTTAACTATGCTTGGCTTGTACGAAAATTTATGTCACTATCAAATTTTACTGCAATTCGTAAGTACGTATTCTTGTCATAAAATTAAAATGATAGGAAATTTAGTTTGATAAGCATTTGATAAAAATTTATTTTTATTAATCTAGTAAGATAATTTTGTGAATCATATATACTCTCATTTTATTATGTTTTAATTAATTTATTTGTTATCAGGTCGCTGCAACAGCGTCGGTCATTAGCGACCACAAAAATTGTAAAAATTAATTTATAAATCATACAAAAATGCTCAGACAAATGTAGTCAAATTACATATTAAACTAGAAGATGCTAAGCAAAGATAAACGTACTCAGGAACTTGTACGACTTAAAACCTACGTTAGATATTAGGTTAAATATTATAACGCATTTTAATGCAAATTAAAATGATAAATCACATTTTTCCCTACACAGCACAAATATTATAAATAGCATAATAAAAGAAAATAAACCTCTGCTCAACAGTCCGTAAAGGACCAAAGCATACCGCGCGGCTTTTGTATTTACTGTGACGGTTGTATTGCCAATACAACGCGCCGCCAGCCACTAGTTGCGGTATTCACAGCCAGGAGTCGGCTACTCAGTAAAAATACATAGCACGGAGATATATAATTTGTCCATAAGCAACAAGATACATACATATGCATATTGTAACAATGAATATATAAGACATAATAATGTATGCAACAATCTACATTGTATTAGTGATACAGTAAACACATATATGTAATATTACACAAGAAATTAATCCATTTTTTTTAAGCAAGTCGTTGTTACGTTATTAAAATTGAAAACTACCGGGCTGTTGGACCGTAGCCGACTGCTTAAAGCTGTGGTTCATTGTCTCTTCTAAAAGTTTGGGCTACCTACTGGAAACCTTCTTAAGTAGCTTAAGCAGTCTAACATACGATGGCAGGCAGAACACACCTCAAACAGAGACGTAAGCTAGGGCGGCCTTTCCTGTTCTGTTGACCGCGTTGCAGCTGAAGAAGGCCTCCGGTGGGTGACCGAAACTTTTAGAAGAAAAAATAAACCATGCTTTAAACACTCGACCACGGCCCAACGGCGCTGTAGTTTGTACTGTTAATTGAATTCTTAAATTCCTAGTGACCGTCAAACAATGAATTCTTTCCGGTGAAGGGTTTGTCAGTTTGTTGCTTGTAGCGTCAGAAACAATTGTCCTGATGATGACAATAAACGTTGTCGAAACGTCGACACAAATAAGTTAAAATTTGTGTTATATTTTTTTACAGATTCTTACAAACCCTTAATCGGAAAGAAATGTACGTTAATGTTTATTCCTACCTTGCCAGCCGTTGTAATAATTTTTCTTTCGAGCTGTCCAAGCTGTTAGCACTCTGATAACTTTCGCACACTATCTTATATCTTACTCCAGCCAAGAATTTACTTGATAATTATTCTGTACCTTATGTAAACAAACACTTTCCATCACTTATGGATTTACTTCTAAATTCGTCAGTTTTTTTCTGGTTGGACGACGATGATGACCGTCGGCATCGTCATCGTGTCCAAGGTTATTGGACCTGTTCAATGTCTCACCAATGTTTCAGTGCGCGCCCCCAGGTTTATATCGCAGCATGCGGTTCTCATCCATTCTTCTCATTTTCCTTCATATCTCTGCATTTTCTCTACGTGCCTCTACGTTCAACGTATTGCACGTGTTGTTGAATTTTTTGTCCTGTCCACTTTTATATATTCGTCCAACTCGTCAAAGGAATTTCAGCGCCAATGTTTTTTTCAGTCTTTCTTTGTGTCTTTACCTTTGTAGATGTCTATGTTTCACTCTCGTACAACACATCAGCGGAAGTCAAGTTATTTTATAACCGGACATTTTGTCTGGTCTAGCTTTGTTCCTAAGCTAATCTGCCAGTACTGCATATAGAGCTAAATAATTATTAATTTGTTTTTACTTGATTTGTGTCGTGTTCATATGTAATATTACAGTGAAGACACTGAAAGTGACAAAGTTGCTCCACGAACTTCCCATTTCGTACAACTGTTTTTGTTCAAACAAACTCTTTCCTGCAGTGAGCCATTTCTGCAAAACGTTTGATAAAATGTTGCAAGAATTCATGTCGGGTATAAAATTACAGAGAGCTTTAACTAACGTCTGAATATAGTCTTAAGGTTTGGAATTATGAGACTCTAGCGCCTCTAAAAAAAATTAAAATTTGAAAAAACTTTGAAAATCCAGCAGGGTGTCAGTAAAATGAATTGTAACCCATGTCTTAATTTTTTAGATTTTTACCGTTCCTTCTATGAGTGTTTGATCTACAATTGCTATATTACTAAAAAGAAAATAGTAGAAAAGTCGGGATTTTTGTAATTTTCCCATAATTGAAAACATAAATAATATTAGAATTATATAATGATGAATGTACTTCGTTCAAAATAGTGAGCGGGTTGTGTATTGTAACTAACCGTGATTACAAATGAAAATTGTGTTATTTAATTTTTGAAAAAAAATTTAATATTTTGTTTTAAAATTGAAACAAAAAAATTATTTTTTATGTTTTAATGTTCAATAATTTAGTAAATATTTCTTGTAAAGGTGTTACGTCAAAATTTTAAGTTTATTTGAATTAATTTGGTCAATAATCTTGCTTATGGTTTATTGGAATTAAATTCTAGTTAACAGGATTGCCTCAATGGACTAATCGATTACCGATACTTCTTCCTTTTCTTATATATGACTTCCACTTGAGTAATGGCCGCCTTTCTTGTAGTCCTGTTGTTAACTAAACTCTATTTATAATATGTATAAATAAATTTAAAAACCGAATTGCTGAATTACTATATTTTTATTGACAATTGTTTATAAAATCGATTTTAAATCGATTATCAAATATATTGCTCGACTCGTTCACAGGGCGATCGATTGTTGATACAGGTTATTTAATATAAATATTTTATAAGGTTCTTTTAACGGTTAAGTTAATAGTCAGAGAAGGGGTAGGGCTAGAAAGTATAACATTCACAATAAAAGCTTAAAATTAAAAATTTACAATGATATTAAGTAATATATAACGTTTATATATGATAAAATTCGATCCAGTGATGTCTAGAGGTTCGGTTGGTAAAACTCGCATTGGATTGTGGGAACGTCAAAGATGGCCGCTGCTTAGCTGCTGATGTTAAACAGGAATGGTGTCGTCGGAATTTTCTTTCAATAAAAGTTGCCTCGTTCACGTTTCCTCTTCGCTGCAGTATGGAGAATTCCTTCTGGGGTTATTAGTGTTGTCCCGGTTAAGTGTTCTGTGTTCACTTCGATTAAATGTTTTGGATTATGTTTATTCACTTCTGTCCATGTGTGTGTCGAAAATTGTAAAGTTCGTTTGGTTATGAATAATTAGTGTTTTAGAGTTTTATTTCCTTAGATCACTTATATTCGGTTCAGTATTAATTGATTTCAATGTTAGTAGTTGTTGTGTTCACTGAATTTAGATTTAAGGTAAATTTTTCCGCAACTCTCGATTTTTTACTGTAGGCTAGGCTCAATTTCCATACGCCATTAATGGTTTCGGTATATGTGGTTCTTTAGCGATAGTTGTATCAACCGTACACTACGAATATTAAATAAGAACTGTTTTACTTCCTTCGTTTTTAGAAATATCTTAGCCAATTTAATATTGGAAAAGTATTGTTTCAATTTCTAACCGCTTCCGATACATGTAAAATGTACATTATATCACAGAATATATTTTGGTTATTATTTAGTTTCATGAAATAGTAAATACATAATCGGTTTCTTTAATTCCTTCTGCTTAATTTGATACCCAATAATCTATCTTTACAAAGTGTTTTGTTAAAATTGCTATATTTCTTTCATTTTGGAAAAGTAGGCTCAACATTTTGTTTCCTGTCCTTCTCCAAATATTAGCCATTTTATATGTTATAATTATGACTATAATAAATCTCAGATTGGCATAAATGTTTATCTTTCCTTAATTTCTCACAATTTTATTCATTGATTATTCTTTTAAATATAATTCATGAATTTATAACTCCCCACTCTGAAATTTTAGCTATTACATCTGCAAATTTTTTAATAATTTTGTATATACTTTTAGACTATCCTTTTAAAGTCTGGTTTTAGTCATAGTATTTGGTGACTAATTCACCTTATATAAATTCCATCAGTTTACTTGGTTTATTTAACTTAATTAATCAATTATAATGTTGTTGGAATTTCCTATTTGGCCTAGATTTTTCTGGTTTTACATATAATGTTTTTGAATAATACTGTCTCTATACCCCTTCTGACTTTCTTAATTTAATACAAAATTAATTAAAATCTCCTTAATTAACTTATATAACATGTAGTATTATATTCCTACTCATAAAACTTAAGCAATACTTAAAATTAACAATATGGTTTTCAAAGTCAGACATTTTAGTTTTAACTACTACAAATAACATATAATAAACATTTTATAAAAAGAGTATGGTATCCATATTTAGATATTTTAGTCTGGATCCACCCTGTTTTTTTTTTTTTTTTTTTTTTGCGGGGGAGGAAAAATGCATTATGCACCATCAGGAGACACCCGACTGGTCTCCCGGTGTGTGGGCTCGCACCCACTATATCACCTCCACTTTACAGGCAGGGAACCCCCCCTGGAACAACTATTCGTATGGCTTCACGGTGGCACCTCATATTGCGCCTACTAGGCTTCTACAGCTTTATCTATATCATCGACCTGTGAGACGGTCCAGTTCAGGCTTCTTTTGCCGCAGGACCATCCTCACGAAGGTCACAACCATGTCCCAGTTCTCTTTGCTGTTGAGCATGACGCCTATGATGTTATCAGGCGTCATGGGGCCAATCTCCGATTCGAGTCCTCGCCTCTCCAGCACCCACCGTTGACACTCGAAAAAAGTATGATGAGCGTCATCAAAGTCTGAGTCGCCATACACGCACGACGGGTCCTCCATCTTACCCATCCTTCGCAGGTATGCACAGAAATAACCATGCCCTGTCAGGAATTGAGTAAGGTAATAATCTACCTCGCTTTGCGTTCTGTCCACCCATTCAGGGAGGTTCCCAATCAGCCTCGCCGTCCACCTAGCTCGACTCTCCTGCTCCCATCGTAGTTGCCAGCTCCGCATGGAGTGTGCCCTGGCCACTGCTCTTGCTTCTACAAACCCCAAGTCTTCCTTGGTTGTGTAGACCCTCCTTCTCTCCTCAGCCATCAGATCTATTGGCATGACTCCAACGACGACCAACACTGCTGGTTCCGACACCGTTCTGTAGGAGCTTGCAATCCGAAGTGCTCCTCTACGTTGTACCGCGGCCATCTGCTTGCGGTATTTTTCTTGCTTCAGTGCGTCGGCCCAGACCTCGCATCCGTAGAGGAGAATCGAGTTTGTCACCGACATCAGCAGTCGCCGTCTTCCTGCAGCTAGGCCTCCGACATTTGCCATTAGTCTGCTTAGCACAGCAACGACCTTAGCGGCTTTCTCCGAGGAACATCGAATTTGCTCCCAGTAGGAAAGCTTAGTATCCAGGTGCACCCCTAGATACTTCACCGCTGGCTTTGATATTATCGCCTTTTCCCCCATCACGAACAGTGTCATTGTGGGTATACGTCGACGGGTGAGCAGCACAATCTCTGTCTTCTCCGTCGCAAGGCTCAGATCGTGTTCGTCCATCCAGTTGCGGACCCTGCGCATGACCTGGTTCAGCATGCGCTGCGCCTCCTCTGCGTCTCTCGCTGTGATCACGGCAGCCACGTCATCAGCATATGCTACCAGAAAGGTATCATCTGGCATCTCCATCCGGAGGATTCCATCATAGAAGGCATTCCACAGGTCGGGGCCCAAGATAGAGCCTTGAGCTACGCCTCGTTTTATCTCTCTGCTGCGTGGCCCATCTGCTGTGTTGTACCGGAGCTCCCTGTCCCTCAAGTAACTTCGTATTATCCGGAGCAGGTAGTCCGGCGCTTGAAAGACGTCCTCCAGAGCAGCTAGCAAGTCTGTCCACCTGGCCGAATAAAGGCGTTGCGTACGTCCAGTGTAGCGAGTAGCACCATCCTTCTGGAGAAGTGATTACCCCGCTGGGCCACCTGGACGGCATTCAAGATCTCTTGTATGGCTCCAATGGTGGATCTGGCCGTTCTGAACCCGTACTGCCTCGCTGACAGATCTCCCGCATCCCGAATTGCCGCTACTAGGCGAGGCCTGAGTAGACGTTCCAGTAGTTTCCCCGCCGTGTCCAGCATAAAAAGAGGTCTGTATGCCGACGGGGAATTCGGGCTGCCCTTCCCTTTGCCGACTAAGACGAGTCTCTGGATCTTCCACCTCTTCGGGAAGACTCCGTCTTTGAGGCAACGGTTGTACATATTGAGTAGCACCTGGGGGCACGATCTAGCGACCACCCTCAGCACTTCCGCAGGTATACCATCCGGTCCTGCTGCCTTCTTGTTGCGCAGGGAGCTAGCAGCTAGTGATAGCTCGTCCTCGCTGAAAATCGGGACTCTTCCAATGGGCCTGGATACTCCTCACGATCCCTCAGTGGGTGACGAGGAAATAGACCGTCCACGATGAAGCGCATTCGATTTTCGTCCATCCTTGGGCTACGAGGCCGGGCTCCAAGCCTGCTCATTACAAGCCTGTACCCCAAACCCCAGGGATCAGAATCTAGATCATTCCTGAGGGTCTCCCACTTGAGCCGCTTGGTTCTGTTGATGGCCTCCTTCAGTCTTTTCCTGGCGAGTCGATATTCGTCTTGCGCTTCGGCTGCTGCAATCGCGTTTCTTCGTCTGTTTCTAGTCGCCATGTGACGCGAGCGCAAGCAACGTCTCCTGAGGTCAGCAATCTCGTCTGTCCACCAGTACGCCACTGTCTTCCCCCTGCGGAGTCTCGCTTTCCTGGGCATAGACACATCGCAGGCATTCCGTATGAGGCGCATTGTCGCACCGACGACTTCCTCTGTCGAACCCAAGCTGTTCATCTTCGCCTCCTTTCCGATCGCGATGACATCCTGCAACAACTCCACGTCTAAATTGGACACGTACCAGCCAGGTGTTCGGCTGGGTTTAGCTATGGGCGAATGCTGAACTCTCCGCAGGGTGAAAGCGATATACTGGTGATCACTACCAGTATAATCTTCCAGCACCTCCCAGTTCATGACGCTGTGCGCCAATGCGTCGGACACCAAAGTAATGTCCGGGATTGTCTCGGCGTAACCAGGTCTTCTAAAAGTTGAGACACCGCCCACATTGACCACCGCGAACCCGACTCTTACTGCCATCTCTAACACCTACCGTCCCCTGGCGCACGTCGTAGGAATTTGGCATTGAAGTCTCCAGCGACCACGCAGGGTCCTTCCATCTCACGAATCGTGTCTTCCAATTTGTCCACTTTCTCACGAAATTCGTGGATGGTCTCGTTAGGGGTGAGGTAGCAGCTCACATAAGTGATGTCCTCGCATCTCACACACACGAAACCACTTCCGGCACCATGGCTTGAAGGGAGCGACACGGTCGAGTCGGGAATCCAGATTGCAGCCGTCCCGAGTAAGTCAGCATACCATCCCGGTTCCTCTCTATCGTGGTGCTGCTCGCTGATGATCAGAAGATTGGCACCCACGTCCAGCTTCAGCTGCTCCAGGAGGGCGTCCGCCGTCCTGCTCCTATGCAGGTTTCCCTGGAGGATCTTCATCGGCCAAGCTTGCTCTGGGCCCTCCCAAGCGCCTGCCGAAAGACCGCACAGATACCCGACCCGGAAACATGTTTCAGAGCATCGGAGTCCAAACCACGCTCCTCGCAGAGAAAACATCTCGGCTCAGCTTGGCAGTCTTTTTTCAGATGGCCTGCACAGCCACACTGTATGCATATACATTCACTGTATGATCTACAGGATTCACCCTGTTAGATCTATTAAACATTTTTATAATAATAACAAAATCTTATTCTATTCACCACATTGAATTATGGAATTCATGGGCTTTAAGTTAAACATAACAAGCCATTTATTTTTTCCTACTTCTTAACTTATTTTGGTTACAGTCCTTTCTGTGTTTATTATAGTATTACATTTTTATCCCCTGTCACTTTTATTTATTCACCACCTTCTTATAAACATTAGTAATGTGTTCACAAGAATATTTTATAAAATTTTATTTCTATAGTCATAGAAAACATTAAACTTCGTATTGTTTAAATTAGCAGACATCCTTACTATTTCTTTTATGAATTTGCTAACTGCTATAATTTTTTATTGTTCGACTAAGCTTTTCGTCATTACTGACATCTTCAGGTCTTAAACAACGTCTATCAACTGTACGTTGTAGGCTTTTATACTTTAGGCCCCTCCCCTTATGTCATCGCCCCTCCTATTGGTTGGTTGGTTGGTGGTTGGTATTGGCCCCTGCTACCGCTCTTCACGGGAACTTTGTCTACCTTTTTCCGTTAGGCATTTTTCTAACGTCCGTCAAATTGTTTTAAGAATCTCCCGTTAATTTCTTCATTCTTGACTTATAATTTTTTTTTTTGTAACCTTTTACATTTCGTCATTTTTTAGTGTGTTATTCTTATTATTTTAATTTATTTTTGTTTATTGTTTAATATATATAATAAAATATTTCTTCATTTGTAAAATCCACTTTTATATTCATTAATTTATTTTTATCTTCTTTTTTAACTTTAAGTATTTCTAGTTCTTCTATTAATTTTCTTTTTTGCGGATTGTTTTCTATTTTGATTATTTCCATATTTTCATTGGGATTTATGAATTTATGGCCTGATTCGTTGAAATCAAATCAAACCTTACTGAAGATGTCAGTAATGACGAAAAGCTTAGTCGAACAATAAAAAATTATAGCAGTTAGCAAATTCATAAAAGAAATAGAAAACATTAAAGTTGTTTATGATACACATGTACTTAGTTGAAGTATTAGTTACACTTCTACTTGAAGTTTATTTAATATACTGAAATAACTTGCACTGGTTCACTTACATTTTGGATCTTATCTCATATTGAGTTTTACAATATTCCAAGACCAAAATCTTAGTTATAAGGGATTATGAAGATTTGTTTATTCCATTACACAATAACTTTAGTGGGTGCACTTCTACTTACAACACTAAACACTTTGTTTGTAACTATTTCACATTACTATTATTACTATTAGGTTTTGGGGTATTATACTTTCTTTGTGACCTTGAATTTCTTTAGGGGTTTGTTATATTCTTTAATATAGGTTTCCTTTGGGTATATCTTGTAGTCCTCCCATCTTACAATTTCGTTTCTTCAAAATTCTTTCTTCCTGGTTTTTCCAAGGTATTATTGTTTTTTCATGTCCGTTGGTTTGTTCGGGGTATCTTCCTTTCCTACTCCTATCCTACCTGGGTATTATCCTTATTTTATTTCAGTTTTTGTGGTTTATTTTTCTTTATACATTTTTGTTGCACTGTGGTTCTTTACTTTTACTTTTTCCATTTATGGTGGTATTTTATTTTGATATATATATATGTTTTCATTTGAATTTTCCTTTTATATTTAATGTAATTGATATATTATTATGATCATATTGTAATCTTTATTAAGTGGATTATCAGTCATGCTACAGTATCTCATGGAGCATATATTAGTTTATTTGTTGTATGCAGTAGCGTGGCGACCATGTAACCACTGTTGCCGGCGGCAACAGTACAGGAAATAAGAGAATATAATATTATTAATTATATCACAGAATGAATACTTTGGTTATTGAATAATGACGTGCAGCAGATACTACGTACCTATTTGTGTTTTGTCCGTTTAGTCATACGTTTCTCCGTTTGTCTTTATTATTTTTAATTCGATTATTTGTATTCTGATTCATCCTGTGTAAGTATAGTGGAGTCAGATCCCATTGAACCGGGACCGTCTTCTTCTGCCAGCGAATGATAGAAAATACTCTAAAAATATATTTCATCATTGCAGGAGACAAATACGAAACGGTGTCCACGGACAACGGTTACAACACGTACATGATGCTGAAGATACGCGGAGTGAGACGCACCGACTTCGGCTCGTACTATTGCGTAGCCAATAACTCGCTGGGAGAGATTTACGGCATCATAAAGCTAGACGGTAAGTACTGCAACCTTGCTGTGTCCACTTAGTCGCATTGTGTACGCTGGCTAAACTGAAACACTAAGCAGTTAAGCAGGGTAAAAGTAAGCTGTACATATTTTTTATTTTATTGCAGGCTTTTTAATCTGTTCGACTAATAGAACATTGTTTAATGAAGAAATCTGTGTTAGTGGTTGAAATCACAAGCAGAATGATCACTGTTGCACACCACTATATAAAAATTATCCCGATTAGAACTTTCAAGCTTCACAGCTCATCGTCAGATCGGATCAGATCAGATTTCTGCCTGTTCCGATCTGACGATGAGCTGTGAAGCTTGAAAGCGCTAATCGGGATAATTTTTATATAGTGGTGTGCACAGTGATCATTCTGTTTGTAATAGATCATTGATAAAATTGACTGGCAAAATACATACATGATTATGAAGAGCTGACCATTGACAACTCTTCTTGTTTTTGTTAACATATTTAAACAGATACACCAATTACAAGACTAAATGGCAAAAACATGTACGCAAATGAACAAAAGTCATTTCCACTTGCTGCTGGCATGATACAATAAATTAAAAATGTTAAACACTGGGCCTATAAGACAGATATACTGGTTGACATTAACACTTAATGTTGACATGAACACACAAGATATTACAGAACAGATAACACAGACATTAAATTACTTAGGGTAACCCAAAAGTAAGGTCTCCAAAGGACTAGAGCCGCAGGGAAATATTTTGGGCGGCAGTTGGCAGCACTACTGTGTGCGGGCATCTCCCCTCTTTCAAACAAGCGGTCGCTGAGCTCGCTCGGTCGATTAGTCTTGGCTTGGCAGCCGTTAAGAATGGAGCTCCCAATCGCTGTTCCCGCCAAGTGTGGACTTCGCGAAGTCATTCGATTTCTTAACGCAAAAGGTGTTCAGCCTATTCAAATCAATAGACAGTTGATTGAAGTGTATGGTGCGGGGTGTATGGATGTCAAAAACGTCCGCAAGTGGTGTAGAGAGTTTAAAGCTGGTCGTACAGAAATTCATGATGACGAAAGAAGCGGGAGACCGTCAGTGTCAGACGAGCCGATCAGGAAACTTGACGAAGTCGTGCGTGAAGATCGGAGGATCACTATCCACGAGTTCTCTTGTTTACTTCCTGCAGTTTCAAAATCCACCATTCAGAGGATTGTGACTGAAAGGTTGAAATGTCGGAAGGTGTGCGCAAGGTGGGTTCCGCGAATGCTCACAGAAGACCACAAACGGCAACGCGTCGAAGTTGCCCGCGAATTTCTTGAGCGCTATGCAGACGAAAGAGACGACTTTTTGAATTCCATTGTCACAGGTGACGAAACGTGGGTTCACCACTTCATATTTGAATCCAAACGAAAATCACTTGAGTGGCGGCATCCAACTTCGCCAAGGCGGCAAAATTTCAAACAAACACAGTCTGCCGGCAAGATCATGGCGACTGTGTTTTGGGATCGGAAAGGTGTATTGTTGATCGATTTCATGCCTACTGGGACCACAATAAACGCAGACGCATATTGTGAGACACTCAAAAAACTCAAACGGTCGATTCAGAACCAGAGAACAGGAATGGTCACCAAGGGCGTGTCCATTCTTCACGACAAAGCTCGCCCTCATGGCGCCCGCGCAACCGCCGATCTTCTGAACCAATTTGGATGGGACATAATCACCCACCCTCCTATAGTCCGGACTTGGCACCTTGTGACTATCATTTGTTTAAACATTTGAAAGAACATTCGGGTATTTGGAATGCGATTCGACGACGATGACGAGGTGAAAGACGAGGTCAAACGCTATCTCAATGACATGGCGGCGAGTTTCTATGACACTGGCATACTAAAACAGCCACAGCGGCTCGAAAAATGCATTGAACGTAACGGCGATTATGTTGAAAAATAGTGTGTTCTTATGCTTCACAACCATGAAAAAATTTTGATAATACATTTTTTTCTATTTTTAAAAAATATGGAGACCTTACTTTTTGGGTTAACCCTCGTACATATAATATAGAGTACACATTATTCATTGAAAATATATAAGTGTAAGTCTAAAAATTGATTCCTTAAATGTATTCATTATTATCTAAAAAATTAATTCCTAGGGGGTTAGGAAGCTTTTCTAATTTCGAAACGTGTTTCCCGCAGAGGCGCACAATTTCTTCTCTCACAGTTGGTACTTTGAGGTCTCGGCGTATAGAACTGTTGGCGAGACAAACCATGGAGTGTCGACTCTAGATCTTAAAGTCTTGGACTGAAAGCGCTGTATAATCTCGATGTTACTCGTACTACCAATACCCCAATGTTCATTACCGTAAGCACATACCGGTTTGAGAACTGCTTTATATATTAAAAGTTTGTTGGCAAGACCTAACCGCGATTTCCTCTCTATCAGCAAGTAGATATTTCTGCCCTTGAGGTTAAGTTTAGTCTTTTTAGAGGTTAAGAGTCTGTTCCACGTTAGTCTCCTGTCCAGGTGTCTTCCAAGGTGCTTAGCACTTTCAGCTTGGGGTATTGGTTGACCGTTAATTGTTACTGGAGGGCAGGTAGGCTTAAGTGTGTTGAAGGTAACGTGTACTGACTTGGACGAATTGATTTTTATGCTCCATTTATCAAGCCATAACTGAACGCTGTTTGACGATTCTTGTAGCATAAGAGACGCTACTGAGAGGTCGGAGTGTGTCGCTAGGATTGCTGTGCATCGGCGTACGTAATCAGTACACATGGGAACATCTATGTTTGAGCAAACACAGTGGATAGGATTGTTGTGTATCGGCGTACGTAATCAGTACACATGGGAACATCTATGTTTGAGCAAACACAGTGAATAGGATTGCTGTGTATCGCCGTACGTAGTCAGTACACATAGAAACATCTATGTTTGAGCAAACACAGTGAATAGGATCGTTGTGTATCGGCGTACGTAATCAGTACACATGGAAACATCTATGTTTGAGCAAACACAGTGAATAGGATTGCTGTGTATGGCCGTACGTAATCAGTACACATGGGAACATCTATGTTTGAGCAAACACAGTGAATAGGATTGCTGTGTATCGGCGTACGTAATCAGTACACATGGGAACATCTATGTGTGAGCAAACACAGTGAATAGGATTGCTGTGTATCGGCGTACGTAATCAGTACACATGGGAACATCTACGTTTGAGCAAACACAGTGAATAGGATTGCTGTGTATCGGCGTACGTAATCAGTACACATGGGAACATCTATGTGTGAGCAAACACAGTGAATAGGATTGCTGTGTATCGGCGTACGTAATCAGTACACACGGGAACATCTATGTTTGAGCAAACACAGTGAATAGGATTGCTGTGTATCGGCGTACGTAATCAGTACACATGGAAACATCTATTTTTGAGCAAACACAGTGAATAGGATTGCTGTGTATCGGCGTCCGTAATCAGTACACATGGGAACATCTATGTTTGAGCAAACACAGTGAATAGGATTGCTGTGTATCGGCGTCCGTAATCAGTACACATGGGAACATCTATGTTTGAGCAAACACAGTGAATAAACATTGTTAACGTATTGTTACGACAGTCTCACGGATCGTCGTGTTATACAGTGGAAACAAAGTACAGACACCAGTGAAGTCACTAATTACCAGCTTTAATTAGTCACAAATAACAGCTTGAAATCAATAAGTTACACTTAAACAATAATTCTAGGTAAATTTGTCCACAAGCAATAATAGTGTCAACTAGTAGAGTTGCGCACTAATTATAACACAATTGTCACTTTACACTAGTCCACAACAATCACTTGATCCGCACTATTTAATATCGCCACATATAACTAACTTTTAAGCCAGCCGCTTAAAAATTATAATATTTAACCAGAGTTATAATACGAGCTTGTAGAGAGAAAATCCACCACTACGAAACGCCACGGAGAAGATTACAGGTAGCATTTGAAGTGAAATACGTAAAGTGCATTCCTGGCACCGTAGAAGAGAACGACGGGGATTAAAAAGTGTTTGTAATACTGCAGTGAACAAATATTGCTACGACAGTTACGTAACTCTCTCAGAAAGTCGGCACGTGCAGTTACGTAACTGTTCTAAAAGTTTCTCGGCTAGCCGAGCAGATGCAGTGTCTGTGTCCAGGCCGTGTACTCAAGTGGCTTCAAGACTGTTTGAGCACTCTTAACTACGCAAATTATGTTCCCACGCGGGCAGGAGTACGGAAAATTATTCTGCAACTTCTGCGGAATCTATATGAGCAACAGCGGTTGGCTTAAAAGTTAGTTACATGTGGCGACATTGAAGAGTGCGGATTAAGTAACTGTTGCGTACTAGTGGAAAAATATTATTGTGTTATAATTAGTACGGAACTCTAATAGTTGACATTATTATAGCGTGTGGACAAATTTAACTTCAATTATTGCATGATACAGAAGATATTATCACATTCAACAGATAAGTCAAGACAAGCATATCAGAGAATAAGAAAAGAAACACAGAGAATTATTAAACAAGCCCATCAAGACTCATGGAACGCGATTTAAAAGAAAGGATGAACCAAACTTTAAGCAATCGTCCACGCCCCAACAGCTCCCTATTTTGTAGTTTTAATAATATTGACTCCGACCGTGACAGCCTTCGTAATAGTCTTTGTTACAATTTGAGGTGTCTTACAAACACATTTTAATCTCCGTCGTTCTCTTCTATGACGCCAGAAGTGTACTTTATGTATTTCACTTCAAATGCTACCTGTAATCTTCTCCGTGGCGTTCCATAGTGGTGGTGTTTTCTCTATAAGCTTATATTATAACGTTGGTATTGGAATTATTTATAACTTATGGACACACTCCACATGCTGTCAACATTTCCTTCGATAAGTGGCTATGTGATTCATAATACTGCTGACTCCCACGTATTCTGCTATGGTCATTGATGGTTGAAGACACTTATAACGTTTACAGTAATTGTTGATAAAGCTGTGAATATTATATTATTAACGATGACGAATCTAAAAATTAATACACAAATGTATTTGTCACAGGCAATTCGAATGTATAGTTTTATGAAGTTAATTGTACACCCTGTCTCGCTTAGGGATTACGCATTCGAATCTTCTTGAAGGAAATTCGTAACACGCTTGTTTGACTTTCCACGCTTTAGAACAAGTTCGGTTTTGGATTCACACAGTAAAATGGGTTTATTTATTCTGCATCTGTTTTCTACAATTTTCCATACGCGGCTAAAAGCTTAACAATCTAAGCAATGCACACGTTGACAACGTTAATTAGAAGGTTGTAATTTCCTAAAGGAAGTTGGCAAGCGCATTTGTAAATTTAGAGAAATGTTTAATATATACCCATTTTAACCCTCTAGAAAAACTTTGTACAGTTTTATGATTGTAACTGTAACAATTATGAACCAGATACGTTATTTAACATTCAGTTAATTGTTGCGATAAACATTTAAAAATTGTTAAAACAATACTTTATTTAGTTGAAGTATTAAAGTAGTTAATGGTGTAGTTTAAGTATTAAGGAACAAACAGAATTATCACTGTTCCATACCACTATAGAAAAGTTATTCCGATTAGCGCTTTCAAGACTCACAGTTCATCGTCAGATCGGAAATAACAATAATAGGACTGTAATAAAAAAAAATTTTAAATAGGCAGTCATTGAGGACTGCCGACAGAAGTGAAAACTTAAAACTATGAAATAACAGTGTTTTTTTTTTTTGGATATTCAAATTAATTGTAGTATCAAAAATTAAAATTTTTTGTAAATTAAAATCTTTAACATCAGTCTGGTTTTCACATTTATCGGCACTCCGAGCAACAATTATATACATTTTTATATGGTTTACTTATTAATTACTAATCTGCGGCAAAAATACTATCGAACAACTAGAAATTTGTTTTACCGCGCTAGTAAGATAACTCCTAAGCCACTATGAAATACTCATTGCATGATGTATGGCAGAGGTCAAAAATAAAAAATAAAAAATAAATAATATCAAATTTTTAAACGGAAATATTGATACAAATATTGGAAATATTTGAAAATACATGCTTTGTTTATGTTATTTATGTTTGTATATAAAAATATTAACATATTTAGTACTCACTTTTGTACTTGCACAGTGATCCTACATTTGAACATTTAAAATAATGATCAAACTAAAACATAATTTAAACAATGCACAGTATACACACATTAAACTTTCCACGTAGTCAATTTAACTTTACTTATATACATATACACAGCAGTAATGTTACAATCTTACAATAATAAAAAAACTATTAAAAACACATACTTCGACATTAGACATGACGAAAAACCCTAAGTTAACAGCCAGACGGACAAATAACAATTATGTAAATATCATATAATATAGTATAAGTAATTAATAAGAATAAAAATAATGTAAAATAGATCATAAGTATTGCGTTAATTGTTAATACGGAAAGCCAAAATCGCGGTAGGGATCGAACACGCGATAGCAAATTCGGCAGTGTAAGAAACTCCAAAATAAAGTACGTAAACGATAAAAGTGTGTTAAATAGTATAAATAATAGTATTACACACAAGTATAATCTATACTTTCAATGCTGGCCACGCGCAACACGTCATACTTATAGCTACAGATATACTGTTAACATTAGCATGCCGACATTATCATGTTGGCATTACCATGTCGGTGACGCGAACTCATAAGATTTTACCCATCCAAAAATCGCCCAACGTGCCTATAGAAGTTTTCACTTCAAAAATAATAATAAAAATGTAAAAATGTATTTTATTATTACGGAAACTGTACCGAAAAGGAACTTGCAGTTAAAAGTGTGAATGAGGAAGATTTTACAACGTTAGGTATTGAAAGGAATGTACACACACGCACACGCACACACAGACACACACACAAAATGTACTAGATAGAAATGTAAAAGTACCGACACGGGTGACTGAACTCGCTAGTTGCTAATAAACACAAAGGACCTTTAACTCATAGCTTGTCTACGAAAATGTGTACGGGTAGGTAGGGCAAGTAGGGGTATGAAGTAGTTGTTTGTCATATTATTGTTATTTCCAATCTGACGATGAACTGTGAAACTTAAAAGCGCTAATCGGAATAATTTTTCTATAGTGGTGTGCAACAGTGATAATTCTGTTCGTGATTATAACCACTAACACAACATTCTTAATTAAATATTAAAGAACATTTGATTGTATGGTTTAATTAGTACTCTAATTACTTTCAGTAAAAAGGTTGTTGTTATGTTACAAGCTGTAGTTAATTTCTGTATTTGTGAACAAAAGAGAGATTAATCGTCTCTAAAAATAAGGATTATTGCATTTTAAAGAATATTAATTTAACTTATCTTACAAATAACGAAACGTAACGTATTTTACAAATTAATAAGCTACAGAATGTATTAAATACGTAGTTATGAATTGCTTTAACTGTTTGTTGTAATTAAATTGTAAATCAATTATTATGCTATATAAAGTGAAATATATTTGACATGTTTGCAATTATTCATGTTTTAAGAGACTTGTAACATTTACAGAGATTCCGGCACCGTCGACCACAACGTCAAACAGTACAGTGACAGCCACAGTGCCCTCTGTCAAAAGAAAAGGTCAGTACCTGTACCTGACAGTAAGTAAGCTCTACCTGAACTATGCTATAGGGTAGCTACGATATTCTAAACGTTGTACTGAGAATTTATGTAGATATGATACTAATTGCGAAGCGACAATGGCTTCGAGTATTTTCACAGATCTGGTGTTGCGCCAGGCAAAGCAGCCCTTATTACAACCGACCGATGCTTTCTGATGTCTTCTGGTCAGGCCGTTATCAAAAACAAAGAGCGTCACAGCGTCTTTTCTCTACTTCCACTAAACTGACTTGGCAATTCCATCACCATCATCATCATCATCTTCAAGGATTGAACCAAGGATGGTTTGTTCCGGTCTCAAACAGGCAAAGATTAGAATGAACTCCAGCCCTTCCTCGGACGTCACACACATCTCCGTCCCCTCGGCTTATAGTTTTATAATTGTTTGCGATTGCGGTAGTAATCCATTCGGCAAAGATGTTCCCACCAAATCACCCGATACTGGGCAATCCTGGCGAGTATACTCATAGTATTCATTTTCTGCCGAATATATGTGTTTCTTCTATGATCATGAAGAGTATACCTTGCCACGTGCCTAAGAAATCTCATTTCAGCCGCTTGGATGCGACCGGCCTGGCCTTTCCTATAAGTCCAATTCTCCAGTTTTCTTTCCTTCCCCATTTTCGTCAATACTTCATTGTTCGTTTGACAACAGTCCGTCAGTGATTTTCACGTTAACCACTCTTCGTCGCAACCACATTCCAAGCTATCTAGCCATCTTCCTCTTGTCTTTTTAATCCATGGTTTACTGCCGTATAAAATCGCACTCGGAATAAAACATTTAGCAGATTTATTTCTCATCCCAATCGGAATTTTTATTTGCCGTCAGGAATGCTTTTTTTACATTTCAAAACCTGTCTTACCCAAAGATATCCATTTACTAACTTCCTTCACATATCTTCGATTCCATGGCACCGTATTGTCCAAATATTTAGAAAAGTTTACTTGATCTATAGCTTTCCCTTCAAAGAACAGTCAATGTGCATATTGTTCTTTAGAGGCGCAACAACCCATTACTGAATCAAGGCCTCTTTTAGCAGCCTCCGCCAGTTGTCCAGGTCAAGTGTAGCTGCTCTCCAATTCCGGGTCCCAGGGATATGGCGCGGATCATAGATCACACCGTCTTCTCAACGTATTTTGGGCCTACCAACGCTCCTGGTACCATAGATCTGTTTTGTGAGTGCCTTTCTGGGTATTTCATTCTCCCCCATTCTGATCACATGTCCAGCCCACCTGAATCTACCAAGTTTTATAATTTTGACAATATCTCGTTTGTTCAGAACAGTGTTCAGTACTTGGTTGCTCCTTTTCCTCCATTCACCTCCCACACGTATTGGACCAAAAATACTGCCGAGGATTTTGCGTTCATAAACTAGCAGGCTTGACTTAGTCTTTCTAGAAATGGTCAAGGTTTCAGAACCATAGGTGAGAACTGGGCGGAACAGTGTTTTATACAGACGCAGCTTGATGCTCCTGGAAATTGTTCTGGTCTGGGACAAGGGTCTGAGAACAAAGAAGTACCTATTAACTGAGGTGATTCTTCGCTTTATGTTTTCTGTTGTTTCCCCATCGGAGATAACTTGGCACTCTTGAAAAAAAGTTGTTGAATTTAGTCAATGTGCACATCTTATCTAAAATATGTAGTTTTGGCTAAACCACTATGTGACACATTTAGTGTTCTGTTGAATCTCGACGAACATGGTGGTCCGTAAAACAACGGATCTGTGAAAGAGTGTCGGCAACACATTTATACTTCTTGGACTTGGACTTACTAACGCTTACTGTACCGTATATGGTAACCTGCTTGTTGGGCTTTGTATCTAACGTATGTGTGCAAAGAGCTTCTTGGACTTGCTAACGCTTACTGTACCGTATATGATAACCTGCTTGTTGGGCTTTATATCTAACGTATGTGTGCAAAGAGCTTCTTGGACTTACTAACGCTTACTGTACCGTATATGATAACCTGCTTGTTGGGCTTTGTATCTAACGTATGTGTGCAAAGAGCTTCTTGGACTTACTAACGCTTACTGTACCGTATATGATAACCTGCTTGTTGGGCTTTGTATCTAACGTATGTGTGCAAAGAGCTTCTTGGACTTACTAACGCTTACTCTACCGTATATGATAACCTGCTTGTTGGGCTTTGTATCTAACGTATGTGTGCAAAGAGCTTCTTGGACTTACTAACGCTTACTCTACCGTATATGATAACCTGCTTGTTGGGCTTTGAATCTAACGTATGTGTGCAAAGAGCTTCTTGGACTTACTAACGCTTACTCTACCGTATATGGTAACCTGCTTGTTGGGCTTTGTATCTAACGTATGTGTGCAAAGAGCTTCTTGGACTTACTAACGCTTACTGTACCGTATATGATAACCTGCTTGTTGGGCTTTGTATCTGACGTATGTATGCAAAGAGCTTCTTGGACTTGGACTACTAACGCTTACTGTACCGTATATGATAACCTGCTTGTTGGGCTTTGTATCTAACGTATGTGTGCAAAGAGCTTCTTGGACTTGGACTTACTAACACTTACTGTACCGTATATGATAACCTGCTTGTTGGGCTTTGTATCTAACGTATGTGTGCAAAGAGCTTCTTGGACTTACTAACGCTTACTGTACCGTATATGATAACCTGCTTGTTGGACTTTGTATCTAACGTATGTGTGCAAAGAGCTTCTTGGACTTACTAACGCTTACTGTACCGTATATGATAACCTGCTTGTTGGGCTTTGTATCTAACGTATGTGTGCAAAGATCTTCTTGGACTTGGACTTACTAACGCTTACTGTACCGTATATGATAACCTGCTTGTTGAGCTTTGTATCTAACGTATGTGTGCAAAGAGCTTCTTGGATTTACTAACGCTTACTGTATATGATAACCTGCTTGTTGGGATTTGTATCTAACGTATACGTGCAAAGAGCTTCTTGGACTTACTAACGCTTACTGTACCGTATATGATAACCTGCTTGTTGGGTCTTGTATGTAACGTATGTGTGCAAAGAGCTTATTAATTTTAATTCGCTGCATAACGTTTGGTAACACGCATACATCCGCCGTTATCTGTCATTCCTTTGAACTTACAATCGGCTTTGCCTTATGTCACGTGGCTAACCACATCACACGAATTGACATTCATACTCACACCTTGTCGTCTTCACACACCTATCTGGCATAGTACGCGTATATATATTATAATGTGTTATATTGCTCGATGCTTGATGATTGTAAAATATTTATTATTATACTAATGATTTTCAAATAAAATGTTCTTAATTAGGTTTCCTTAGGCCTCACTAGTTGGGCTCAAATTTGTAATATTCTTACCAATAATAATTAATAGTAATACTGTTGAATAGTAAGACTGGTTGTGTTAAGTCTTATAATTATTCCTCGTTTTGTTGATATTCTTGAAAACAATCAAACTTCGAATTAATAAAAAATTATTAATTGATAACTGAGTTGTGTATTCGACTCGAGTTGGGGTTAAAGTTATACCTTTACTTGTTGATTGGTACCTATAGTGTCCCAGTTAGAGGTTATTTTTTTCATGAAGTAGTATAATTAATGTTTTAATTAAATACATTATTTAACCTCTTTAAATTAATTACTGGATGCCGATGAAATACACTTACCTACTTTAATTCAAAACCCACATGGTACCGGGCTATAGGTACTACCAACTTCTTCTTCGAATGTTCATTAAAACACTAATGTTTCGCAACTGATAAAAAAAATGTTAAGAATTTAAAATAATTCCATACACGATTAATTCTCTTCAATTTCTTTTATTCTTGGTTATATTTGTTTCTTTTCCTTTTTAAATGAAATCACAAACTTTTCTTCTTAAACAATGGTCCAGGCTGGATAAAATGTTTAGCTCAGTAGTTGGCAACTCTTCTTACAGCTCAGGCCTATGTCTAATAATTCAGTTATTAAAATATAAACTCGGTTCTTTTGACTACAATAATAATAAACGAAAATATCTTTTACGAAGTACCAAACCTCACAACATAAGAATGACTACAAAAGAACAGAACAATATCTTAGATCTAGAATAACAATTAGTTAGTATGTGTCGATCGATGTCGACTTTTAGGTTACCTATTTCAAGAGGTTAAACTTTTTTTGAACATTAAAAAACAAAACAATTATGGTTAAAAAGTGAAAAATTATAATATTGATAGTGTTTTTCTTTCGTGGTAGTGGAAAAAATAGTTCAAGTGTACATAAAGTGTTATAGTTATATTATGATAATTTGTTATATGTTTTTTATAACTTCAAGTATGCACACAATACTTTTCTTTACTTTTAATGCACACTTTATTATTCACTGTTAATTAGTAATGCACTTTAACTCTGCTTTTGTTTAGTATGAACTCTCACGACACTGTTTTCACTTTTTTGGTTATGTTTGATGTTTACGTTCCACCTAACCTAGCCAAGGTTCGACTCTGATGTTAAATTCGCGGCTACGACTGTCGCGGATGAGACGTTCTTTACCCGATGAATTCTAAAACGCTAGACTCTCGTAGCGTGGCGTCACTTTTCGGCTTGATCGCGTCGGTCTTCGGGTTAATACAGGTTGGTTAGCATCAGTCTTTGGGTTAATACACACAAAAGTAAAAAATTCCCGTTGGTCGATACCTATAACTCATTGTCGTGAATAGCGTCCCTCTTCTGAGACCAAAATTATTAAAAATCCTTAAATTTAACATAATTTCCTTATGCTAAGTACAATTGTGAAGATATTAATACCAATGAATTGATTTCGTTCTGCTGATCATTTTAAGATCTCACATGATATGTTCCTATGCAGTATTTCTAAAAATGAACAATTTTAATGTTTGGCCTATGCTAATACATTATTTTTTTAAAGTTATCTTTTTTATTACATTTTTTGGTTTCTCGGTTGTACCTATTATTTTATGCTACTAACAAACATTTTAATACTAGTAATTATAATTATGAACATCATTTTTTTCTAAAATCGTGTAATTACACTATAGGCATTACAATGCCTAGTGTCCCTTAAACTATAATTAATTTGTTATAGCAAACTTCCTTATTTCTAACACAATGTTACATTTGTTATTTAATTCTAATAAGCCACATGATTTTTTAATACTAGTGGTTACAATTATGAACCTTAAACCTTTTATAAAACATTGACTGGTATGATAGGCCTAAGAATGTCTTGTGTACATAGGACTATTCTTTACGTCTTACAATCAAATTTCTTAATTCTAATACCATGTGACATTTGGTATTCAATCCTAATAAACAACATGATCTTTTACTATACATATTATGACTTAAAACATGGTTTGTACCGTGTAATGTCCCTGTCTACCTTCTACAGTAGATGTAGGCTTTTGTCCAAGTAAACATCTTGTTAATTACATTCTTATTAGTACATTACAAATATTTAAGATTACTTATGTCTTAATCTAATAACAGATAATACTTTTGTTTATATTGGACATTGTCCATTACAATTTTGATTCATAATCTCGTCTCTTTTTATCTACCAAGTAGATGCAAGTTTTTGTATAACAGCTATTTCTGACTAACTACATTATTATTTAAAAGGAATAAATCCGAAATTAGTAACTTACCAAGCCACGTGTTGTTTAATCAAATATATTGTGACTTACCGTCTGTGACTTTCTGCAACAGTGCCTTCACTCTAAAGTTTACATGTTTCGGGACACTTGTAAGTGATTGCTACACACTTGTGAGTGCGCGGTCAGTCGCCGTACGGTGTACACCGTTTAACTGTCGCGCTCGACTTTGTACATTTAAGTATTGTGGTTTTGTTTAATGTGGATTTTAATGTTTTAATTATTCGACAACTATATCATCGTTTGATGACATACGAACACACTTTTAAGTTCTGAGGATGGGACAAGTGTCCCGAAACTTGTAAACTTTAGAGTGAAGACATTGTTGCAGAAAGTCACAGACGGTAAGTCACAATATATTTGATTTAACTACATTATTACTTGTCCATAAACAACAATAGTTATTTCTTATTTTATTAGCTAGTAGTCAGTTTATTTGTCACACTTTATACTACTAAATTATTTACATTACATTTCTATCATTCTTTAATAAACAATAGTAGCCTAATCCTTCTTTCCTACCACCCATTACAACACTATTATACAAAAATCAAACTTTTGTCAACCATTTATAACATAATGATCTGTATTCGAATTGTCTAAGTGCCTATTAGTTACACTCAGATATAACTGAATCTATACTTACAGTATATATTATACTTAATCTAGGTTTACAGTTTTTTATCTTACATCTTCTTTAGGTTATGTTGCCACGTTTCCAGTTACTGGTTATCCAGCTAGGCTCTGCGTTGTAGGTTTTTACTTAACCTGTACATGATTTGTTATGCAGTTCACTGGAATTATTGTGATTAAGTTCAATTTTATATATGTTTGATATTTTAGGTTTACATTTTACTTTATAATGATTTTAAAATTTACTTGTAAATACTTCAATTTCATAACACAGGTTTAATACTTTTAATTCTGTTTTGTACTTCATTATATTTGTGACCAACTTTATGTTGAGTAAAACGTCACGTTACAATATTAACATTGGTAAAGGCAGTTTGATATCAGGGAGATATTCCTACGGGTCGTAAAATTTGTTCTGATCTAAAACTTTTAGGACTTTTAACGTACATTTACGAGGGTCAGTTGAAAAGTTCGCGGAGCGACATCTATAACTCAGTTGTAGAACTAAAATCTTCCGTATGCTGCAAGACGTATATTTTGCGTGAACGCCGGTTAATTTCCAGATATATCAGTCAATTTATTTATTTTTACTAGCTTTTTGAAATTTTCCTGTCACACGTGTTTTTAAAATGCACGAAATCAAACATCGTGTTGTGATGAATTCTCTGTTAAACACGTTTTAGCGCCAATGAAAAATCAAAACAAAATTTTAAACGTGTTAGGAAAAGCTGCGCCTTCAGAAACAACGATAAGTGGTGCAGACTCGAGTTTACACGTGGTCGTACAAGCACTGCAGACTATCGCAGCACTGAAGGCCAAAAAAGTTCAACGAAAAATGGTATTATTGAAAAAATTTTGTAAAGTGTTGAAAGACGAAGATTGAGGAGTGGACGATGTTGAAATCACAGGCATCTCATATGAGCGTGTGCAGTATACTTTAATTTAAGAACTTGGTGTAAAAAAGGGTTGTGCAAGATGGCTGTCGCATCTCGAGTTGTTGCATTTTTGGTGCGTCCAGTGCGATCACTTTTTCAATGCTCGTACGACCACGTTTAAACTCAATTGCCTACTTACAAACCGTTGGTTTTGAAGTCGCAACATCTGACACATTTAGAATTTCGCTCTGAATTTCCGTTGGCAGTAAACAATTTTTAAGAAACAATGACAGCATGATGTTTGATTTTGTCAGTTTTGCATAACACGTCAACATTAAACCGCTTCTAAACAATGAATAAATTAATAGATACATTTGGAAATTAACAGGAGTTAACATAAAAAACAAATCTTGCAGCACATGAAAAATTTTAGTTTTACCGCTAAGCTACAGATGTTACTCCGCGAGCTTTTCAACTGACCCTCGTATTTGCGTTTCATCTTGTTGTGTTCCTGTACGGAGCGTCTACGTTGCAAGTACATTGCAATTTAGTTTGAAAAAGTTTAAAATTTTGTGTTGTTGCCTACTATCAAGTCATCGTTATCTTCACCTTCAGCAAGGATTAAAGTGAAAATAGTTTCTACCGGTGTCAAGAAGACAGACTAGAGATAGTCACTCCAACGCTTCTTCGGACACTCCAAACCCCTTTATAACTTTGGCTTATTATAATTCCACAGTGGTTTGGGGATACGGCAGTCATCCAGTCGGTTAAGATCTTCCAACCATTTTAGGCGATGCTGGCCAATCTTATTATCTGGTATACTGTTAATATTTAGTATTCTGCCGTACATAGACATTTCTTTGGCAGTTTTGAAAAATATATCCTGCCACGTGCTTGACAAATCTCAATCTCATTTCGGCGGCTTAAACACAACTGTGGCCTGGGATTTTGTTAAAGTCCAATTCTCAGACCCACAGAGAAATGTGGGGAGGGATATCGCCTTATCGAACTTCAGGCGTGTGTATTTACTCAGTTACAATCTAATCATTACGGCAAAATTTGAACGGTACTTTTAGTCACCTACCAACTTGTTTACTCCTATTTTGAAACGATACTATAAGTTATTGATTTTTTGAACTAATATCTTCAAATAAAAACGCTGCGAAATGTAAGTACCAATTTCCTAGTTTTACCTGCTTCCAATATGTTAATTTTATAAGAAATGTTTTCCTACTTACAGTATATGTAAAATCTAAATACGTCAAATTTAAATATTAAAGGTATTCGTCTTTAAACGATTAGTCAGAACAGTCTACAACTTCTGTCGAGTCGTTGAATATCATCAATATACAAGTACATAGTTGCTGACATAATAATTACAGTCGTATTTGCTCAGCGAAGATGTGTTCTTTCTAACTTTACTTGGTGGAAAAACCTTTTTTTTTTATCTCGTCATATTTGAAAAAGCGAAGGGTGTCCCCGTTTTAAACTGCAGATAATTGTCAGCTTTCTTAGAAATATCAATTTTTGTAGTACCAGAACACAAAAAATATATCAAAAATTTGTAAATAATTGAGCAAATATATGTAGGGGTTCAAATTAACTAAAATCTGAATACAGTGTGCGGGCTTGAGAATTAAAATGTTTGTTGGACACCAGAGCCTAAAACATTATGAAAATGTAGGGTGTAGTAAAACTATAAAAAAGCATTCCGATCATCAGATTGAATGGAATGATGTTTACTCAAATCTGCATATAGTGTTTACTTTGAATATACCCATTCTAGTTGAGGGGCGGAATGCCATATCCTAAAATAGACGTCAAAACAAAATTAGTACCCTAGGCGAATCATAGAACTCAGTGAACTTACTAGTGGCACACTTTCCACAATGTTTTATGCCGAAGTTTTCCTTCTTTTTTTTGGAACCCATTTTTAACAACTCTTTAGACCAACAGTCGATCATCATGCATACGTTTCACGTGCCCATGTGCCATACGTATTTATGTTGTGCAATTCTATCTTAACGGACATCAAACATGTGCGTATTTTGCTAGGAAAGTATTATTAATGTACTCTCTTCTGGGAACTTACATACTAATAAGAATATTATTGTTTGCGTGAATGTGGTTTTTAGCCAAAATAAGACTTTACTGCAAATTCAGTCATTCCGTCGCGCCCTTGTTTTGTTCGCCGAATCTCCTCATTCAAAACATCGGCGCTCTGAGCTTCCGGTGTCCCACAGACTTTCTGATACCGTAGTATGCATCTCTTGCTTCCTCTTAAGCCTTTTGTGGTGGATCCGTTTAGGTTTAAACTCCTCCGGCAACTTCTATGAAAGTCCAGACTATGTACAATAAAAGTTCAAAAACCTCATTCCTTAATTATGTAGATAGAAGTGACGGTGTTCTTTAACCTTTATCACTTTACCTCCTCCCTAACATCTAAATGTATCTGGACTTCATCGAAAGCTAAGACTATCGTGTTTCTTAGTTATTTGATCTTTAAAATCATTACACATTTTATGTTGAAAAATTAAAGACAATCAGGCTCAAAAGAGACGCTTAGCAACGATGGACGTGCGAGTGAAATGAAAGATTACTTGAACTTTGTCACTGAGTATGTTCAGCAGTCAAAAAGTTAAAACATATAGCCCTGTTATAGTCATTTGCGGCACCTTCCTAAGTTATGCATTAATGAAATTAACTCTAATCAATCTGAAACAAAAATTAGTAACTTTTCAAGCCAGTAAATATGGAAAGGAATTCTGACACATAGGCAGCATTTTTTCTTTTTTGGAAAGATAGACATTGGATAAAGTGGTACTATAATTCGACAATTTGTGTAAAATGCAAACTGTTCTTTGCAATAGACTAACAGTTTATTACAATTGTACGTACAGTATATTGTTTTTAAAAAGTTTTAATTATTATAATTGCTTTTTATTTATGTAATTGTCTTTGATGCTGTATTCTTATCTTTTTTACGTAAATACTGTAAAATAAGCATTTTATATTTGTATCCACGTAGTTTACGTGAGTCACATCTATATCATAAGGCCTACTTGCTATATGCATAGTCACACGGACATTCAATGTAACGGACATCTTAGAGCTCCTTTTAGTCCGCTATAACGGAGAATTACTGTATATGTATTAACAAAAGTGATATAAAGAAAAATTACCTCGGATAATCAGGAACTCAAAAAACCGTGATTCGGTAATAGAAACTCTACTGTACATTAAAATTAATTATTAAACGTTTTAAATAGAACTTGCACAATTGATAACTACTCTAGCTAATTTTAGTGTTTGTGTGAAATTTTTAGGCAAATTAGACAAGTTTTAACCAACAAGGTGATCAAAACTGTTGTTAAATTAGAAGACACTGGTATGGATACTTTTGATAATTTTTCCGGTTTCTTCAAACAAACGTTACAAATATAAACAAGAATGTACCTAAGAAATTATTAGCCGTTTTAACACACACAAAGACATACAAGAGCGTACATACTGTAATGTTACATAATTTCACGGTACCACCAGGGCCCAAGAAACACTAATCGACAATCACCTATCACCAGAACAACCACATCTAAACTTTGAAGTTGATAAAGGAGATCAAGTTATAAATTAATGTTATAAAATAAAGAAGACATCCCTAGTAAACAAAGAGTATCGTTAAAGAAATGAAGACAAAACGACAACAGACTAGACGGAATGTGACTAATAAATAACCCAATAGATTAGGTAAAGTGAGAAAAACCAAGACAAGGATAAGAAAAATGAAGTGGATTGAAGAACAACACTATGAAACCCAACCCATAATACAAAATCAGGAAGAAATAAGATATGTCCTACACCCTATGCAAGATGAGAATCAATACAAGATGAATGAGTGATAACAAAAGAAACCCAGAGTAAAGAACAGTTAATAACAATGAAACGTTGACAAACTAATTGAGATGACTTGACTGCCAAATCTCTAATATAAATTTATGATAATAAATAATGGTCAGGAGAGTGAAATAAAAATAATATAAAGATAAATTAACTGTGTGTCAGAAAGAATAAAATAAGTGCATCTTGTAGGCCAGTCATGTAACTAGAGTAAATGTAGTGATATAAATTAGGAACCGATAATCATCAGTGCAGCTATAATAAGAGTGATAAAAGACAAAAAATTGTATACTAAACCTTAAATATTAATTAACATTGTTAGTAATATAAGATTAATAAATGAAAGATAAAAACTCATCATGAGATGAACACATTGTTTTCAACCCAAATAGGTGACCCATAACCTAACTCAATGTGAATTGTGCACTTAAAATAACAGAATTAAATAATGAAATGGTTATTAATCCAATTTCTATTGGACGGTAATGAACTTATATGTTATAAGGTGCAACAAATCAAATTTTATTATACTAATAAGGATATAGTGATTATTTATTATACACACAAATATAGTTTTTAAAGATGTATATTGTATTATAAATTGTCATGTATTGATAATAGAAATAATTGTTTGTATTGTTCAATAATATAAATCGACTTTACTTCGTTGCTGCAACGTCCTCCTCTCCTCTCGTCGCTCCTGTCCTGGCGTCCTCTTCTTCAGCGTCACCACTGGTGTCCTCTTCGTCCTGGCGTCTTCTTCGTCTCGTCGTCTTCTTCTACAGCGTCAATCCTTCCTGGCGTCCTATTCCTCCTGGCGTTCTCTTCGTCTTGTCGTCCTCTTCTACGGCAGGCGGCTCCAGCGGCGATATTTCAATGAGTCTCGTTGTTATGTTTGACTGCTAACATTAATTAGCTTCTTCATAAATTGGTCACTCACAATGATTATAAATTTCACTCGTACAGTTTATTATTAATTTATATTCTATATTTTCTTAATCTCAGGATTAATATGGGTATTAATTAATGCGGTGCGTTTAATGTACACCTTCCACGATATCTTGAAGTGTCTTTAAATTCCCTAAGCGGATATCTTAACTTACACGAAAACAGCACTATATTATATTTTAAATTTTATCTAAATATTTTACCCACTCGGTTCTTAACGCAAAACGTCGTTAAGAATTACCAAGGTTTATTTATATATGATATTTCTACGCTCGTAACAGAACAACTCTCTTCACCGGGCACAACTTCCCTTTGCAACTTCTACAGACAGACTGTGTCCATCCTCACTCTACAACGAATGAATCTCACTGAATTTAGTGTATTCTGATAGGCTAAGCCCAAGTCACATGATTGATGGAACAAACTGATATACAAATTTCATGAAAAAATTTGTAAAATTTAGCAAAGGCCTGCATGGAAGTTATCTACGAATTTTATTACCCTATCTTTGATAAGAGTTACAATTGAGTTTTACTTCACTTAAAAAAAAACATGTTTCTAAAATAGTTATGAACCTCAGAGTATACACAAATTGAAGCTATTTACCTAAATAATTCCTTGTCAAAGTTTCACGTAAATCGGTTGACTACCACTGAAGCTATAGCGATCGCACATTATCATACCCGCACATGCGCACAAATTCACACAAAAAATACATGACAATATAGAACACATTTCTATGAAGAGTTTGGTATACCCTAGATTCTTATCCATTTCTAAATACAAAACTTACGACTAAAAGACAAAATATTACATAAAACAAATTTAAACAAGAAAATGCTCGTCATCCATGTGCTTTGATGTATACAACATAGCTTATCATCCTGTGTTCCGTTGCAGGATTAACCCCTCCACGTGTAAAAAAATTTTTTTTATATGGAATACCTTTTTTCTTCTTCCAAACCTAAATTGACATAACTTCCTCCTAATAATCCTAATCATCCAAATAATAACATAATAAGTTCAAAAATCAAAATAACTGAATAGCTTCTATCAAACAACATTTCCCCAACTGTCACTTTGACATCACTAATGTAAACAACCAAACGCACATGGCTGGATATCACCAAACATTCCTGAACACTGATAAGGATGTCCATGTCTGACGCCAGTTTGTTATCTTATATGTATATCCAGTTCACCCAAAGTATTTTTTCCAACATTATCACAATTATTCTTACCCTACACATATTTTTATACAATTGCATAACATTCATACTCCTATATCCTGGCATATTAGATTCAATTATCCTTAACGTAATATTTTCTTAAGGATGATGCATGGAACTTCCCTATCACCCTGTTTGTATTTGGGTTAGTGACAATGTATCTATTTTTACCCAATTGTTCCGATAAAATATATGGACCGTTGTATAATCTAAAGAATTTCGCTGCCGTATTATCTTCCCTGTGGCCAACATTTAAAGCACGCAAGAGTACCTTCTCTCCAGTTTTGAACGTTACCAGATTGTGATCCGCATTAAATTCCTCCGTCCGTTCTTCGGCACACTTTTTAATGCGTCTCCTTGCCTCTATCTTTTTAACCAAATTTGGAATAAGCAAATTCTGCGTTGCAATCCTACTGATGCACCCATCCCAGACACGTTTTGGCATTTCCCCGGTTTGTAGTTCGTTAGGTGTAAATCCTGTCGTGTTATTGTAATTCCCGTTGATGGACGCCTCGAAAAACTCGAGATAATCCGGCCACCTACTCTGGTTGGTATTACAATAGGTGCGAAACAGACGCCCTAACTCCCTGTTGACCCTTTCGGCGAGGTTACCTTGCGGTCTCCGGATTGCTGTCAACACTGCCTGTATATTGTGCTTCTCTAATTCGGACTGCCACTTCTTGTTGGTGAATTGCTTAACCTGGTCACAAAGAATTTTCTTCACCGGACCATATTTCCGTATGTATTTATTTAATACAACATTTAATACTGCCATCGTGATAGGTCGTCCAATTGCATATATACTTACGTTCTTAGAAAATGAATCTATGCAAACAACCAGGTTCTTCATACCCCTTGCAGCACGTGGTAGCGGACCTAAAAAATCGATACACAGTAGATCATTCTTATTCTTGGTAACGATGCTACCCATCTCCACATAGGTGTGTTGATTTGGGTATTTAGCTGTCTAGCATATGTGACACGTTCGCAGAATAGACTTAACTTTCCTTGCCATGTTCAACCATACGAAGTCTTCTCTCATCGCCAAATAACATTTGTAAGCTCCAGCATGAGCAAGACTTTCATGACAAGCCCACGTTAAATCTTCCACGAGATCATCAGCAACCATAATCTTCCATTGTCCGTCGATTATTTTATACAGTACATTCCTGTCGATTCTCTACTTCGGGTTGCCTTGCCTTTGTATTTCTTCACTAATTTTTCTTAATTTTGCGTCCTTCTGTTGTTCAAGATTTACCAATTTCAACCTATTCTTTACGTCATCTGGTAATGTATACTTGACTGCCAAAATTTTTAAAATCGACTTACGTTTACTTAAATTATTATGTAATTGATTCTCTTGACCAGCTGTCTGCTTATCGGCCGTGCACTGCCCGTGGCTCGTTACCTTATCCATGCGATAAAAATCTGGTTTCTGTAGCATAGCATTCCGCCCACCTTGCCTTACAGTATTGTGTTTACGACCCACGTTAATTGTATGTTGTGTATTTTTAACTATGCATTCTAACGTTTTATTAGTAAAATCAATTGTAGCGTGTGTTTTCCTTAATGTGTCAGTGCCTACTATAACGTCGAACACTATCACTTGTGAATTTATTGTGATAAGTGCTTGCTTATTAATAGTTTGTGAATCACCTGTGGCTGTTGTGACAACTGTATTGTTGACAGGTAAGATCGGTGTTTTTTTAAATTTGTGTCTATGTTTGTTAATGAATTTTACGCTGATTAGAGAAATTTGCGCCCCAGTATCAAATAATACATTTCCGACACATCCATTAATTTTCGTTCTCACAACAACATCATTATCATTCTTATTTCTAACAATTTCCACATCATCATCAACACAATCGTTATATATTAATTCATCTCTAATGTCAAAAAGATATAGGCCTGAAGCAATGTATACATTCTTACTACTATTATCGTTTACATAAGATTTTCGACACTGCTGTTCGTTATGGTATGTTTTATTTGTAATTTTATCCTTAGTTTTATTTATATTTTTCAATTTATCGCACGCACTCACGCCGTGCAACCCTACTCGTTTTTTGGTTGCTCTTTGCTGGTACTTGCTTCGGTAATTGTCGATACATTTCTTTGATTGAACTTTTGGAAATTAGGTTTATTTTTAAATTGTTGTGGTTGTTTTTGTTATTGTTGTTGTTTTTGTGGTTGTTGTGGATGAAATTGTTTACAAGCCGGTTCACTATTATTATTACAATCATTTTGACTGTCAACATTATCCTATTTGGTTAACAATAGTAGTAGTTCCTCCAATGACTTAATACCTTGTGTAATTACGGCGATTCGAATACCTCGTCCGAAAATATGAGCTAATTTATATACTATCTCTGACTCTGCCAATTCTGGTTCAAGATACTTTGCACGCGATATGAGTTGGATTAAATAATTTTCTTTAAACTCTTTTAAACTTGAATACCTACCAAACTCCAGCTGTACTCGTATTTTTCGCTCTATTTCGCTGTTCCAGTATCTCGCCCTAAAATGTTGTACCAGATCTTGATATGTAACTATTTTATCTTGTACTACCGTGAACCACTCAGCTGCAGTACCCTTTAATCTCCTGACTACATAGTTTATTTTATCCATCTCACTCAGGGTGTCGCCTGTTGCCTCCATGTCTCGCTGGCAGCATTTAAGAAAATAAATCGGATTCTCGGTGTCCCTTCCTAAGAATTTTACTTGCGAATTGTTTTATTTTAAAGTTCTATAAATGAACGTGGTCTGGTTCGCCGTTGTCGAGGTACTCTGGAGTCGGGTCAGCTGTTGTTTCAATTCTTGTATCTCCTGATCTTGTTCAGCTACGAGCTCACTCACCGTCCATGTGTGTTGCACTACTCTTTCCTCTATTCCAGTGATTTTAGCTTCACATTCACTGATGCGAAAATTGTTCGCTTCTAAATCGGTCTCAATATTGCTTCGAATTATTTCTACCTTTTCGCCTATACGTTTTTCGGTTGTCTCTAAAAGTTGTTTATTTTGTTTTGCCTGGTCATGAACGGCTGTATAGATTCTTTTATTCTCATCGTGAAGCGATTTATTTTGTTTTGCAGCTTCTTCAGACATTTTCTGCATAGCGGCTTTACTTTCTTTATTATTTGCTTTATTGTCTTCGAATAGCTTTTGCATATTTGCTTTATTCTCTTCCGACATTTTCTGCATATTAGCAAGAATTGCCGTTAATGAATACTGCAATTCTGCTGATTCGGCCATCTTGATTATTTATTATTATAAATTTAATAAATATTATAATTTGTTTATTTATAGTAACGGCAATATATTTAATACTTATTTTTACGAATAACTGTCCGTTTATATGTTATTTATTATTATCGTCCAGAAGCTCAATCAAATGTAAACAAGCTTACTATAACACAGATGCAAATAATAATTCAATCTCCATATAGATAATTACTACTATTGTTAAACTACCTGATAAGAGAGAGTATTCAAACTTTTATCTACACTCCCCGATAACATGGAACGGCACCCATAAATAGTTCAATTATTTTAGTCTCTACACACTCAAATAAACACTTCTTTTTCCAAACTAAGGCAAAAAATCGAGCCTAACGGTGGCCAGCGCCAAATGTCCTTATGCAACAAATCAATTTTTATTATACTAATAAGGATATAGTGAGTGTGTAAAATTCACAAACAAGTCTATAATGGAGGAGATGAAAAATTATTTATTATACACACAAATATAGTTTTTAAAGATTTATATTGTATTATAAATTGTCATGTATTGAAAATAGAAATAATTGTTTGTATTCTTCAATAATATAAATCGACTTTACTTCGTTGCTGCAACGTCCTCCTCCCCTCTCGTCGTTCCAGTCCTGGCGTCCTCTTCTTCAGCGTCACCCCTGGTGTCCTCTTCGTCCTGGCGTCCTCTTCGTCTCGTCGTCCACTTCTACAGCGTCACTCCTTCCTGGCGTCCTACTCCTCCTGGCGTTCTCTTCGTCTTGTCGTCCTCTTCTACGGCAGGCGGCTCCAGCGGCGATATTTCAATGAGTCTCGTTGTTGTGTTTGACTGCTAACATTAATTAGCTTCTTCATAAATTGGTCACTCACAATGATTATAAATTTCACTCGTACAGTTTATTATTAATTTATATTCTATATTTTCTTAATCTCAGGATTAATATGGGTATTAATTAATGCGGTGCGTTTAATGTACACCTTCCACGATATCTTGAAGTGTCTTTAAATTCCCTAAGCGGATATCTTAACTTACACGAAAACAGCACTATATTATATTTTAAATTTTATCTAAATATTTTACCCACTCGGTTCTTAACGCAAAACTTTGTTAAGAATTACCAAGGTTTATTTATATATGATATTTCTACGTTCGTAACAGAACAACTCTCTTCACCGGGCACAACTTCCCTTTGCAACTTCTACAGACAGACTGTGTCCATCCTAACTCTACAACGAATGAATCTCACTGAATTTAGCGTACTTTGATAGGCTAAGCCCAAATCACATGATTGATGGAACAAACTGATATACAAATTTCATGAAAAAATTTGTATAATTTAGCAAAGGCCTGCATGGAAATTATCTAAGAATTTTATTACCCTATCTTTGATAAGAGTTACAATTGAGTTTTACTTCACTTAAAAAAAAACATGTTTCTAAAATAGTTATGAACCTCAGAGTATTCACAAATTGAAGCTATTTACCTAAATAATTCCTTGTCAAAGTTTCACGTAAATCGGTTGACTACCACTGAAGCTATAGCGATCGCACATTATCATACCCGCAAATGCGCACAAATTCACACAAAAAATACATGACAATATAGAACACATTTCTATGAAGAGTTTGGTATACCCTAGATTCTTATCCATTTCTAAATACAAAACTTACGACTAAAAGACAAAATATTACATAAAACAAATTTAAACAAGAAAATGCTCGTCATCCATGTGCTTTGATGTATACAACATAGCTTATCATCCTGTGTTCCGTTGCAGGATTAACCCCTCCACGTGTAAAAAAATTTTTTTTATATGGAATACCTTTTTTCTTCTTCCAAACCTAAATTGACATAACTTCCTCCTAATAATCCTAATCATCCAAATAATAACATAATAAGTTCAAAAATCAAAATAACTGAATAGCTTCTATCAAACAACATTTCCCCAACTGTCACTTTGACATCACTAATGTAAACAACCAAACGCACATGGCTGGATATCACCAAACATTCCTGAACACTGATAAGGATGTCCATGTCTGACGACAGTTTGTTATCTTATATGTATATCCAGTTCACCCAAAGTATTTTTTCCAACATTATCACAATTATTCTTACTTTACACATATTTTTATACAATTGCATAACATTCATACTCCTATATCCTGGCATATTAGATTCAATTATCCTTAACGTAATATTTTCTTAAGGATGATGCATGGAACTTCCCTATCACCCTGTTTGTATTTGGGTTAGTGACAATGTATCTATTTTTACCCAGTTGTTCCGATAAAATATATGGACCGTTGTATAATCTAAAGAATTTCGCTGCCGTATTATCTTCCCTGTGGCCAACATTTAAAGCACGCAAGAGTACCTTCTCTCCAGTTTTGAACGTTACCAGATTGTGATCCGCATTAAATTCCTCCGTCCGTTCTTCGGCACACTTTTTAATGCGTCTCCTTGCCTCTATCTTTTTAACCAAATTTGGAATAAGCAAATTCTGCGTTGCAATCCTACTGATGCACCCATCCCAGACACGTTTTGGCATTTCCCCGGTTTGTAGTTCGTTAGGTGTAAATCCTGTCGTGTTATTGTAATTCCCGTTGATGGACGCCTCGAAAAACTCGAGATAATCCGGCCACCTACTCTGGTTGGTATTACAATAGGTGCGAAACAGACGCCCTAACTCCCTGTTGACCCTTTCGGCGAGGTTACCTTGCGGTCTCCGGATTGCTGTCAACACTGCCTGTATATTGTGCTTCTCTAATTCGGACTGCCACTTCTTGTTGGTGAATTGCTTAACCTGGTCACAAAGAATTTTCTTCACCGGACCATATTTCCGTATGTATTTATTTAATACAACATTTAATACTGCCATCGTGATAGGTCGTCCAATTGCATATATACTTACGTTCTTAGAAAATGAATCTATGCAAACAACCAGGTTCTTCATACCCCTTGCAGCACGGGGTAGCGGACCTAAAAAATCGATACACAGTAGATCGTTCTTATTCTTGGTAACGATGTTACCCATCTCCACATAGGTGTGTTGATTTGGGTATTTAGCTGTTTGGCATATGTGACATGTTCGCACAATAGACTGAACTTTCCTTGCCATGTTCAACCATACGAAGTCTTCTCTCGTCGCCAAATAACATTTGTAAGCTCCAGCATGAGCAAGACTTTCATGACAAGCCCACGTTAAATCTTCCACGAGATCACCAGGAACCATAATCTTCCATTGTCCGTCGATTATTTTATACAGTACATTCCTGTCGATTCTCTACTTCGGGTTGTCTTGCCTTTGTATTTCTTCACTAATTTTTCTTAATTTGCGTCCTTCTGTTGTTCAAGATTTACCAATTTCAACCTATTCTTTACGTCATCTGGTAATGTATACTTGACTGCCAGAATTTTTAAAATCTATTTACGTTTACTTAAATTATTATGTAATTGATTCTCTTGACCAGCTGTCTGCTTATCGGCCGTGCACTGCCCGTGGCTCGTTACCTTATCCATTCGATAAATAGCTGGTTTCTGTAGCATAGCATTCCGCCCACCTTGCCTTCCAGTATTGTGTGTACGACCCACGTTAATTGTATGTTGTGTATTTTTAACTATGCATTCTAGCGTTTTATTAATAAAATCAATTGTAGCGTGTATTTTCCTTAATGTGTCAGTGCCTACTATAACGTCGAACACTAGATTTTTGACTATAAAAAAGGGTATTTCCATTTCCATCCCTTGTAAATTTATTGTGATAAGTGCTTGCTTATTAATAGTTTGTGAATCACCTGTGGCTGTTGTGACAACTGTATTGTTGACAGGTAAGATCGGTGTTTTTTTAAATTTGTGTCTATGTTTGTTAATGAATTTTTCGCTGATTAGAGAAATTTGCGCCCCAGTATCAAATAATACATTTCTGACACATCCATTAATTTTCGTTCTCACAACAACATCATTATCATTCTTATTTCTAACAATTTCCACATTATCATCAACACAATCGTTATATATTAATTCATCTCTAATGTCAACAGGATATAGGCCTGAAGCAATGTATACATTCTTACTACTATTATCGTTTACATAAGATTTTCGACACTGCTCTTCGTTATGGTATGTTTTATTTGTAATTTTATCCTTAGTTTTATTTATATTTTTCAATTTATCGCACGCACTCACGCCGTGCAACCCTACTCGTTTTTTGGTTGCTCTTCGCTGGTACTTGCTTCGGTAATTGTGGATACATTTCTTTGATTGAACTTTTGGAAATTAGGTTTATTTTTAAATTGTTGTGGTTGTTTTTGTGGTTGTTGTGGCTGAAATTGTTACGAGCCGGTTCACTATTATTATTACAATCATTTTGACTGTCAACATTATCCTATTTGGTTAACAATAGTAGTAGTTCCTCCAATGACTTGTGTAATTACGGCGATTCGAATACCTCGTCCGAAAATATGAGCTAATTTATTTACTATCTCTGACTCTGCCAATTCTGGTTCAAGATACTTTGCACGCGATATGAGTTGGATTAAATAATTTTCTTTAAACTCTTTTAAACTTGAATACCTACCAAACTCCAGCTGTACTCGTATTTTTCGCTCTATTTCGCTGTTCCAGTATCTCGCCCTAAAATGTTGTACCAGATCTTGATATGTAACTATTTTATCTTGTACTACCGTGAACCACTCAGCTGCAGTACCCTTTGATCTCCTGACTACATAGTTTATTTTATCCATCTCACTCAGGGTGTCGCCTGTTGCCTCCATGTCTCGCTGGCAGCATTTAAGAAAATAAATCGGATTCTCGGTGTCCCTTCCTAAGAATTTTACTTGCGAATTGTTTTATTTTAAAGTTCTATAAATGAACGTGGTCTGGTTCGCCGTTGTCGAGGTACTCTGGAGTCGGGTCAGCTGTTGTTTCAATTCTTGTATCTCCTGATCTTGTTCAGCTACGAGCTCACTCACCGTCCATGTGTGTTGCACTACTCTTTCCTCTATTCCAGTGATTTTAGCTTCACATTCACTGATGCGAAAATTGTTCGCTTCTAAATCGGTCTCAATATTGCTTCGAATTATTTCTACCTTTTCGCCTATACGTTTTCCGGTTGTCTCTAAAAGTTGTTTATTTTGTTTTGCCTGGTCATGAACGGCTGTATAGATTCTTTTATTCTCATCGTGAAGCGATTTATTTTGTTTTGCAGCTTCTTCAGACATTTTCTGCATAGCGGCTTTACTTTCTTTATTATTTGCTTTATTGTCTTCGAATAGCTTTTGCATATTTGCTTTATTCTCTTCCGACATTTTCTGCATATTAGCAAGAATTGCCGTTAATGAATACTGCAATTCTGCTGATTCGGCCATCTTGATTATTTATTATTATAAATTTAATAAATATTATAATTTGTTTATTTATAGTAACGGCAATATATTTAATACTTATTTTTACGAATAACTGTCCGTTTATATGTTATTTATTATTATCGTCCAGAAGCTCAATCAAATGTAAACAAGCTTACTATAACACAGATGCAAATAATAATTCAATCTCCATATAGATAATTACTACTATTGTTAAACTACCTGATAAGAGAGAGTATTCAAACTTTTATCTACACTCCCCGATAACATGGAACGGCACCCATAAATAGTTCAATTATTTTAGTCTCTACACACTCAAATAAATACTTCTTTTTCCAAACTAAGGCAAAAAATCGAGCCTAACGGTGGCCAGCGCCAAATGTCCTTATGCAACAAATCAATTTTTATTATACTAATAAGGATATAGTGAGTGTGTAAAATTCACAAACAAGTCTATAATGGAGGAGATGAAAAATTATTTATTATACACACAAATATAGTTTTTAAAGATTTATATTGTATTATAAATTGTCATGTATTGAAAATAGAAATAATTGTTTGTATTCTTCAATAATATAAATCGACTTTACTTCGTTGCTGCAACGTCCTCCTCCCCTCTCGTCGTTCCAGTCCTGGCGTCCTCTTCTTCAGCGTCACCCCTGGTGTCCTCTTCGTCTCGTCGTCCACTTCTACAGCGTCACTCCTTCCTGGCGTCCTACTCCTCCTGGCGTTCTCTTCGTCTTGTCGTCCTCTTCTACGGCAGGCGGCTCCAGCGGCGATATTTCAATGAGTCTCGTTGTTGTGTTTGACTGCTAACATTAATTAGCTTCTTCATAAATTGGTCACTCACAATGATTATAAATTTCACTCGTACAGTTTATTATTAATTTATATTCTATATTTTCTTAATCTCAGGATTAATATGGGTATTAATTAATGCGGTGCGTTTAATGTACACCTTCCACGATATCTTGAAGTGTCTTTAAATTCCCTAAGCGGATATCTTAACTTACACGAAAACAGCACTATATTATATTTTAAATTTTATCTAAATATTTTACCCACTCGGTTCTTAACGCAAAACTTTGTTAAGAATTACCAAGGTTTATTTATATATGATATTTCTACGTTCGTAACAGAACAACTCTCTTCACCGGGCACAACTTCCCTTTGCAACTTCTACAGACAGACTGTGTCCATCCTAACTCTACAACGAATGAATCTCACTGAATTTAGTGTACTCTGATAGGCTAAGCCCAAATCACATGATTGATGGAACAAACTGATATACAAATTTCATGAAAAAATTTGTATAATTTAGCAAAGGCCTGCATGGAAATTATCTACGAATTTTATTACCCTATCTTTGATAAGAGTTACAATTGAGTTTTACTTCACTTAAAAAAAAACATGTTTCTAAAATAGTTATGAACCTCAGAGTATACACAAATTGAAGCTATTTACCTAAATAATTCCTTGTCAAAGTTTCACGTAAATCGGTTGACTACCACTGAAGCTATAGCGATCGCACATTATCATACCCGCAAATGCGCACAAATTCACACAAAAAATACATGACAATATAGAACACATTTCTATGAAGAGTTTGGTATACCCTAGATTCTTATCCATTTCTAAATACAAAACTTACGACTAAAAGACAAAATATTACATAAAACAAATTTAAACAAGAAAATGCTCGTCATCCATGTGCTTTGATGTATACAACATAGCTTATCATCCTGTGTTCCGTTGCAGGATTAACCCCTCCACGTGTAAAAAAATTTTTTTTATATGGAATACCTTTTTTCTTCTTCCAAACCTAAATTGACATAACTTCCTCCTAATAATCCTAATCATCCAAATAATAACATAATAAGTTCAAAAATCAAAATAACTGAATAGCTTCTATCAAACAACATTTCCCCAACTGTCACTTTGACATCACTAATGTAAACAACCAAACGCACATGGCTGGATATCACCAAACATTCCTGAACACTGATAAGGATGTCCATGTCTGACGACAGTTTGTTATCTTATATGTATATCCAGTTCACCCAAAGTATTTTTTCCAACATTATCACAATTATTCTTACTTTACACATATTTTTATACAATTGCATAACATTCATACTCCTATATCCTGGCATATTAGATTCAATTATCCTTAACGTAATATTTTCTTAAGGATGATGCATGGAACTTCCCTATCACCCTGTTTGTATTTGGGTTAGTGACAATGTATCTATTTTTACCCAGTTGTTCCGATAAAATATATGGACCGTTGTATAATCTAAAGAATTTCGCTGCCGTATTATCTTCCCTGTGGCCAACATTTAAAGCACGCAAGAGTACCTTCTCTCCAGTTTTGAACGTTACCAGATTGTGATCCGCATTAAATTCCTCCGTCCGTTCTTCGGCACACTTTTTAATGCGTCTCCTTGCCTCTATCTTTTTAACCAAATTTGGAATAAGCAAATTCTGCGTTGCAATCCTACTGATGCACCCATCCCAGACACGTTTTGGCATTTCCCCGGTTTGTAGTTCGTTAGGTGTAAATCCTGTCGTGTTATTGTAATTCCCGTTGATGGACGCCTCGAAAAACTCGAGATAATCCGGCCACCTACTCTGGTTGGTATTACAATAGGTGCGAAACAGACGCCCTAACTCCCTGTTGACCCTTTCGGCGAGGTTACCTTGCGGTCTCCGGATTGCTGTCAACACTGCCTGTATATTGTGCTTCTCTAATTCGGACTGCCACTTCTTGTTGGTGAATTGCTTAACCTGGTCACAAAGAATTTTCTTCACCGGACCATATTTCCGTATGTATTTATTTAATACAACATTTAATACTGCCATCGTGATAGGTCGTCCAATTGCATATATACTTACGTTCTTAGAAAATGAATCTATGCAAACAACCAGGTTCTTCATACCCCTTGCAGCACGGGGTAGCGGACCTAAAAAATCGATACACAGTAGATCGTTCTTATTCTTGGTAACGATGTTACCCATCTCCACATAGGTGTGTTGATTTGGGTATTTAGCTGTTTGGCATATGTGACATGTTCGCACAATAGACTGAACTTTCCTTGCCATGTTCAACCATACGAAGTCTTCTCTCGTCGCCAAATAACATTTGTAAGCTCCAGCATGAGCAAGACTTTCATGACAAGCCCACGTTAAATCTTCCACGAGATCACCAGGAACCATAATCTTCCATTGTCCGTCGATTATTTTATACAGTACATTCCTGTCGATTCTCTACTTCGGGTTGTCTTGCCTTTGTATTTCTTCACTAATTTTTCTTAATTTGCGTCCTTCTGTTGTTCAAGATTTACCAATTTCAACCTATTCTTTACGTCATCTGGTAATGTATACTTGACTGCCAGAATTTTTAAAATCTATTTACGTTTACTTAAATTATTATGTAATTGATTCTCTTGACCAGCTGTCTGCTTATCGGCCGTGCACTGCCCGTGGCTCGTTACCTTATCCATTCGATAAATAGCTGGTTTCTGTAGCATAGCATTCCGCCCACCTTGCCTTCCAGTATTGTGTGTACGACCCACGTTAATTGTATGTTGTGTATTTTTAACTATGCATTCTAGCGTTTTATTAATAAAATCAATTGTAGCGTGTATTTTCCTTAATGTGTCAGTGCCTACTATAACGTCGAACACTAGATTTTTGACTATAAAAAAGGGTATTTCCATTTCCATCCCTTGTAAATTTATTGTGATAAGTGCTTGCTTATTAATAGTTTGTGAATCACCTGTGGCTGTTGTGACAACTGTATTGTTGACAGGTAAGATCGGTGTTTTTTAAATTTGTGTCTATGTTTGTTAATGAATTTTTCGCTGATTAGAGAAATTTGCGCCCCAGTATCAAATAATACATTTCTGACACATCCATTAATTTTCGTTCTCACAACAACATCATTATCATTCTTATTTCTAACAATTTCCACATCATCATCAACACAATCGTTATATATTAATTCATCTCTAATGTCAACAGGATATAGGCCTGAAGCAATGTATACATTCTTACTACTATTATCGTTTACATAAGATTTTCGACACTGCTCTTCGTTATGGTATGTTTTATTTGTAATTTTATCCTTAGTTTTATTTATATTTTTCAATTTATCGCACGCACTCACGCCGTGCAACCCTACTCGTTTTTTGGTTGCTCTTCGCTGGTACTTGCTTCGGTAATTGTGGATACATTTCTTTGATTGAACTTTTGGAAATTAGGTTTATTTTTAAATTGTTGTGGTTGTTTTTGTGGTTGTTGTGGCTGAAATTGTTACGAGCCGGTTCACTATTATTATTACAATCATTTTGACTGTCAACATTATCCTATTTGGTTAACAATAGTAGTAGTTCCTCCAATGACTTGTGTAATTACGGCGATTCGAATACCTCGTCCGAAAATATGAGCTAATTTATTTACTATCTCTGACTCTGCCAATTCTGGTTCAAGATACTTTGCACGCGATATGAGTTGGATTAAATAATTTTCTTTAAACTCTTTTAAACTTGAATACCTACCAAACTCCAGCTGTACTCGTATTTTTCGCTCTATTTCGCTGTTCCAGTATCTCGCCCTAAAATGTTGTACCAGATCTTGATATGTAACTATTTTATCTTGTACTACCGTGAACCACTCAGCTGCAGTACCCTTTGATCTCCTGACTACATAGTTTATTTTATCCATCTCACTCAGGGTGTCGCCTGTTGCCTCCATGTCTCGCTGGCAGCATTTAAGAAAATAAATCGGATTCTCGGTGTCCCTTCCTAAGAATTTTACTTGCGAATTGTTTTATTTTAAAGTTCTATAAATGAACGTGGTCTGGTTCGCCGTTGTCGAGGTACTCTGGAGTCGGGTCAGCTGTTGTTTCAATTCTTGTATCTCCTGATCTTGTTCAGCTACGAGCTCACTCACCGTCCATGTGTGTTGCACTACTCTTTCCTCTATTCCAGTGATTTTAGCTTCACATTCACTGATGCGAAAATTGTTCGCTTCTAAATCGGTCTCAATATTGCTTCGAATTATTTCTACCTTTTCGCCTATACGTTTTTCGGTTGTCTCTAAAAGTTGTTTATTTTGTTTTGCCTGGTCATGAACGGCTGTATAGATTCTTTTATTCTCATCGTGAAGCGATTTATTTTGTTTTGCAGCTTCTTCAGACATTTTCTGCATAGCGGCTTTACTTTTTTCATTATTTGCTTTATTGTCTTCGAATTGCTTTTGCATATTTGCTTTATTCTCTTCAGACATTTTCTGCATATTAGCAAGGATTGCCGCTAATGAATTCTGCAATTCTGCTGATTCGGCCATCTTGATTATTTATTATTATAAATTTAATAAATATTATAATTTGTTTATTTATAGTAACGGCAATATATTTAATACTTATTTTTACGAATAACTGTCCGTTTATATGTTATTTATTATTATCGTCCAGAAGCTCAATCAAATGTAAACAAGCTTACTCTAACACAGATGCAAATAATAATTCAATCTCCATATAGATAATTACTACTATTGTTAAACTACCTGATAAGAGAGAGTATTCAAACTTTTATCTACACTCCCCGATAACATGGAACGGCACCCATAAATAGTTCAATTATTTTAGTCTCTACACACTCAAATAAAAATTTCTTTTTCCAAACTAATGCAAAAAATCGAGCCCAACGTTGGCCAGCGCCAAATATCCATATGCAACAAATCAATTTTTATAATACTAATAAGGATATAGTGAGTGTGTAAAATTCACAGACAAGTCTATTATGGAGGAGATGAAAAATTATTTATTATACACACAAATATAGTTCTTAAAGATTTATATTGTATTATAAATTGTCATGTATTGAAAATAGAAATAATTGTTTGTATTCTTCAATAATATAAATCGACTTTACTTCGTTGCTGCAACGTCCTCCTCTCCTCTCGTCGTTCCCGTCCTGGCGTCCTCTTCTTCAGCGTCACCCCTGGTGTCCTCTTCGTCCTGGCGTCCTCTTCGTCTCGTCGTCCACTTCTACAGCGTCACTCCTTCCTGGCGTCCTCCTCCTCCTGGCGTTCTCTTCAGTTCGAAATCGCGAGCGATGGGGGACATCATCTGTTACAATTGTAATCGCCCGGGGCACGTAACTCGATCATGCACCCAAGGGCGCGCGCGTCCAGCACCTCCATCGTCAAGACCCATCCCAAAAAACTGAGTAGACAGGGGAAGATATGTCGGAGGATGTCTTCCCCTCGCATTAAATCTTTACAAGTTCCAACTACCTCCAGGCAATTGCTAGGATCCAACTCTTTCGACATCAAGGTCCGGTCCACTACCTCTCAACACCTTTCAGTATGCCCCTTTCTGTCGCTCGAGGTAAAAGGGGGTCAGCTCAGAGCATTAGTTGACTCCGGTTCAGCCCGATCCATCATCTAATCTCGGGTATGCGCGGACCTTGTGAAGCAGGGCTTGATCAAGGGGTCGAACCTGTCGTCTGTGGTATGCTGGACTGCATCTCGAGAAATCTTGCCCATCTCCCAGGTGATTACCTTTAAATTTAAAATCGATGGGTTTTCTTGGGTGTGGCCTTTTCTGGTTTCTCCTGCTCTGGGAGTGGATTGTATCATTGGTGCCGATTTCATCGCGAAAAGTGGTCTCGTGCTGGACATCCAAGCGCACCAATGCTATTTCAAGTTTAATCGGGGAGCTCTTATTCCGTTCTTTGGGTACCAGGGAGCTAAGCCATGTATCCAAGAGGTGGCTTGTCCCGATTCTGCACGAGATCATCTCACTCCATCCCAGCAGAAGGCCTTAGACCAATTGTGTGAGGAATTTCCCGAGGTGTTAACTCCTACATTGGGACTCACACACCTGCTGGAGTATAAGATCCGTGTTACAGACTCAAAGATAGTAAGGTCGCACCCTTACAAATTCGCACCTCCGAAGATGACCATTCTGCGAGAGAGGGTTCAAGAGTTGTTAGAACAAGGGGTGATTGTACCTTCTCATTCTAGCTATGCCAGTCCAGCGTTTTTGGTACCTAAGCGTGGGGGTAAACACCGTATGGTCATCGACTATCGGAAGTTGAACGCAAATATCGAGGTGGATTCTGTTCCCCTCCCAGACTTACATTCGGCCTTTGATTGGTTCAGTGGGGCCAGGTATTTCACCATAATCGATCTCAATGCGGCTTATCACCAGATTCCTTTGGCCAAAGAGAGCAGACCGTACACGGCCTTTTGTGTACCATGGAATTTGTACCAATACACAAGGGTTCCCAAGGGTTTGGCTGTGGGGGCCCAGACACTCACTCGTCTTCTCGATACCGTTTTTCACGACGTGAAATTCATGTTCGTCTTTAATTACTTAGATGATTTGTTGGTGTACAGTGAGACATTCGAAGATCATCTAGGTCATCTCCGAGAAGTGATATGTCGGTTGAGAAGCTCTGGCCTCACTGTCAATCCCGAGAAGGTTCGTTTCGCCCAGGAGAAGGTTCTTTCTTGGGCCATTTGGTTTCACACCGGGGCGTTACGGTCGACCCCGAGAGGACACAGGGCATCCGTGACTTCCCCCCTCCTAGGGATGCGAAGGGAATAGCGAGATTCGTAGGTATGGTCAATTTTTATCGACGATTCATACCTAATATCGCTGAGATTCCCGCACCCTTGAACGAGCTGAGGAAGAAGGGCGCTAAATTTACATGGGTCGAGAGTCAACAGAAGGCTTTCCACACCTTGAAGGAGGCCATCATCTCCCCACCGGTGTTACAGATGCCCGACTTTTCGAAACCCTTTATCCTACAGACGGACGCGAGTTCGGTTGCGCTCGGGCAGTTCTGTCCCAAGTTGTTGATGATGCTAGGCAGCCTGTGGCTTTTATTTCCCGGACATTGACCCAGAAAGAACGAAAATCATCCGTCTATGAGCTAGAGTGTTTAGCTGTTGTGTACGCTTTAGACAAGTTCAGGCGTTTCCTGGAACATGCTGAGTTCCTGCTCGAGACCGACAATCAGGCCCTCTCTTGGCTTCTGGCTCACCCCCGGCAACTGGGTAAAATTGGTAGATGGGTGGTGAAGATCTCCTCCTTTAAGTTCAAAGTGCAACTCATTAGGGGATCTCAAAATGTAGTTGCAGACGCCTTGTCCCGCATGTTTTCCCAGCCCAGTGATGCCCAATCTGAGCAACCCTGTTCCGTTCTGCTAGACTTTCCATTAGCCTTCACTGATGTGTTACCCCATCAGTTGAACGACGAAGATGTCCAGTCATCCAAAATATAAAGGAGGGTAACGTACAGGCCCCTTACTTCTTGTCCAAGAGAGTCCTATGTTGTAGCGAAAGAAAAGGACGTGCCCCTAAGATCGTGCTGCCTAGCAAGTTAGTGCCCATGGTCTTCAGTTATTACCACAATCCCCCAGTAGGAGGCCACAAGGGAATTTCTAAGACCATTTCCAGCATTAGGAGACATTTTATCTGGAAGGGCATAGATAGGGACATCGCGACCAGGGTTAAGAGCTGTCATCTATGTGGCTTGAGCAAGCCTGCCCAGAACACCAAGTTAGGGTTGTTGTCATCTGATATGGCGAGCAGACCGATGGAGAAGTTGTTCATCGACTACGTGGGGCCATTTCCCCGTAGCAAGTCAGGTAATGCTTACCTGCTTGTTTGTGTGGATGCTTTTTCAAAGTTTGCCTGGCTATTGCCTTTACGGCAGGCAACGGCTCGTTTAACCATAAACGCGCTCCAAAACAATATATATCAGCATTTCGGTCTTCCGACCATTATTGTCTCGGACAATGGTCCGCAGTTCATTTCGGGTGAATTCCGGCGGATGTGTTTCGCCAGTGGGATCAAACACGTAACCACTTCCCCTTATTACCCACAGCCGTTCCATGCGGAGAGATTCAATCGGAATCTCCGGTCCGCCCTGATTGCTTATCACGCTGAGCAACAGACCACCTGGGATCAGAATCTGAAGTGGTTACAGTTAGCTTTTAATACGGCCCGACATGACAGTCATCAGGCCGTGCCCTTTGAAATCCTGTTTGGATTCTCGCCCGCACTCCCGTTGACCAATTTATGGAACATCGAAGATCTTCTGCCACGGGAGCCAGATAATAGAACTGCAGAGAGTGGAAGGAGGCTCGGAAGAATTTGCTGCGAGCGCACGAGCGGGTCCGTCGACGATATAATCAGGGGCGAATTCCTAACCCTTTCCGGATTGGGGACTGTGTCTATCGCCAGAGCCACCCACTCAGCTCAGCCGCGGACAAACGGGCCGCAAAGTTATGTTACCGCTGGTCGGGGCCATATCGCATCCTGGGGTTCACGTCACCGGTGACGGCCCGGCTGGGAGTACCGGGGGGCGATTCTACAGAAATTGTTACACATGTTTCAAAATTGAAGCTCTGTCGGAGGGAGTAAGCTGACTAATAGAAGTGGGGGGTAAGATTTGGTGGTTTCCATGTGTGTAGGGATGTTGATCCTTCGGTGGTGTGTGCTCCGGGGAAAAGGTAAGAACCTGGTATGGTAGCGGGTAGATGTTCCCCACAATCCGGGTGGTGTACGTCTACTTCAGGGCTGCACCCTGCCTACGCGAGCCTTGGTTTTCTCCACTCCTCCTTATTTTCGGAGGGAACCCTGTCCTCACCCTTAGTCCAGTTCTCACCCTCGACCTTTAAGGATCCTTACCCTTTTCATCAACCCGATTTCCTACCCCCTTAAAAAAAAAAAAGGATGAGAAAAAATCAAAAATAGGAGTAAGTAGAGCAAGTCGTACCGCTCCAACGAGGCCAGGTAGGGACCTCGGTGGCGTTGTACGACGTGGACAATGTCCTTGGAGCACCCATGTATTAGGTTATAGGAAGGGATATACACATTGGGTAAACAAATTATGGTGTCATCGAAACCACCTCCCCCGTTCTCTCCCTGGTCCTGTGGGATGTAAGAGGGATTCATGGGATAAAGTGTTATTGGATTTTGGGGGGGTTAGTCCCCGTGTAATTATAGGGCATGGGTCCCTGTTGAGGTAGCATCGGAGTTCCCGCATAAGTGGTCAAGCCTTAGGAGGTCAGAACTCAAGGTGCACCCGAACACTCTTTCTTCTTTTCTTCTTCTGTTTTTCTTGCTGCATGCTGGCCCTGATCAGGTCAGTGTGTGGTGCCAACACACTCGCATTCTACACGTCTTCTTTCAGTTTTTTCGACTTCCTTCTGAGCCACTGCTCTCCTGAGAACAATGGCAACTGGCAAAACCGAGGAACACCTGCGTTTTAGTAGAAAACATTGGGGTAAACTGCAGGGTACTCCTCTGTCTAAGTGTGGGGCAACTATGCTGCCCTTTTGGGGTGGGGGTGTGCCGATTGAATAAAATCGGCGCTAATACGCTAAAGAAAAATAGGTTTCTGTATTTAGCGGTGGGCGTTCTGCCGTACTATGTTTAACGGTTAGCGCAGAATCTACATGAGGTAACGAAGCGGCGCTTGATTGGTGCTGCTCTCCTGCGGACGCCTCGAAGCGCGAGTTGAAAAATGCGTAGAATAAACGGTTCAGAGCTTGTCTGATTTCGCTGCTCCAACTAACCGCCTCGCCGCTCTCCGACAGAGAAGTTTTTATTAATTGTTCCATCTTCCACCTATGGCAGGCTAAATTAAAATTAAATTGATCTGCGGTAAGTGAGTGCAGTATACTTATATATATTTAATTTAAAGTAACGTAAAAGGGGTTTTATTTAATATACGTACAAGTATGAATGACAATTGTTAATCTGTTACACGCACGCCACGTGGCGAATTAGAGTATGCAAAATGAGTTAATTGTATAACAGTAATTGAAGTTTTAACTAACGCCCCGTAATTGACCAATGTTAACGCAAAATAATATGTACTTTAGCCAAACTTAATGTTTTCAAAGATAAGGCCACATGCCCGTATAAACTGTTGTAGAGTGTGTCAAACTTTCATTTCAAGTAGGCCTAAAGCAGTGTTTAAAATTATAAATGGATTTTGGTGCGTGTGAGAGTAACCTGGGGGAATAAGTGTTGGAGCATCTCGCTGATAATATTTGTATGCTTAGGGTCCCCCGCTTCAAGTCGAGGACCAGTCCCAAATCATGACCTGAACTACCGAACATCGAAGGCTCTCAGCTTCATCTGCCGGAGGAGAACAGCGAGGAACAGGCCACACCAACACAAAAATGCTTTAGACCAGGACTTCAAACTCCACACCAGGGAATAAATCAGGTGACACCAACCCAATATTACTTTTTAACACAAGTGAATGTAACCTACTAGAACTCGTGGGCATATAGCGACACACCCTAAAATGACTTTAAGCTTTACACATTTCAATTGGGTCCCCGGTTAACGGGACAGAATAGTGCGCGGACTTGGGGGGGAATCTTTTGTACATTTTGTAATACTATTTATATTAAGTGTGAGCCTCGAGGTTGGCATGTATCCGTGGCTGATTACCATTCAGGCATGTACATTTCTTTCTAGTTTTCAGTAAAAGGGTTACCTTAGTGCTAGTAATTCTATTATTCATCATGTAATTTCACAGATTAAATATAGTTTTCAATTGATTCATTAATTTCACATACTTATATTCAGTTTGGGTCCTATAATGGATAGGAGTTTCTTTTGTTAGTTCAGTCGGGTCCCCAGTTTAATCCTGTATAAGCGGATTTTCATGCAGACTTGAACATGCTCCTGGGACAGGTTAAGTTAGGCACGATCTTGCCTAGGAACATGTCGGCCTTTGGGCCAAATTAATTCTTAAAGGTTTATAAAGCATCAGGGCACATTACTGTTATTAATATTTCACAAAAAAAGTTATCACGCTTCAATTCTTTTTAATTTATTATGGTCACTTGTATTTTGGCTGAATTATGATTATATTTCCTCCAAGTCTAAGTGCTCAGTATAGGAGCACTTTATCGTAGTATCAGGCATTATGCCAACCCCTGAATTTTAGTATGCCCTGGGGGCACTGGTGTTACACATATATATATGGATTATTATGTATTAAGATCTTTCAATAGGTGTTGCGTTCAAGAATATTTATGAATTGTGAATTATGTACCTTCTGGGGTGAAAGAGGTGTGGCAAAATATTAATGTTGAAAGTTGTAATTGTCCTGTGATATGGAACGTGTGTATGTGTTGTAGTTGTAGACATATATATATATATATTTCTATGTCCATTTATATGTATTGTATATTCATGTGTTATTTCTGGGGGTTAGGTATAGGGCTAAGTGGGGAAAAGTAACCCCAATTGGAAAAGAAAATCATTATATTAATTTCATTTAAATTTTTTATTTATTTTTAAAGTAAAAAATTAACCAAAAATATTTTAAGGAGAATGCATTGATTTTGTTGGGAGATAAATATTTAACGTTTTGTTATAAAAAAAAAAGGAGAAGGATGTAATAAAAATTTATTGGTTGTTAATTTTGTGAGTTTTAATTGCAAGTCCCGTCTCACTGGATCCAGCGCATTTTTGGCTTCTCTAGGCTTTTGGACTAGATTTAATTATCTGGTGGCCCCTCTTAAAAAAAAAAAATTATAAGTCAATAAAATACTTAAAGAGGGGTTACATTTGGTAGCAGAGCGTGGTTGAGATTAGGGTCAACCCTTGGGTCCTTTGGGTGTGACGGGGCTTGCAAACTCAGGAAACATTTTGGGGTTCGAATCGGACTTGGAATAATTACTAGAAGTCCCTATATCTATAAGTACCTATGTCTTGTTATGTTTAAGGTTTTGTTAAATATATGTGTGTATCATTGCCCGCCTGTTGGTATTGTTGATCTGGAGGTCGCCACGGGGTGTGAAATTTTAGGGGGGAAATCCCTTGGAAACTCGAAATATCGCAGATCTGGTCAGAGGTGGAGAAATGGTTTTCGCGTATTACCTTGCCAATAATAGGGAAGGCGTTTTTAGTTATGCGGTATGGCCCAATCGGCAGTCGGTCTCCTCCGAGATACGGGAGCCGAAGTTATTGCAAATATTTATATGAGAATTTGTTGTTGTTCGTTGGTCGGTAATTTTGTCATGTCGTGTATTAGTGTGTCTGTTGCGTTCCTTCGTGTGTAGTGTTGTTGAGAGCTAGTTCAGGTAAGTGGGCTGGGTCCTCGCAACGGTAGGGGGACCCGCAGTCCGCTTGAAGGAAGGATAGTACTCAAGTATTCCTGTGTTCTTTTTTGTCAATTTTTTAAGGTGTTGTGTTTTCGTGTGCCGACCGCGAAGCTCGAGGATGGGCGTCCTAAATCCAGAGTTGTTTCTGCGTGACGAAATCGAGTTCGAGTTACGAGCCCGGGGGAGAGACCCGAAAGGGGCGGTAATTGTATTGCGACGGCAGCTCAGAGAAGCGCTGTCCGCGGGCGAAGCGCTCTCGACTGTCGCCATCGCTGACAAAGAGAGTGAATTCGAAAAATGCATCGAGAAGTGGGAGGAGCTGCAGGAATTACCTCGGTGTGTAGACAATTTGGTGGAGGGACCGGGGCGCTCCATCGGCGTCCGGCGAATCCGGCAACGCCTGCAGCATGTAAAACTCAGGCTGCAGAATCTTGACCAACAATGGGGCGATCTTGAGCCGGCCCATGATGTAAAAGGTCTGATCCAACAGATCACCTCAACCGGGTAGACCACCTACGCCGGCTCCAGTTGCTGAGTCCGTGGTCTCGGCTGTAGAGTCATCTTATAGAGCAATCGAGCCTGCCGCAAGTACCCCGGTTTTCTCCGGTTTGGGGGCGGCGTCATATCACAAGCTGCCCAACCCACTTTCTCAAATCATCCAGCAATTACCGGTCGTGGATGGGCTGGATGTGGACCAATTATTGCCATTTTTTAAAATAATTTTTCAATTGGTCGATTTCCCGGGTATGTCAGAACGTACCCTCCTCGAGCTCGTTTATCCTTATTGTCGCGGCCCCATGGCTGACAGGGTGGCGGATGTAATGAGGCGTAGTGGTGGAGTGGCGGAGTTCCATCAGGAGGTGTTGGAGGCGTTCGTGCCCGGGAGACTAATGCAGCAATTACGTCACCGACACTTTTATCGCGTGCAGGCGAGGGGCGAGAGTCTTGCCCAATTCGTGCAAAGTATTCGAGAGGTAGCACGCATACTGGGACTGGGCATGTCGGAGGAAGAGGCTGTCCAGAATATTCTTGACGGCGTCTCCTCAGAAGACAGATTGCGACACGTATTTGCTGAGCGGCCGCGGTGGTTTGCGGACTTGGACCGGCTGTGTGTGATGTCCAAGGCCATTCAGATGAGCGACGAGGCGAGGGGAGACAGAAGAGTGGAACTACCCAGACCTCAGAGAGCGGAAGGACGCAATGAACCTTCCCCCCCCCCGACAGGCCCAGTCAGTTCGAAATCGCGAGCGATGGGGACATCATCTGTTACAATTGTAATCGCCCGGGGCACGTGGCTCGATCATGCACCCAAGGGCGCGCGCGTCCAGCACCTCCATCGTCAAGACCCATCCCAAAAAACTGAGTAGACAGGGGAAGATATGTCGGAGGATGTCTTCCCCTCGCATTAAATCTTTACAAGTTCCAACTACCTCCAGGCAATTGCTAGGATCCAACTCTTTCGACATCAAGGTCCGGTCCACTACCTCTCAACACCTTTCAGTATGCCCCTTTCTGTCGCTCGAGGTAAAAGGGGGTCAGCTCAGAGCATTAGTTGACTCCGGTTCAGCCCGATCCATCATCTAATCTCGGGTATGCGCGGACCTTGTGAAGCAGGGCTTGATCAAGGGGTCGAACCTGTCGTCTGTGGTATGCTGGACTGCATCTCGAGAAATCTTGCCCATCTCCCAGGTGATTACCTTTAAATTTAAAATCGATAAGTTTTCTTGGGTGTGGCCTTTTCTGGTTTCTCCTGCTCTGGGAGTGGATTGTATCATTGGTGCCGATTTCATCGCGAAAAGTGGTCTCGTGCTGGACATCCAAGCGCACCAATGCTATTTCAAGTTTAATCGGGGAGCTCTTACTCCGTTCTTTGGGTACCAGGGAGCTAAGCCATGTATCCAAGAGGTGGCTTGTCCCGATTCTGCACGAGATCATCTCACTCCATCCCAGCAGAAGGCCTTAGACCAATTGTGTGAGGAATTTCCCGAGGTGTTAACTCCTACATTGGGACTCACACACCTGCTGGAGTATAAGATCCGTGTTACAGACTCAAAGATAGTAAGGTCGCACCCTTACAAATTCGCACCTCCGAAGATGACCATTCTGCGAGAGAGGGTTCAAGAGTTGTTAGAACAAGGGGTGATTGTACCTTCTCATTCTAGCTATGCCAGTCCAGCGTTTTTGGTACCTAAGCGTGGGGGTAAACACCGTATGGTCATCGACTATCGGAAGTTGAACGCAAATATCGAGGTGGATTCTGTTCCCCTCCCAGACTTACATTCGGCCTTTGATTGGTTCAGTGGGGCCAGGTATTTTACCATAATCGATCTCAATGCGGCTTATCACCAGATTCCTTTGGCCAAAGAGAGCAGACCGTACACGGCCTTTTGTGTACCATGGAATTTGTACCAATACACAAGGGTTCCCAAGGGTTTGGCTGTGGGGGCCCAGACACTCACTCGTCTTCTCGATACCGTTTTTCACGACGTGAAATTCAGGTTCGTCTTTAATTACTTAGATGATTTGTTGGTGTACAGTGAGACATTCGAAGATCATCTGGGTCATCTCCGTGAAGTGATGTGTCGGTTGAGAAGCTCTGGCCTCACTGTCAATCCCGAGAAGTTTCGTTTCGCCCAGGAGAAGATTCTTTCTTGGGCCATTTGGTTTCACACCGGGGCGTTACGGTCGACCCCGAGAGGACACAGGGCATCCGTGACTTCCCCCCTCCTAGGGATGCGAAGGGAATAGCGAGATTCGTAGGTATGGTCAATTTTTATCGACGATTCATACCTAATATCGCAGAGATTGCCGCACCCTTGAACGAGCTGAGGAAGAAGGGCGCTAAATTTACATGGGGCGAGAGTCAACAGAAGGCTTTCCACACCTTGAAGGAGGCCATCATCTCCCCACCGGTGTTACAGATGCCCGACTTTTCGAAACCCTTTATCCTACAGACGGACGCGAGTTCGGTTGCGCTCGGGCAGTTCTGTCCCAAGTTGTTGATGACGCTAGGCAGCCTGTGGCTTTCATTTCCCGGACATTGACCCAGCAAGAACGAAAATCATCCGTCTATGAGCTAGAGTGTTTAGCTGTTGTGTACGCTTTAGACAAGTTCAGGCGTTTCCTGGAACATGCTGAGTTCCTGCTCGAGACCGACAATCAGGCTCTCTCTTGGCTTCTGGCTCACCCCCGGCAACTGGGTAAAATTGGTAGATGGGTGATGAAGATCTCCTCCTTTAAGTTCAAAGTGCAACACATTAGGGGATCTCAAAATGTAGTTGCAGACGCCTTGTCCCGCATGTTTTCCCAGCCCAGTGATGCCCAATCTGAGCAACCCTGTTCCGTTCTGCTAGACTTTCCATTAGCCTTCACTGATGTGTTACCCCATCAGTTGAACGACGAAGATGTCCAGTCATCCAAAATATAAAGGAGGGTAACGTACAGGCCCCTTACTTCTTGTCCAAGGGAGTCCTATGTTGTAGCGAAAGAAAAGGACGTGCCCCTAAGATCGTGCTGCCTAGCAAGTTAGTGCCCATGGTCTTCAGTTATTACCACAATCCCCCAGTAGGAGGCCACAAGGGAATTTCTAAGACCATTTCCAGCTATAAGATCATTTCCAGTTATAAAAAAAAAGGAGAAGGATGTAATAAAAATTTATTGGTTGTTAATTTTGTGAGTTTTAATTGCAAGTCCCGTCTCACTGGATCCAGCGCATTTTTGGCTTCTCTAGGCTTTTGGCCTAGTTTTAATTATCTGGTGGCCCCTCTTAAAAAAAAATTATAAGTCAATAAAATACTTAAAGAGGGGTTACAATTCAACTAATCAAAATAGTTATAGCGGGGCTTGGCCCAAAACCGACGCCACGCTAAGCATTAATGTTGTAGTGTCGACGAAGGAGACGAGACGAGAGCTCCAGACGCCAGAAGAGAAAAAGTTAACGTAATCTGTGCGCGTATCAAACGTCATGTTGTGACCAACTTAACCCAAATTTTTCAAAGGTGTTAAAGGTTTTAATTAACCTAGTAAATCAATCGAATGACAGTGCGACTCGATTGCAAAGTGTACAATCCCTTGCAATCGGGGGAATATAAAATAAAAAAGGGAGTATAGTGACTTTGAATTAGTCTTAACAAATTTGTAAAATGAACTGTAATATTACCATGTATAGCTTTAAGACAATTTAAACTGAACATTGAAGGGGCATTAAACCTCATGAATTTTATAATTAATAATTTTCGTAGTAATAAGAATCAGTGAACATTATTAACCCTATATTATAAGATGATTTTTAACTGACATTAGAAGGATGCTAGGCCTTATTGAAATTTTAATTTGTTTTATTTTTCAAACCGTTTCTTAATTGCCAACCATGTTTGCGAAAGTAAATAAGTTACCTGCAGAAGGTTATCGAATCCAGTGTTTAAGATGTTCGTTTCTTCACACTAAAAGAACTTATAAACTTTTGTGCACTTAAATTTTATTTGTTATTATATCGTTATTCTTTTAGTTCAATTGAACTGATATTATGCTGACACACCGTGTTTATCCTATATGTTGACGCCAGACGTCTTTGAAGTTTATATAATCAATCAAGATTTTATTTATTAAATGTAATTACTCTCCTACTAATCAATTATTATAATAGTCCAATCTTCTAGTTTAGTATCTTGCAGACTCAAAGAACTCATGTTTATTTCAAGTAATTTAACCTAATGCAAAGTGGTACATCATGGCCATGAAATCAGATTGACCACCCTGAGATTCAAAGAGAAATTTTATAAATGTAAAATTTATAATATTATGAAGTTCGACAATCTTTTGGTAATTGTTTAAAGAACCAAATTAATGAGAACTAGTAAGAAATAAATTATATTTTCACTAAATGATTAGAGTTGAGACCATTATTTCACTAGACTAGACATTTACAGGCTCTGTGGACCGCGTGCGAATGTTGGCACCACTTCTAGCGCCAACAAGAGGATTTTAAAATTAATCTTGTGTTTAGCTAAGCTTATACACTATGAGATCCAGGGCATCACACCAAGTAAGTACTTTCATCATGAACTAACTATGCTTTCAGTGAGCATCGACTTAGCCGAATCGTCTCTACCAGTGAATAAAAAGTCAACGTCTCATTAAACTACGAACCACAATAACCAGTGAACAGTAAAAAATATTAACGACGGCTGCATAATATTACAATCGCATCAAAACCAAACTTAAACCGATATAAATAAATAACTGAAATTAATTAAACAACTAAAAGGGTATGACTCCGATATGTTACAATACGCATATGTAGGGCGATAGGAATTGAACAAAAATCGTGCACTATAATTCCGATATGGTATGTTATTTTTATTAAAAATAAAATATATTCTCGTACGTCTAAATGTTTAGTAATGTCTTAGCATATAGTACACAAAAATTTATATAAATACGGTACCTCTTATTTGGTTTCTTAAGGAAAAATATAACATTTACTGGAAAATGAAACAAGAAACCCTTTGTGGTATAAACTAAAACTTTTAACACGAAACACTAAGAAACACAAGAATGAAGACATAGTAAACGATTTCAGAGCCGACATTGCTTTTTTGGAAGTGAGTCGTGGGTTCTAACTTTAACGTATCAAATTGGCAGTTACATGAAATAACTAATTATTACGTCAAGTAACGGGAGATCATGAAAATATTTCAAAGTACATAAAATAAGGAACAGGAGAATATAGACAAAGTGTGTATCTACAAAGGTATATTATTGAAACAATCCAACAAAGAAGAAGGAAGAGTAATATAGCATCATCGAGTACAAAAGAGAGAGAAAATGGCAACGAGCCAATATAATATGTTAGAAACCAGGCACAATAGGTCCAAATAGTGAGGGGAAACGACAAAAATAACTATTAAAATGAAGAGGAGCCAACTCAAGAACAACCGCAATGATGATAAAACAAACAAATTTATTTATTAGTATAAAATACTATGGAACAATGACAACCACGAATAGAAATATTGAAGAATATGACAAGACTAAGGGAACATTGATTATCACAAGTAATGTATAACCCAGGAGAACACCGATAGTGAACAACAATTAAACAGAAGAAGGAAGGAAGAAGAAGAGCAAAGGAAACATACCACGAAGAATGAAGATAATGTATGGACAGTACAAGAAATCACCATTCACCAGGTATACAAGGAACTATATTAGTGACCGGAAGAAGTGTAATGAGTATTCGAAGAACAACTACAAAGAAACCAGTGTCTAGCATAATTGAGTAATCACAAACAATAACAGTGAAAACTTAATATAAGTGTGACAACCATTAATATATATGATGACCATTTTTACCCCAAATAAACCCCACAGACAATACAAGTGAGAATGTTTATAATAAAGGAAAATGAGTTACCATTATAAGTGAAAGAATCCAAGATTAACTAGTTAAAATACACAGACAATTAGTGTAACCAGTTTAATCAAGATTGTAACACAACATAGATAATCATTAAGACCACCAAGAGAAATGTGAGATAGAACAGTAAATTAATTGTTCATAGGGACTGATAATAAAAGCTTTGTAAGCCTTAAAATGAAATGTAACTGAATGCCACGGCAAGACAGAATAAAACATAAATAAAATCCAGAACAAATAGTAGCAAATAAGATAGTTTGTTAGGTATAAAACAATCAATGTACCAAAAACTAGGTACAACCCAACAAGAAATGTTATACTATTAGACTAAGAATACTTGTGTTATTGTTTCAACAAATAGTGTAAACATGTGTATTACTTAATTAAACCATTGTAGTAGAATGCCATAATGAAATGGTAATAGTAGAGTCAAATACTGCATAAGAATATGTTGCACATTGTTACCAGACAACTGACACATAACCTCATAGAGAGTGCACCTATAACATAAAATCATGTATATTAATTAAACCAAGCAACTATCAACAATTGTTTCAAACAAAGACTAATTATGAATAGTAACGCAAACCAATAAATAACATATGTACTGAAATACACAGCAAATGAATCAGATTGAATATGATGTCATAAAGCCAAAAGAACAGAAACCCAATGTGACAAGATAGTTAATCAAAAAGCAATTTCAAAACTTATTAAAAGATTACTAAAAATGTTATCAGTTGTTAGAGAAATATCTGATACTGCTATGAGAACACATCACAAATGTAATAGTAGTAGTTTAGTAATTGAAATATTAGAAACTAACTAACTACCATTGTAAAACCAGATATAAACAAACACTATACTAAGAATTGGAAAGCTTTCAGATAACGAAAGACTGATAAATGCATTAAACAAACAAGGTACTACAATTGTACACTATTTTAATTTATAACATTATATACCTTGTGTGATAAAATAATTAAAAAGTGACAAATTAGAGAAATGAGAACAGAAGGTATTTTTGATAATACTATAAGTATATGAAAAATAACATTTTTGCAAAATAAAATGAGAACAAATGTGAATAAATGTATATATTAGTGTTAGAATGTCAAACAAATGTAATTAGGTAAGGAATAATAGCGTTACATGTAATTCCAATCGAATATGGTCGCTAGAGACGCCATTACCAAATATTGTTTAAATGGTAATTACAACTATTTTATGTACTAAAACGAAAGAGAAATGGACTCGAGACGTTTAGTAATGAGTGTTATAGTGTAATTGGAACAAAATATGGTGAAACAAACTTATTTATATTAAGAGTCACCATATGAGTTTGTGAAATGGCTAAGTGAGTTAATAATGAACGGATTTAATCCTTGTTTAGACTTAAAATAAAGCCACAAGTGTCCGCGATTTAATGCCACTAACCATTCGACGATACGATAATTGATAAAAAAGTTATGACACTTATAAACTTTTCAGTCATTTTGTGTATCGATGCATACGTCACCCGTAGCCTCGAACCCACGCGATAAATTGTAAAAAAATTATAAATTTTATTTAACCAAAGTGTTTTGGGGTTGAGAGTTTGACCCTTTGAACCAATCAAATAGCTTAAAATTACCAAACGAGAAGGAGACGCTTTGGTGAAGAAAGCATTCGTTCCGTATCACTCAACACGCAAGGTTCACGCAAGAAGTCGTCAAAATTATTTCAAAATGTGCGCGTCACTAACATTAGTTAGCCTACATACACTAACCTATACACGACAATATACTAACGAGTGTCCAGTGCATTAAGTGAACAGTGAAAATAACTCGACCAGTGTATAATAAAGGTCGTGTTTTGTGTTTTTTAAATCAGGGAGTACTTTATTTTAATTATTTTAACGAATTGAATTAAAATAATAACTGTTGTTAGTAAACGACAGATATTGTTTTGGGACTGCACTAGTCAAAAGTACTAAAGTGCTTAAACCATGATGAAAAATTATCAGAACTGAATAAATGAATCATAGCGCAATTATTAATTTAAAAAATTAATATTTTACGATTTTATCGTAATTGAGGAGATCGGAATTAATTTAAATACCGACCGTCCATGTATAGTATATAGTCGCTCATTTGACTAAACTTTTTAAATTAACGAATAACTGTTTTATTGCGCAAATATTCTAAACGACTGATAATTATACGTCAGATGACTTATAAATAAAATGTTTATGTTCATAGTATTAAGAATTTAATAAGTAATATACTTATTCAAAATAATTACTTACGTTTGCTAGGTAACTAACCTAGAACTAACGATTATAACTCTGTCACCAAATAATGATTCTGTTCTCAAATAATTTTAATTCAATGAAAGCTATAACAAGAGTTTTTTTATTCTAGATTTTTTCTCTTGCCAGTACATAATTTTAATAGTTAATGAATAAATAATAATAATATTTTTAACAGTGCAAGCACAGAGCACGTGTTTTGATCACAACTGCTGTATGAGTTTTGCTAACCGTACGATAGTACGATATATATCGGTTTATGGTACCGAATTTTATAATTTTAAATCTTTGTTTGTTTTTATAGTAATACATTATTAAATATTGTTAAATAAGGTCACATCTTGTAATCTGGTATCATGTATCTTCCAAGAACTCACGAATTTGGTAATATAACTGAATAAAGTGGACATAACCTCGTTCACCAAAACCATTGTACCAGACATCAGTGTTACCAGCCTTGAGGTACAGAGATCTCAGGAATTGTTTAAAGTAATTATTGTTTGTAAAGATATTATTGATTGTTTTTTAAAAGAGTTCATTGCATTTAACAACTGTTAATAAACCCCAATTTATTTACCAGTGGAACAGAGATTTTGATTTTTTTATAATTGATAAAATAGTTTAATTTTTCGTGAACAGTTCTATCATAAGGTGGCGGTAGGATTTGAGTGACCAATATCATTCAAATTGCAGTTAAACTTTTAATTTACTTTATTGTGCATGTGCATTATTTATGATATTCAAACGGAATATCCATATATGTGTGTCAAGTGTTTTTTGCAGCACAAGAAGTCACCAACAAGAACATTGAAGACATCCACATATGGTAAGTGGGGAGGTTGACAGTGAAGTGATAAATACTCTTTTAAACGACGAACATTAAACGTGAAAACCCACACTAAGTTTATTAATAATCACACTCATAATAATACTAAATAATAATTTAATCGTTGAAACGAGTTCTGTTACATTACTAAAAATAAAATAAAACCATGCACTGGCAGTAGAGACGATATTCCTCAGACCTGTGGCAAAATGTAGAGGAGAAGATAAGACAAGTAACGCAAACACAAGAACAGAACAGCTTTACTGTTTGCATCATACAATAACATAAAAACCGTTCAGTGGATCACATTAACAGAATTTACCCAGCCAGACTTCTAGTTCAAGTCTGGCATTTTATACCATTGAGAAGAAGAAGAAGCTTGGAACTCCAAGGAAGCGATGGGTATCGTAAAAGACAATACCCTGCAACTTATACTTAAAGTACAGACGAAGATGAAGAAGACAGAGTAGAAGAAGAAAAAGAAGTAGCGAAAGGAAAAAAAGAAGAAGAGAAGAAGGATAATCTTCTTGTTGTTTATGTTGATATTAAATATTTTTCGTACATAATTTCTTGCATGTTCTAATCATATACTCTGTACACTAACGGCTTGCGTGATATATTCTCAGGACAATGACGTATTGAATTGTTCCTCTGTTGGATCTAGAAGGCCTAATGTGAAGCTATTTATTTGATAGTTGTAATCTTAATCCAGGATTAGAGGAAAGAGAGGAGGAATAGGAGGAGGAAGAGGAAGGGGATGAGAAGGAGGAGGAGGAGGAAAAAGAAGATGATGGAGAGACACAAAAGGAAAAGGAGGAAGAATAACAAGAAGAAGAAGAAGAAGAAGAAGAAGAAGAAGAAGAAGAAGAAGAAGAAGAAGAAGAAGAAGAAGAAGAAGAAGAAACCCATTTCTCACTTAGTTGAATAAATCGACAAACACATTCATATGTGAAATTCAATAAAAATTATATCCATAGCCTATATTAAAATTGAGTAAAGTCAGAATTCACCAAAAAGAATAAGAAATCTTTTGTCAAGTTTACCTTTGGAATAATCTCTCTCTCTCTCCCCCCCCCTCTCTCTCTCTCTCTCTCTCTCTCTCTCTCTCTCTCTCTCTCTCTCTCTCTCTATTTCACACGCGCGCGCGCGCGCGCGCGGATCACATTTGGAAATTAACGCTTGCCGGAATTTTCAATTTTGTGACTCACATAAAGCGTATGAAGAAAATGTAATAAACCTAATAGTGCTATGAGAATGTCGCGGAACCTTTTCGAAAAGACGAGTATATCGTTCTAGTATATCGTTCTAAGCGCTTCTCGACTACTCCAGCTTGTATAGTTTGTGTCAAGGCCGTCCTCATTTCTTCACTCCAGAATATTCGAGAGGACTTGTAACATCACAGATTATGCTAGCACGCCGCCAAAAGAATGTAAATTATTCTGGAACACCTGCGGGACCTACATAAGCAACAGCGGCCGGCTTAGAAGTCAATTACAGTGGGCGACTCCTTTTGTGCGGATTAAGTGATTATTGTATTATAATTAGTGCGGAACTCTATTAGTTGACATTAATGTTGAGTGTGGACAAAGTTAACTTGATTTATTGTACGACAGTACCTTGTTGATTTCAATTTGTTACTTGTGACTAATTAAGGCTAGTAATTAGTGACTTAGTTAGTCTCAGTATTTTGTTTCCACTGTACAATAAGACGGTCCGTGAGACAGTCGTGACAATACATACTTGAAGTTACGTAACTTGACACAGACTGAGGCAGGACTAAACGGAACTGAATAGACTTACAGGTTTTTTTTTTTAAATATATAAACCCTTAGTACTTCTCAGAGATTTTTTATTTAACTCTGATAGCTGTTTCGACGTTTTAAGCCATTGTCAAAGAGATGAATGAACACTAAACAGAGGATGTAAAGGTGGTTGACATTTGTTTAGGGCGTGTATCAGAACACGTTTGAGGTGTGAAGTCGGAGAGGGGGGTTGCAGGAGCTAAGGAAGATCAAGTGTCTGTAAATACTAAATATAATCTGAGTCCAAAATATAAAATTAACTAAACTAAATAACAGCTTTTAATAAAGGAGATACACAGAATTTAGTTTGTTCATTTGTTAAATTTTTTTTATTTTTTATTGATTTTTTTTAATTTCTAGAATTTCTAACAGATCCATTTTTTTACCTTTTTGTATGTAATGTAGTGTTATGTTTTTTGTATCTATGAAGTGATTGTGTTGTAAGCAATGATCTGCAAAACCTGTATTGGATGTATTGGTTAAAATCGCCTTATTATGTTCAGAACTGTGAAACGTACCAAGTTTTTATATATTTAAAAAAAAATCTTTGTATTAATACGTTTTACCAAGTGCCCAACGAGTCATCAATTAATATCGTAAATAGACTTATGACTGGGTAACAGCAACTGGGTAAGCTAGCGGTCAGCGCAAACGTCTTGACACTTCATGCTGGGTAACGGTGTGTATTTGGTTGTGTGTTGCAGAGGAGACGATGCCAAGGGTCGAGGAGAACATCACCAACGTGACTGTGACAGTGGGCAGAGACGCTCTGCTGGAATGTGTCGTCGACAAACTCGGAGGATTTGAGGTAACGCTATCCATTCTGTACGATACCAAAAACAAACAAAAAAACAATATTATATAAACTAAAGGAAACATTAAAAATAATAATTAAAATAAAATAATATTTGCTTAAACAGAGTGTCTGTGCATACTTGGCAACGAATAAATAATTAAAACTAATTATAGACTATTTTAGAGTAATAAAATTCTACCTGATTTCGTACTGCCGCAAGAGTTCCCTGGTGTAAGCAATACTTAAGTAAGTAAATTTAAAATATTATCCGTATTAGAATGTAATATGCTTGTGTTGTGTAGAGTAATAAGACTGAGATTTATAAGCTTTCAAGTTTAAGTAACACACCGTTTAAACTGATTTCTCTGTATTTTCGTTTTCAAATAATAAAAATTAATGTGACCGTAAACACAATTCTTAATAAAGTCCGCAAATATAAAACAATTATGTAATTAATAAGTAAATAAAAATATGAGATTAATTTTTCTTAAAATAAAACACAACATAACTTAAAATGTCTGATTAAGGTTTGACAGTTTGTGAGAGGAATTGCCAAACGCCAAACTCTGCACTTTACTAAAATTTGATGACAATGCATATATGTAATTGCATGAGCGGCTTGTTGCATTTAATATTAAGGTAAAGCAAAACCAGGAACTAATAACAATAATTATATAACCGCAGTCAAGAATAAAAAATGTACTAAATTTTAAAACAAATATAGTAAACCTAAAATATTGTATACAAATATATTTGAACCATACTTGGACAGTTCGTCCGAGCAGAAGCAGATAGCAATGACGCAGACAACCAATTATCATCGTACACAATAGTAGAAAAGCCATCAACTTGATCATGTGCCAACTCCCTTTCTGGTCATTTACAGACGCCAAGCTAACTTCTTTACCCTGGAGACGATTACTAAACAGGGGTCTTTGTTCCTTTTTCTTAAAGATGAAGATTTTGTAATTAATCGCCACACTGTGACCATAGAAGATTGGGTTCAAAATGATATTAGATTGCGTCTCTAGCAGGAAAATTATAAAACAATCGCGTTATTCTATCGTCCAGAAGTAACTTAAATTTTTTTATTTAATCTTGTTATTTTAAGATTCTACTTCTAACACTAGGTTTACGATCATGACGAATTATGCGATACCAGTGTTGCTAGTTCTTCTTACATTTATGAAACTAATATTTGACTGAGTATTCGTGGCGAATTCTTTTGCGCCATTTCATCCTTCTTGCTTTTTCTTACGTTCCATCTGGTGCATTGTTTGCTATGTTTACGTCTTCACTGTCTTCAATCTTCTCACAGTTTCTCACATTCGTGTCTGTGTTCTAGAGCTGTAAAACACATATAAAGCATATTTCAGACACTTATTTAACTCAATTTATTGTCAGTAGGCAATAACAGGAATAAAGTTATAAGGAATAAACTTTTTTCATTTTACAAACACACTCGGTACTTCTTGCATAAATTGACCAAAGTAAGTCTCATAAATTGGAAAACAAGCAGTTTTTAAGCATAATTTTCGACCTCTTTATGTTCTCTTCACCGTGCCCGTCATAGTTCACAGGTTACTTCGCCGTTTCACGTTAAATCTTGTTGTCTTCAACGACGACCCTGTTTATTGTATCCTCTCCGACGCTACTCGTGTCATTTCACACTTTTAATCTTTTTTTTTCAGACCGAATACTTGAAATTCTTCTCTCACTGCATCTTTTGTATTGTTTTCATTTGATTACGTTTAATTTGTATCTTAGTTCCTTCTACTTTTATTGTAAACCTGGTTTCCTGTCACTCACGCACTTGTGTAGCCTATAACGCATGTGCGCAAGCTTATATAAATTTAAAAATAACTCTCTTTTGACGTTTTTTTAAATCATCAGACGTTAGTACCTCATCTATATGCAGAACTCCAATTCATCGATTAAGTCCAAGTTACCGGTATATTAGAAGAAATATTGCGTCATAAATATGTTTTGTAAAAATAAAATATGTAAATCTGAAATTAATTAATTAAATTTGTTTTAAATAACTACAATTTCGTATAACGTAGACGTCATAAATAAACTATTACATTTATAATAAATGATTAAAATTGCTCTATTTACATTTCAAGTTAAACGTATTGCCATTTGCTATCATAAATTATAAATATATTAAGTCGTCATATTTGTGTATATATCTATATGACAATGTAATTTAAAATGTATTATATTTTAAAGATTTGTATTTAACAAACAAAACATAAATATTAAATTTTAAATTCAAGAATTAATGGATAACGGTAGATCACAAACAATGGTTATTCAATATTTAAAGACACAAACAGATATTGAAATGCATTTAATTATTGACAATTATACGTTTCAATGTATAGCTAGGAAGTCTCTGCAGTTTACCTGGTGTATTCTACTAAATTCAATATTTCCAAAAACTGTTCAGTATTCAGCTGTAAAGTAACAATTCTGTCTCTTCTCGTCTGGCCTTTATTTTTCTTAGAAATCAGTTTTTCCGTATTTAACACAAAGTTAATAAATGAAAAAAGGTAACTCTAAAAAAATTTAGACCATATTCTGAATTTTTTAGATTGTTTGAATGTACTGTAATTTAATAACTGATTTAAATAATGCCATGCATTTTATCACGGCACAATCTTAAACTACGCTGCACTAGTGATTTCAAAGAAGTTACTTTGCGATAAATTCTGAGAATCTGTGTAGACAGTGAATAACCCAGGTACATGGTTTAAGAGTAAAAATCTGCGTTGGGAATTTTACAGTGCATTTATTAAAAGTGAATAATATGTTTATTTCTTAATGGAATATTTTTTTAAAACTTGTTTTTGTACTGTTCCGGTCAGTTTTTTTTACTGTCATCACCAGAAATGTAAATATAATTTGATATTTTACAGTAGCGTGGCGTCCATGTAACTGCTGTTGCCGGCGAAAACAGTACTGGAAATAAGAAAAAACAATATTAGTTAAATCTTTGAATAAATACTTTAGTTATTGAATAATTGGAAATCCGGACAATATTAGTAGGGAGACTTGAAGAAAAGTGTAGCATTGCTTGCTGGGCAACGTCTTGTGTTGCCGGCTCAGACATCGGCAATGTTTTACTGCGTACGTCATTGACTTCATAGAAGTTATCACTGTACAAACTGTGGAGGGTACACATTCGTCCACCCAATGTGTTGCCGCTGTATAAACCGCCAAAATGTTCAATTAGCAGCTGTGATCGTTTTCGGGACAGACGTGCAGCAGTTACTACGTACCTATTTGTCTTTTGTTCGTTTATTCATGTGTTTCTCCGTTTGACATTATTATTTTGAATTCGATTATTTGTGTTTTGGTTTATTCTGTGTAAGTATAATAAGAGTCAGATCCCGTTGAACTGGGACCTTTTTCTTCTCCCAGTAAATGACAGAAAATGCTCTAAAAGGAACACTTGGTACTAGAAAAATTCGAATTAACTTTCAGGTTACGTTTTAGACTTATCACAACCGGCAACAAGTGTTTTACACCCACGCCACGCCACTGCGATTTTAAATATTCCTCTTTCTCATTATTACATTTCCAAAATTGACAGTAAAAAGACTGTCGAAACGGTGTAAAAACAAATTAAAAAATATTCCAGTAAGAAATAAAATATATTATATAATATTAAAAAGTATAAAATGTTTGTGTCACTTGTCGTTACAATCCCTAGAATCAGGAATCGTCCTCACAAACTAAAGCATAAAACAATTTATAATAAAACATTATGAAAAATATTTACAACACATACATAACCTGCGGTTGAAAAGAAACTCTAGTCATACAAACATTAGGCACAGCATTTAAGAATAGAAATATAAGAATAAACTAAAAAATAATGTAAAATAATCTTTCGACACGGTCTTTCAACCGCCACTCACACATAAGAAAGATTTATTTTTTTCCTATTTGTATCGGCCATCTGAGGACCACATGCCAATTTCAATTCCTTATTCCTTGTTCTTTTCTTATTCTCCAATATTCTTTCATCTTTTCACTGTGTCTTTTCTTCTTGTCTTCAGTCCACTTTAAACCTCCGTTTTTCCCTCTTCTACCCTAGACTCCTTCCATTTTTAAGCCCGAAAAACTTCTCTTTCAATTGTTTCTTCTGGGCTTATATTATTTTTTCTAAATCCTTTTCAACTTCTTTAATCCAACTTGATGTTAACGTCTTTCTTAACGGATATTTGAAGATCTGTTTTGTTAACCTATTATCGTCTATTCTATACAAATATCCACAAAATACTAGTCTTCTTTTTCTCACTGTCTCTGTTATATTTTCTATACTTTTATATATTTCATCATTACTTCTTAATTTCCAAACTTCTGAAGTTTTCGCGGGAAAAACATTTCCCTAATATCTAAAAAACGAAAAAGGGGTTTTAATTTAAAAAAAAATTAAATAAAATTTGTAATGTTTTCTAAATTTTACTCGCTGACACCGTATAGCTATATTTTATAGAACGATAATTTATGACATTTCAAAAATTACACTACATGCAAATTAACAAAAATTTCATGACATGGAACGGTTTTAAATCTGTGTTATTGAAAATTATTAAATCTGTTGGTTCAAATTTAAATCTTAAACCATTCTCAAACTTCATGAAACACGGTGGTGAAAGAATTTTGTTATGGGCTCAGTAGTTTCTGAGGATAGCCCAGACAACAATACAAACAAAATTTACCTCTTTATAATAGTAGTAGGCTATACACGCCATGTTTACTCGCGACTGATTGCAGAGCAGTTGCAGCCTGTTTTTATTACCGTGCAACTAGTTTCATGTAGGCTTGAAATCAGTTGCGTAGTGTAATAGAGCCCCTACTAAGTTTTATTATTGTAAAAGGCATATCCGCACCTAAGACTTCACGACCGGGATCGACTGTGTTACAATCAAATTGAGATATATCCGGGGTATTGTGACGTGGTCTACTCCTACTGTTTACAAACTGACGTTCCGGCATCTTGTACTGTGCTTAACAGGCGAAGCCCGGGTCAGTTATGGCATCGTTTTCGCACTGAAGATGGCCGCCAGAGGAGAGGTCGAAACGTCTGGTCGTAGCAGCAGGAGTGTACCGAGCCCTAGTAGCCCGGAGATAAGTCAATTTGATTATAACACAGGTACCATATCTGTTTCTGTCTCTGTTTATTCAACGACCATTGTGCCATTTAGTTTGTCGAAAATTTCTCTGTTATTTTCTTTCTTAATATATTGTGGTATTTGAGATAGCTATCACATGAGTAAGCCATGTAGTCATACCAAGGTTTTTATTTAAATTACTGTTTTCAATATTTGACTTGCCATAAAGTGTGTGGCCATAAAACAACAACAGTGTCATTTGTAAATCTATTCATGACCTGGATCAGGAATTGCGTGTGTCATACAAGGTAGTCTGGCTGCGGGGGAGCACGCTGGACACGCAGACCATCCTCAGCATTAACTACGAAGTGATCACGCAGGACCCGAGGATCTCGCTGTCGTACAACGAATACCGCTCCTGGTACCTGCACATCAAGGACGTCCACGAGACCGACCGAGGTTGGTACATGTGCCAGGTGAACACCGTCCCCATGACGATACGACAAGGCTACTTACAAGTGGTCGGTGAGTACGTTACATTTACTGTTTTTTAATATATTTATTTTCATTATTAAAGTTTACAATACTCATTACCGTATATTTGTAGTGCCCGTCAGTCAATGACTTTTTCTGATGAAAGGCTTGTGAGGATCAGTCAACAAGTAGGCCTTTAACACAAATTTTAAATTATTTGTGTCAACCTTTCGAGAGTAATTATTGTCATCATCAGAACCTGTGTATGAATGCAAAAGAAAATGTCAAACACAACTGATCAATTATTTGAGTGAAATAATTGATGGGGAGTTGTAGACTATTTAAGACTAGGTTATATTTAAGACTATGTTAATGAACCTACTGTAGAGGAAGCGAAAAGTGTGCTGGAGCCTATCAGAGTGACAGGATTTGCAATCAACATATTTTTAACAAAATAACAAGGTTTATTAAATATCACATGGGTGACACAATGTTCCAGTTCCATGTTGTTCTTTACATATAGTCATTAATTTATATAGTTTTAAGAAAATAGACATAAGATATATATATTTATATTCCAGACTAGCATAACCCATGAGGGAGAACAACGCGAACATCAATACAGTGGAAATAACGGACCACACCAAAGTTAACCCCACCACTTAATAAAAACCCTAATAACACTTCAAGAATAATTATAATAAAAATAATGGTAAAATAGATAATCGGACACCAAATAATCTAATTACCAAACCATGCCTTAGTAAAACAGTTTAACCACCACCCTCATGGTGTATGTTAGAGAAGTTATAAAGGAAACAGTTACAATTTTATAACTTGAGTTCTTGTAACTTTGAAATATTTTCAGTTCTTAATACAGATATTTAATGTTGAAAACGAGGGTAGCCAGTCTATGGAGTTGATGTAGATTTAAGGGGGATAAATGAAACGTTCCCACCTGTAATTGTGTAGAGACTAACTCAAGTAGCAACATGATGGACTGCGGACGAGCCGAGGTTCCAAAATTGTCCCTGGACTACGGTGAATGTCTAGTGGTGGGCGTTCCTGCGATTTCTGGATCTTTCTGTGTATGTTTGGTCCTTCCACATTTCTCGGTCTGACGGCTTCGGGGAGCTTACTGTGGAACTGCCCTGCTGGTAGTCACAGATGTTCGCGTGACCACCGCTCTTCCCCCTTTCTCATGGCTGGTGCAGGGACCCTATAACATTTTATTTAGGAATTAGCCGCCAGTTAATACACCCAGATATTACACTCACTCGCCTCGGAACACAACCACAGCAATCACTTTGACAATTAATCTTATTAACACCTTATTCACTTCGATTAATCCAAATTGTTTGATTTCATTAAATTATAATAATTAAATTTTCAATAAGCTTTAACTAAGTAAGAGTCAACAAGCAATAATTTCGTCTTTCGACATGAAGTAACTAGTAAATTAAATTTTACAAAGCATAAGTTTTACAATAACGAATAAACCCGGGGCATACACTCCCTTACACAATCATAACACACATAATCCACAATTAAATAAAAATAAATAGAATAATTAAGTGTACACACCTAAACGTTTTGAGAAGTCTACTCACGCATGAAAAGAGTTTAGACTCACATAAATCCCGGCCGTCAGACCAAATGGGAATGTCCTGTTTGAAGGCACGCTGAGAAATGAGGACGACACAAGGGTTGGTTGGTCGCACATGCCTGCATAAAACAAACCTGTCCCAATTTGCCAAAAAATATACCTCCGGCTAACCTAATTGCGAACAAAACACAGCCCACAGCTGACCAAAGCGACTGGTCACTAAATTACGTAACCGTAGCGTCGACAAGGCATTGGCAGGCACTGCTGCCAACCGCGTTGGTAGCAATGAACAACACTACGCGCGCCGGGAAAATTCAAGTCCCGGCACAGAGTCCCCAACGTAAATAGTGATGGGGAGAGTGATAGAGTGCAATTGCAGAAAGGGACAAAGTGAGTGAGAGAGAAAGAGGGAGAGAGTGTGTTTGTATGTGTCAGTGTGAGGAAGAGAGGGTGAGAGAGCGAGTGACAGTGAGAGCGAGAGAGAGTGAGAGCGAGAGAAAGTGTGAGGGAGAGAGAGGAAGTGAGAATGAGAGGTAGACGGAGAATGGGTGAGAGAGAGGTTGTGATTGTTGACATATACATAATTTTACAATAATCTATAGTACTCTGCATATACTTACTTCTCGGTAAATAATAATTTATAACCATATGATTATAATTAATGCTTGATGCCTTTACTTGGTGAAAATCCATTGTAAATTATAGTAAAAAATAAAACCATAAAATAGTGTTAGTGATTTCCATTCGTCAATTTATTAAAATTATAAATCCATGACAGCTATTTCGGCAGCACAGTGCCTTCATCAGATGGTGTAAGCTGACTCAGAACTCAATTTAATAAATTGACGAGTGGAAATCACTAAAACTATTTTATGGTTTTATTTTTTACTATAATTTAATATGATTATAAGTATTATCCATTTTAACATAATAGATAGTTTACTATAAACTTGTGTTTGTAATATTATGTAAATTCTCTTATGTAAGTCTTGTAAAGTTCTACAGTTATTTCGTAGTTTATAATTATCTAAATTAGTGACGGTGTTTTCAATACCTGTAGTGAGTGAAACATGATAAAAATACATTTTAATAATTTACTAATTGAACATCTCTATAATCTGTATTTAGCTATAGCATATTTACTATGTTATATGTTGACAGTTATATGTATAAACGTTTTGTGTACCAATTCTAATATATAATTGTTGATTACGGCTTTTATAATTATTTATAAATACCATACATTATGAGTAATTTAAACTGTAATATTGTATAATTTATGCTTTGTGATAATATAATTTTCTCGTTGTCTTGAAAGAAAACATTTGATGATGTAAAATAAACAGTTTCAACTTCTTCACATATACAAGGATACACAAATTCGCGCGCGCACACACACACACACAATCACTCACATACACAAACACGTTCACTCAAATAATTGATCTGTTGTGTTTGACATTTCCTTTTGTATTCATACACAGGTCCTGATGATGACAATAAATATTGTTGAAACGTCGACAAAAATAATTTAAAATTTGCGTTATACTTGTTAACCGATCCTCACAAACTCTTCACCTTAAATATTCATTACGTTAGAATGTTCACAACACTAGGAGTCACCTGCTCACCACATAAGTTGAGCGGTGACAAGTCATGATTTATTAATGCCCTTGCTATACATTTAATTCAACAAAAAACAATCTTTCACGTGTCCAATTAGCTCGTATCACCAACAATTTTGTCACATATTGATTCTGTAGTCACTCAAACCTTATACAGACTGTAGTAAATTTTAACATATATTTAAAAAAAAGTATCCTTAGCATTTCAAAACTAACCCCACCTGAAACAGGCCTAATCAATGATTACAACTGAGATATACTATTAACAATTATTATTGTTAATATAAAATAACTAAACTAATATTTGACAGTTATGGCAATATTCAAAATGAAATTAAAACTTTTACATTCCACTAAATCTGATATAATCTCTGCAAATTAAATGAAATTAATATGATAATTAATAACAATTTTTAGTAATAAAAAAAATCATGAATAATTTTGCTGATTGCTGATTGCTTGAGGCTGCTTTCCAGCTTAGATCGTGCTTTGACAAAAGTTTATAAAAGTGGGCCTTCTCAAGTAAAACACATATTTGATCATAGTTTAATCCCTAATTTTTCTAAGACTTAACACTTACTTATGGTACCTTCACTGAGGGACAGCACAGCAAAATCACTGTAGGCTACACCAAAAATCAAGGTATCCAGCCATGAAGAAATTTTTTAACAAATTAGCATGACTCAGATCAGAAAATATTGGCTTTATAATATAAATTACAAATATTGGTAGTGAATGTTTATTGAAATTTCCTTTCCAATTGTAAAAACGCCATTTTTACAATTTGTTATAAGGAAGTTACATATTTGTAAAAATGGTAATCTTATGAGCACTTTGCACCACTTTACGATCTCAATTTTTTTCTAGAAAAATACAAAAATTATTATTAGTCGTATTCAGAATAATTTTTTATCAAATTACTCTGAAAATATGAAACAATTTTTTTTTTAAGACAAAAAAGCAACAATTAATTTGTTGGTCGGTTTACCGGTTACGAGTGCCCTTGAAAGCGTAATTGTGGGGAGATGTATTTCCGGAAGATTTTAAACAACCAATTAAGAAAAATTCATTGGATATATTATTTTCTTTGGTTCTGAACTGCAATATATGCATAGCTTTATAATTAATTACCATGCCTAAAATGTACATTACAGAACGGTGAGAATTATCGTGTGGATTATTGTAAACCAATCGTTTATTCTGGTTGATTTTTACTTCCCTGATCCATAAGGAAATGGAAGTATGGTGATGGCGAAATCATCGTGTTCGAGATAAAGGCTGATTCTGATTGTACTACCCTCAAAACATGAAGAAAAATCTTTTTCTGAAAAGTGTCTGTGTGTAGAATATTGTCTATGGCGAACGATAACTGCCGAAAATTCAAAAAAAAATTAATTAATTTTTTAGATATGTGACTAATATGGCTGAGTGTCCATTTATTTTGGTAAAGATGGGTTAAGGACGAGGGGTAGTTTACCTGCAACTTTTTACGTTTTAACAAGAGTAAAGTACTTCATTTTTATAAATGAAGTATCCTGAAAGGAAGGTCCTAATAGTCCACTTAGAAAGGTAGATGAAATATCCATAAATGAAGTGGGTATTTGAAGGGGTAGGGGATAATTTTCTAGAAACGAAAATGTTAGTTGAAGGGCGAGGGAATAATTTTTTATATGTGTACTACGTTATCGGCAACAAAGAAGTAGTTTGTTATTAAAATTCTTTCCCTGGCTGTTTGTCCGTGGTCAAATGTTTTCCTTCAAAACCAGACGTTTCAGCAGTGCCATCGACTGCCACCATCAGTGAAAATCGAGTGCGCTAACTTGAGGTGGTATACGTTAGTGACCACAGTACTGTGGTTAAGGCTGAAAAAGGAAATAGAAAGAAGTAGTTTCTGTGGAAATATTTCATTAAAAAGTGATTTTAAATATAAATTGTACATCATCCAATCATCACAACAAGACAATAAGAAATTGTAGAATATGGATATCATGTATTGTTCTCCATGCCGGTAATTAAAAAGCGGACACGACAGCTTAACAAACAGACAATTAATATTATTTATTACAAAAACACAACATTGCTAGTGGCATGGATGTACTACAAGTAATAATGAAATACTTATTGAAAACAAATAATATCGTAGTTGTAGAACAAAAATAAAACCTTTGCGTAAAAAAAAACTCATTAATATATTAATACTATTTCTACTACTACTAATAAAACAAAAATAATATAATTTGTGTTCCATAATAGAATCGTTAACCCAAATAGCTTCCCGGTATAGTTATTATCTATATTGGCGAAGGTGGTTTAAGCTCGGTTTTGCGCGAAAAACATTAGTACATATCACCACCATAAGCAGATTACTGTCAAAATGAATTATTCGCATTAACGCGTAACTTTTTGCTGTTATTTCTTTTATGAATTTGCTAACTGCTATAACTTTTTTATTGTTTGACTAAGCTTTTCGTCATTACTGACATCTTCAGGTCTTAAACAACGCATTTTCATTTTTGCTGTTAGTTTAATAACGCCAGTCAGTCCATTAATCATAATGAAATATCTCGTTGTGACGGACAGCATCACAAACGGCTGACAATGGTTTTAAACTACTGTAAATTATATAATACTATACAACAAGGCTAGAGGACTCGGTCGCGTCACATTTCACATATATACGTTCAGTGTATGTGCATATATATAAAATTGTATGCGTTCTGGTAGTAGGACTACCATCGACTGTTGCTGACAAATGACATCATATATCGTCCACATACTGGCCAAGTGTTACGGAGTTTTATTTTAAACTGAGATCTCAGGGTGGTTTTAACGACGCCAAACGAGTCTCTGGTCGGTCCGTGCTCGACTATTACGGCAGAAACAAGTGGGAAATTTACATATACATAATTACTCTTCGGGGAAAATATTTTGTTGTAGAGGGAGATAAAATGGCATACAAAAATAGAGTACAATACAAGGAGTAGTGAAACCGTAAGTACGCGCACATAATAAAAATTATATAAAAGCACTGTCATGATATATTTATTTTACGTGAAGATGCTTGGAACTCCACACAGAATGTTTTTCATCTAGCATTTACTGGTAATATCAGAAACAAGTCCAAGTGTGGGTAAATATCTCGATAGATGTCTTTCCTGCTTCTCCTTCTCTTTAATATTGGTGGGTTTCGTAATCCTTCCCTTCCGAAGAGTCCGTATCTTGATCGCCACATAAATTCTCCTTCCTTTTATCCCATTCGCATACTCTTGTCTGGGACTGCCTTTCCTGCTACGCCCTTTGGCATTTCTACGCCATTTGACCTTGTTCTATTAATATTTGCTACAATTTATTTCTGACACAATGTATACTCAACGCATCTGTGGAACGATTCATAGATACCTGAAAAATAAAACACGAAAGGATACTCAAATAAAATTTTATAAAACTGTGGCTGTCCCCCCACATTCCTGTATGCTAGAGAGACACGGACTCTTGGTAATAGAGACGTGCAGAGGATTCAGGCAGCCAAACTGAAATTTCTAAGACGGACGCAACGTTGTTCTCTCTTAGATCGGAGAAAGTACGAGGATATTAGACGCAATTTAAACATAGCATCATTGCACCAGAAGACTGAAGACCACAGAAGGAGATAGTGCGAACACTTGAATCGCATGTCTGATATCCGTCTACATGTGGCTGCCTTGGGTTATCACCCTACTGGACATTGAGGTGTCGGTAGACCGAGGAGGAGATGTGTTCCGGAACAGGTCTAAGGCCTAGTCCTTGGAGTGGTGGTAATGATGATGACGATTCAATGTTCCGGAACAGGTCTAAGGCCTAGTCCTTGGAGTGGTGGTAACGATGATGACGATTCAATGTTCCGGAACATGTCTAAGGCCTAGTCCTTGGAGTGGTGGTAATGATGATGACGATTCAATTAATTTTAAATTAATCGTCCTCATCTTCACCAAGATTAGACCTTATTAAAACTATTCTGGGTCTAATCTCTTATTTGATTTACCAACATCTTACTCTTCGCAGTAGGCTGATATCTCAAGGTTTCTACTGCTTCTCTGTTGTTTGGCATGTGGTCCAAGTGTTTGCACTCTTAACTCGTACTGTTTCTAATGTTTTTCGGCAAAGACTAAGTTTTCAATGTCTTTCTACTGTTTTAATAACTTATCCTGTATCTCTTCTCTTCTGTAGCACTACAGACCAACGTGAGCCATGGCTTCCAACACCAATCTTCTCCAAAGTCTTCTGTCCATTGCTACCTCATTGTAACCCATTACATCCATTCTTCTGAGGTCTTATAGCAGATCATCCAATCATCTTGTACTAGGTCGGCCCCTCATTCTGCTTTTATAGACTTGAGCCCTCAAGATTTTCTTCAGAATACGCTGATCATTCATCCGCTCTAGGACCTTGTCATTGTATGCGTTGAGCCTTTATAAATCTTACAATGTCCTCAGGATCCAATAGCTCATCTATCTCCTTGTTATTTCTTATTCTCCATTCGTCATCTTTCTTAATCGGGCCATAAACATGTCTTACGATCTTTCTTTAAAACTTTCTTAGTGTTACTTGTTCCCTTCTTGTCAATGACCATGTTTCACCTCCACAAGTAACAACTGATCTGATAAGTGTCTTATATATTTTTAATTTTGTGTTGCGACTAATAAGTTAGTTTTTAAATAGTCTGCTGTTAGCATAATATGGCCTATTCCCTATTTGTAACCTGTCATGTATTGTGTGTACAGACCCTTCATTATCTATCATGTTACCGAGGTATCTGAACTTATTAACTGTATCAAACGAATTAGCCTCTATGCATAGATTATATAGATTTCTTCTCCTTTCTGATGCAGAAATCAGGATGTATTTAGTTTCGCTGATATTTACACTGAGTCCCATTACAGCGGATTTTCGATTCAGCTACTTGTATGCCTCAACTAGCCGTCAACTAGCCGTTGCCTTGATCTGGCTATTGTCACAATGTCGTCAGCGTAAGCACATCCTTATCTTGTATAGTAGGAAATATTATTGAACATCATAAAAACTTAATTTTGGCCCTTAAAACGGAACAAACCGTAAACAGCTAGACTGTTTGGTACACTGTATCGAGATCATAAGATTGTAGTGAGACTCCGGAACAAAGTGACAAAGAACACCGAAATCTGAAAAGCTGTGAGGCAGAGGTGTTGTATGTCTTCCACGCTCTTCAATATATACTTGGAAGAAATAATAAATATTTCTTAGTGGAGAATACGGTAGAGTATGCCAAGTTTGCAAATCATACAGTTTTGCTTGCCGCAGACGAAAGGACAATAAATTGAATGCTGAGAGCGTTTGGCAGAAGTTGCACCGACTTTATGGACATGGAGAAGGATGGAAGGACTTAAGAAATGGTAATCTGACGAATAATGAGATGCTCGGAAGAGTAGGAACGAAAGTCTAAATTGAATATCATCTCAGTCAGGAAGAGAAATCAGTTGAGGCACTGTACAAGGCAAACATAAGGCAATATGATGGTAGAAACACTGGTCAAGTCTGGTAAGGGCTGATAAATGGAAAGCGGGGTAGAGGACGGAAGAGAAGCTAGATGATGGACGGTCTACAAACGGCATATCAAGAAATTAAGCGACTGCCAATATAGGAAAGCTGGGGGGGAGCAGACTCTGCAAAACTTGTTCTTGGGCAGAAAACACGTGAAAGGCCATTGAATTATCTTTTATTTCTATCTGCTCAAGATCTACCTTTTGCTTTCGTGTAGAAATTTTGGAACAGTTACTGTTTTGTAAAACGTCAACCAGCCCCTTTTGTTTCATCTTTAAGATTATATGGGCCGTTAGAACAAGCTTCTAAATTTTAGTTGTCTTGATTATTCATCTCTTCTTTCACAGCACTAACAGTTAACTAAAAATGAACTTTTTCATGTGAAAACTTACTAATTTTATTAGACGCGTTTCGGCTTAGTATCCGCCTTCTTCAGCTTTGGTAACAGACTGCCAGCATTTTGTAACGGTTGTGTGGAAGGTGAAGTGGGGGCGGTGTGTGGAGGAAGGGGATTGGCGCGGGGATTCAACTTACTGTTTGTTTTCTGTATAATTGTGTCAAAAAGTGTATGTGATTTATATTGTAATTGATCGTTGAGTATGTTGTTTGGTTGTGTTGTGTGGTGTTTATATATTTCGTATTGTTCAGTTGTGTTGAGTTTTTGACCTTTTGGGTATGTAATGTAAAATTTCAAGATTACAATATCAATACAAGATTACAAGATACAATACTAATCTTGAAATTTTACATTACATACCCAAAGGTCAAAAACTCAACACAACTGAACAATACGAAATATATAAACACCACACAACACAACCAAACAACATACTCAACGATCAATTACAATATAAATCACATACACTTTTTGACACAATTATACAGAAAACAAACAGTAAGTTGAATCCCCGCGCCAATCCCCTTCCTCCACACACCACCCCCACTTCACCTTCCACACAACCGTTACAAAATGCTGGCAGTCTGTTACCAAAGCTGAAGAAGGCGGATACTAAGCCGAAACGCGTCCAATAAAATTAGTAAGTTTTCACATGAAAAAGTTCATTTTTAGTTAAGTTCCAAATTTTGTCGGTTTATTGTTCGAGGCATGACATCTTTTTCCCATAGTACTCTTTATAGACATTTTTGTGGACAAAGAAGTGTCTGTTTGCCTTCATTTGTAAGATTTTTTAGGGTTTTACATATTTGATAAGGTCTTTAAGTTGTTCAGTTATCCGTTGTTACACTTATTCCGTCTACATTTTCACATCTCTTTACCTTCTTAATGCTTTTGTGATATCTGTTGACTTTTATTAATGAATAATTATTCAAATATTAATTATTTCTGCAAGAATATTTATTACTGTATTTTCACCTGACGCACGTTTCACTGATTATATCCGTAGCATTAGTGGCTTATAAATGTATAAACAAATACTCGAATTGATTTGAATTCAATGTAATAAATAAGGGAAGGAAACTCACGGGTTGAGGAGAAGAAGAAGACCCAGATGTCAATCACTCGCTCTATTACGTCTTGCCCATCTCTGTAGTGATGCAGTAGTATTAAGCGTTGTAGTATCAGATGTTTCAGTTTGTAATTGAACCTGATATGGCTGCCATTACTAACCATATCTGGGCCACCTATTAACTACTACACGTTATTTTTATTAATAGATTAAAAAAGCTCTTAGAGCGCATTTAGGTTGTTATTTAGATTCGTTATTTGTGTTAGATTTGTAAATAATTTAACAATGAATAGTAAGTAGAATACTATTATCAATTATTTACTCGTGAAATATTTTCAGTCGTGAAACACTTTGCTTCCATTTCGACAAATATAAAACCTCGGGGTCCAGACCACATGAAGAAACGTAGGTATTTACAATAAATTAAACAATTGTTATCATCATCATCTGCAAGGATTAACCAAGGATGATTTGTATTAGTCTCACACAGGCAAAATCTGGAGTTGGTCACTCCAGCGGTTCCTAGGACGTCCCACACCTCTCCGTCCCTTCGGCTTATACTTCCATATTTGTTTGGGGATGCGGCAGTCATCCATTCGGCAAAGTTATTCCCACCAATTCAGCGATACTGGGCAATCCTGTCGAGTATACTCATAACATTCAGTTACTGCTGTAACTAGATCTGTACAAATAAATGATGTTATTTTCGTTTAAACCTTCTTTGTTCTTCAAAGTTACGCTCCTCTGTCTTGAGCGTCGATTTGTAACAAGCAGTAATATGTTAAGCAATTCTTCTATGTTAAACCCCACTGTTGTGAGCGCCAAGTTGTAACACAAGACCTGTTTACACTGGTTACAAATAATCAAATTCTTTGTGTAGGTTCAAAGAAAATATAAAAAAAATTGTATTAAAAAAAATAATTTTTGTTCAAAAAAAATGTTATGTTTGTATGTTATTGTACTAATTTAGAAATAATCCTGGTTCTGTGTTTTGTTTCAAATTTTGAAATTTGAAAGTTAATTTTTGTTAATTTTTACACTTCTGGTAGACTTTAACTAAATCCGGAGTTAATCAGATTATCTTCTTGCTGTAATCGATTAGTGATTTTCAGCACTGCTCCAGTGTACCACTTTCAGTTAAGTTTTATCGTCTTCCAGTAAGTCCTGTAGTTAGTTAAACTCTTAATTTAAGATGTGAAATAATTGTAAAATCCAGATAATTGAAATAATTTGATTTATTTATAATAATTCTTAAAAATCGATTTAAAATCGATGTTGAGCAATGTTTCGACTCTTTCACAGGGATATATAGATTTGCGATTACAGGTTATTTTTTATATAAATATGGCAAAAGGTTCTTATAACGATTATATTTATATAGTCAGAGAAGGGTAGGCCTAGAAAGTATAACATGTACAAAAATATAAGTCTTAAAAGTAAAAAATGACAATCTGTTAATAATATATAATGTTTGTAGTATACACTTTATACCCAATAGCTGACGAGACGAAGTCGTTGCTGGTTGATACTTTGCATCATGGGAAATTCACAATGGCGGCACGTCTCGCTGTGGAATGTTACTGCAAACGGATGGTTGGAAATTCTGATAATAAATTCCCCTTGACAACTGTTTTTATTGGTCTCCGTGATAGTGTATATTGTCTATTGTGTTGTTCTGGTATCCTGGATAAGTGTTAAGTGTTCACAGGTGTTAATTGTCTTATTTTAGATGTGTAGAATGTTTGCTGGTTATGACGAAAAAATCGAGAAGTTGTTACAAAGTGAATTATTAATGTTAGTTTGTTTGAACGGTTTAATTCACTTGTATTGTGTTGTGTATCATTTGTTTTCACTATTGTGGTAGAGTACTTCACTGATTTTAAGTTCAAAATGGTCAATTTAGCTAACTCTCTTATTTCACTGATTCTCGCTCAGTACTCCATTACCCTTCGTTATACGGTTTTAGAACGCGATTCAGCATCGACCGTTCCCGTTGAATGTTAACAAAAAACTAACTTACTTCTTTCGCCTTAGGAAATATCTTGCCAAGTTAATATTGGAAAAGTATTGTTAAAATAATTTTCATTTCCTTTCTACATAATTATAAAGTACATTATATATGGAATATTTTTAGTTTATTGATTGCTTTCATGAACTATTAACCACATAATTGGTTTATTTATCTCATTCTGTTTAATTTGATATGTCATAGTCCATATTTGTTGAGATTTTTGTTAAAATAGCCATATTTCCTTCTTTTTGGAAACTAGGCCCAAAAACTGTGTTTCCTGTTCTTGTACAAAATTCCTGCCATTTTAGATGTTATAAATATAATTATAATAAATTTCAGATAGACACAAATCTTTCCCTAGCCTTAATACCTTATAAATTTAACATTTGAACTGTTTTTTAGTGATAATTCATTAATTTACTATTTCTCCTCTGAAATAGTTATTTTTTACATTTCGAAAATTTTTAATAATTTAAGACATTTTACTATATTACTCTTTTAAATCATAGGATCATTTACAGTAGTTAGTTATCGATCCACCTTACATAAATCTTGTTAGTTTACATGGTTCATTGGTTAATTAACTAGTTTATATTAATTTTTGGGAATTCATTATTTGGCCTAGAGTTTAGTATTTTACATATATGGTTTTTTCAAATAAAGTTAATTCTACACCTCCTCTGACTTTTAAAAGTTAACGTAACATGAAATAAAATTGTTTACATACTTATTGATATTTGTAGCATCTAATTCATGCTACTTATACAAAAAATAATATTTGACATTTACTAGCAGTCTTCAAAGTTAGACATGTTTGCTGGAACTATTTTGAACATACATTTTAAACATTTTACAAATTAATACAGCGTCCATACTTAAACATTTTAATCTGTATGCATGCTGTTATGTAACTCAAACATCTTACACTAAATATAAACCTTATTCTATTATAACTCTTTTAAAGTGGAGTTCACAGGCTTTGAACATTATTAGCCATTTAATTTCTTAATTTTTATTTAAACTTAATTTATTTTCAGTCCTTTCTGATTATATTGTATTATTATCTAACCCCTTGATATAGTAAACATTCCCTACCTACTTCCTTTATTATTAGCATTACTATGAATGTTTTGATATAATAAATTGAACTTATTTGTGAAATATTGGAAATATGTTTCATTTTAATATTTCATCACCTGTTAATTATAAAATATAAAAGTTATTTAATAGCACCTTGTTTAAGTTATACTTACACATTAACTTGAAGTTTATTACATTTAAAAACACTACACTGGTACACATTCACTGTTGGTTCCGACTTATGTTTGAGTTTTATTATGTTCTCAGACCAGACCTTTAGTCATAATGGACTGTGAAGATTTGTTTATTTTACCATATAATAACTTTAGTTGGTGCACTTCTTATCATAGTACTCAATACTTCTGTCTATAATTAAATTACAATTTCATAAGGTTTTTGGGGTGTTATACTTTCTTTAATGGTATTAACATTTAGTATGGGGTTCATGGTAGTTAATAATAGGTTTTTTATTGTGGTTCTCTCATCCTATATCTTCCTTTCTCCTCTTCTTCCTTCTTGGGTTCCTTCTTGGGTAAACCAAGGTACTTTGTTTTATTTTGTCCGATGGTTGGTTCGGGGTATCTTCTTTATCATCTGCTTATAAATTTCTTCTTTCTTCTTGGGTTCGGTGTATCTTCTTTATCATCTAACCAACTTTACTCTTCTTTCTTGATTTCGGGATATCTTGTTTATCACCTGCTCCTAAATTACCTGTAATCTCCTGATTTTTTAATATGAGTTTCCTTTTAATTTATTGGCTTCAATTTTATTGTTGCATTTTTATTACTGAATTACTGTTTTTCTTTTATATTGGTGTTTTTCTTTGAAGTGTGATTTTATTTTCATTTGAACTTCTTGGTTATATGTAATTTAATTATTTATATGATCTTACTTTAATTAATTATTAGTGGAATATCTGTCACGTTACACTGCTTATATCTGTGTTTCTTCTATGATCATAGAGCGTATAACCTGCCACGTGCCTGATAAATCTCATTTCAGCCGCTTGGATATGACTAGCTTGGATTTTCGTTAAGTCCAATTCTCAGACCCATAAAGTAGTGTGGGAAGGGTCATCACCTTGCTGAATTCTAGCCATGTTTCTTTACTTGCTGACTTAAGAGTTCCAGTGATGGTCCCGCACATACGGTTGAACTTATGCAAAATATTAGCAACGTTGTTGCTTGTATTATAAGACACACTATAGGCCAGGTATTCGAAATTGCTGACTTGTTCCAGGACAGTACCGTTTATAACAATTTTTCCCAGTACGGAATCAGTTCCACGAAAAGCCATCACCTTGGTCTTAGGTGTGGATACTTGTAATCCAGGGTCTTTGCAGATTCGATTTAACAAATGTGTACCCAAATGTTTTCCGAGTCCGACAAAATAGCCTAATCGTCCGCAATCAACAAAATGTTAGTTGCAGAGTGTCCAATCATAAAATGCTTTGGAAGACACATGTGCCAATTTTGAATGACATCGTCGATATACAAATTAAAAAGGGAAATTGATAATGTACACCCTTGTCGTACTCCGCAATTAATCAGGGCAACTGTAGGAACTGTTCTCGGTTTCCCTGCTCAAATTCTGATTTTATTCTATACATAAAGTCTCTGTGCAGCTCCAATTAGATGTTTTGGGATCCCTTTCCTTGCCATTATTAAACATAATTTGCTCCGATTCATCCTTTCAAACGACTTCTTGAAGTCTATGAAAGCTATTTATGTTGGCAGCTGATACTCTTTACGCTTTTCAATGAGCTGGGCTGTTGTAAATATGCAATACAAACATGATCTGTCCTTCGTGAGACCGTTCTGGTCCTCTGAAAGCATAGTCTTTGTTATTGCATTCAACCATGTTCTTAATATATATGCATATAGTTTATATGAAGTGTTATGAATTCTGACTCCTCTGTAATTCCTGCAGCTATTACGATCACCTTTCTCGAATACGGGAATTACCTTTGCACTTTGGTCACTTGAAACTCTGGAGAAAAATTCTTTCCTATTTTTATTCTGGATATCTAATTGTTTTAGAAATGTTCTATAGCTTTTATGATAATTATAGCTACATAGTAACAAATATTTGCTGCTAAGAAAAACAACCAAATAACATAAACCAAACGTGTGACATAGCGTATTGTCGAGCTGTATCTTGGTGTTTTGTTTCCAGTACCTCTAAGCATAGTGGACCAGGAGACGAGCACGGACATGGTGGTGCGTGAGGGAGACAACGTGACGCTGACGTGCAAAGCGACCGGCTACCCGGAGCCGTACGTCATGTGGCGACGAGAGGACGGCAAGGACATCAGCTACAACGGAGAAAGCGGTAACTCTACTATACAATACATTACATTTTGTCTGTCTCTATGTCTGTATATAGTGCATTGATGATTGCTTTATTGATACATTAATCTACCAATTTATATTATAAATTTGTTTAACGACGTAAAACGATATTGTTGCGTTTCTCAACGTTCTACGTACATTAACTACGACTTTGTTTCTGAGTTACTATATTTACACGGAAATTAAACAGTATTTTGCTTATAAAAATTGCGAGGGCCGTATAATCATATCTGATCTTAGAATCAATTATACATGGTGCCACGCAAAGCTGTCCCCACTACACAGCTTAATTGAGAGTTTAATTGAGTAATGCTTTTGTAACTTATTAAAACGAACTATGTTATAGCACAAATCCAAAAGCATTGTGGTCATCAAACCAATACTATAACATTAAAATCAGAACCAGCTTTATAAAAAAAAAATGTCAAAGTGTAAAGAGGTTTTATAGTTTCAAGCGATATTCGAATTGTATGCATCGATATAAGAAAAAAGTTGGTATAAACATAGATCCGGAAACGTTTCACCGGAATTTATTGGGTTTTAAACAACACTTTATGTCTCAAAAAGTGAACACTTTACATCTCAAAAATTGAGATATCGTGGTCAAATTTGGTACACACGTTTGTCTTTGATGTTCTTTAACAGAAAATATAACTGCTGCACACCACGGTATTGACAATTGCGGATTAGCGCTTTCGAACATTTCAGCTCATAATCAGATCGGAAACAAACACCAGATTGGTATGCTTCCAATGTGATGGCACTCCGAAAGGCTCAAAAGTTCTGATTCGGAGTTGTCTGTACAGTGGTGTGCAATAAGTTTATTATTTAAATTTAACTTACATTTGCTTCTGATTTTTCGTTTCATTTTGTAGTTCCATTATTCATGATTATCTTCTTGGCTTACTGGCGAAATACAGTAAGATTACAACAAAAGCTGAAAACACTTGAAACGGATTTAATTAATTTTTATACATTTGGGAAACGCAAATGGTTATCACAATTTTTTACAACCACAACCGTAACATCATAAAGCAGTGAACGTTTAGAAATATTTTTGAAATTTTTAAACATAGAAATAAAACAAATTATGCTTTTATGTTTTACCTCAAATTACGATGACTCTTTGAAAAGAACAACATACTTTTAAAGAGACGCCTAACTAATTTTAAGGCTAACTTCGCTGCCTTAACGGCTGTTAGTTACCGACGACCTCAAGATCATCCATAAAATTAATCAACGATTTTAATGGCCGTTCGTTTTAAGAGAGCCGAGTGAAACACTTTTAAGGATGGCCTTGCTGCAACACTGCATTAAACTAATTGATCATTGGTTCCCGCTGTTTATTAAAATAAACTATATTGAGCACATGTCTAATGGTATTACAATGTCCCAACGAATAATATAGTACTAAAATCAGGACTAACTTTAAAAAAATTCGTCCCAAAATATAAGGTGGTTTTTAATTTTAAATGGGTCATATTTTCATGTAGGTACTTTATGATTTCTCCTTAAATTGTATTCCTATACAACTATTAAATTATGCCAGTGGTGAAGACTCACTACAATCAGACCTTAAAATTTGAAGTTTTTAAATTATTCTTTATAAACATTACGGTCATTAAAATAAACTGATATTATTAAATATCTGTACTAAAAGACTGTATAAGATCGTTAGATTATTATTGAACGAGTGGAACGATTTCTCAGTTTTATGTTTGGCGTTTGTCTGTCTATCTGTCTGTCTGTCCGTCTCACGATAACTTTTGAACGTATCAACAGGTTTCCATAAAACATGGCACGTGTGTCCACACTATTACTTTACAATACAGAACCCTATTGTTTTTAGAATCATCCCTTCACAAATAGTGGGGTGGAAGACAACAATATGGAAATGATCAAAAAATTGAAAAATCTTTTGTAGGATATGAAATAAAAGGATATTTAAACCACAATCTGAAAAGATTGTTCGTTTTTAAAAATTTTTAAATTTGTCGACGCTAAAGCCTAAAAAGTGGGTTAAAGTTGTGATAAATTCGCAAAAATTGCTGAGAGTATCAAGTCAAGGAAAGTTTTAAGTAACGTCTGCGTTTAGTGTTAAGTTATAGAAGTTAAAAATTACAGAACTAAAGACTCAAAATGAGACCACAAATTAAAAAAAAAAATTGAAAATTCAGCAGGGTGTCAGACTACAAAGACCTGTAACCCTAATCCGATTGTCTCTTATTTATAGCGTTTATTGTATAATTATGTGCTTTACACTCGTTATATTACTAAAGAAATAATAAAGAAATCAGGTAATTTTTCTCTCAATTAAAAAATTATCTAATATCAAAATTTTTGTAATAATAATTGTGCTTCTTTCAAAGTAGTGAACGAGTTCTGCAACTCAGGGAGCTTACTAATTAGGCCTATAACTGTAGGCATACAATAAGAGACTATGAATTACCGACGTTAGTAAATATATGTAATACGTAATGTAATCTGAATACTGAATTAATTAAAGTGAATACATGTTGAGAGCGGTGCAACTGTCCCAAGCTGTAACTAGTTGTTACACTGTTTACAACCGTTTCTCATTCCAAATCTCGAAAGAAGTAAATATTTTCTATTGCAAGCACTCAGATACTTTCTTCGTAGACTTTTGAGCTGCTTGATTTCAGTGAGATTTTATACATCGGCATTACTTTGTGCCTCTACTTGTATGTCTTGATCAAATAAAAATAAATTTAATTATGTTCTGAACATTTGTTGCTAACACTATTTAGTGTTAAGACATCTTTTCTTCTTCTCCTCTTCAAGCCAGATGTTTGTGGGCTTGAATCGTATTCCTTTCCAAGGGTAGATAGCCTCTTAATGACCACGCATACCTTCTTCCTACATGTACTCCTGTCTGCTTCCACTACCCTCAATCAGGATGGATAACGAGTTTGAATGCCGTAGCAGACGAATAACCATATTACTCCTTATTTCCACAGTGAATCCAATCAACACCGTTTTCACCCGCTCTCTTCAGAACCTCATCATTAGGTACTCATTACGCTAAGAATTTTATTGGAAAGTTTAATGTAATACTTAATAGCCGACTTAATACCTAATACTTATGACTCCTGCATAAAATGTTAAAAGTTAACAAGCACGTCATAACTAAACCTTAATTAAATTAAAGACAATATCTTACCTTAGTGCTAACGTAGGCCTATACTTTTTCGGATGAGAGAAATTTCACTGTAAACACTATTAACAGAATACAATTACATGTCATTTTTCGCGCTGAAAATACATGTTCATTTATTTCCGAGAACAATTAAGTCTGTTTACCTTTTAAAAGACGTTAATCGTTGGATTTAAAATTAAGATAAATCGACCGCTTTTGTACAGGCCTATACGATTTACATAACCAAATTTTTCCGTTTTCTTATTATGACGAGTACACACGGGGATAATACGGAGGGCCGAATAGTCGCGAGTCGACTCTACGTACAAGGACTCAGGATCAGTGGACGTTTAGCTGCAGTAAAATACTTCCAATCTGATGATGAGGTGAGAACCTCGAAATCGCTAATCGGGAATTTTTTATATAGTGGTGTGCAACAGCTTTATTCAGGCTGTTCTTCTTTTTCTACTTCTTCAGGCTGTGGACCTTACGATCTGTTGCGCACTCCTTGGTCAGACTATTTTTTCTTTGGTCTTCCAATATTCCGCCGTCTTTTCGGATTATAAACCAAAATTTGTTTGGTATCCTGTTTTTATGCATCCTTTCAACAGGATTGGTAGGATAAGAATGGGTCTGTCCAATTCTGTCTGTATTGCTTTGTCCTTTCATTTGAGTGGTATATTCCAAGGATGATCCTTATACACCATTTCTTATCCCGTTCCTCTCTAATACTCCTAGTACTGATCGTAAAAATTTCATTTCAATAGTCTGCATCCGGCTTTACGTATTTGTGTTCAGTGTCCAAGTCACATTGCCATTTCTGTTTCTGGTTGTGGTTACTGCAACGTTATTTCTATTTATGGTTATAACCACTGACACAGCTTTACAATTTAAAACGTTATTAGGGCTGATCTGGCCATCTAATTGGTGTTAAAACATTTTCGATCAGGCCCACTCTAAACTACATCACTAATACAACCTTTTCTATCAAGCCCAATAAAATCATATGTTTAGTCTTACACATACTAACAATTATTACAAATACAATTTGTTGGCAAAGATAGTGCTAAGCTCGGGAAATTATTCTACTGGAGGGAAAATTTTCAACAAAATTGTGAGGAAAAATGCTTCGTTTTCCGTCTGGATCTGTTATTTATTTGCTTATGTGATGATCATAAATTATTATCACATGTTCGTGAATAGAAACAAATAGAAATACTATACTTCATGCCTGCGCTGTATCTACTCTATTGACTCGTGAGGTTATCTAGGGATAGCTTGTGATCATCCACATGTGTAACGGTCTGAATAAGTCACCGCTCTGAGATGATCAAATGACGTCACTGGCTTATGACGTCAGAGATAAGGAGGCACTGGCAGTTGGTTTCCGCTGTCGCAGTGTACGTTGAAGCGTACATGTGCCTGTCCAAGGTAATGTGCGTTGTTTGTTTAATCATTCCTTGTGTTCGTATAGACTACACATTCATACTTGAGTAATCTGTTTGTAGCAATGTAACAATTCAACAAACACTTAAAGAGGCGCGCTTTGGGTGCAGTCGCAGAAGGACCTGCCGTGCTAACTTAATGAAAATAAAAGGAAATTAATAGTGAGGTAGTGATGTTAATTAAAGGTAGTAGTGAGGTTTGTCCCTATTAGTGAGGTAGATAGGGAAAATTGACAGAGAAAGAGTGAGTGAGAGAAAAGGAGAAAGAGTGAGAGGGGAGAAGAGAGAGGGGGGAGAGAATTACGAATTTTTAATTATTCTCATTCATACCGAATATCATTTGTAAGAATATAGTTATTCAGTTATTGGTATACAGTAGTACCGAAGCAACATGTTTCAAGTTGACTCCCATCCGTTGGAAATTTGTGCACCATTCTGATTAAAATCATAAAATTTCTACAAGTACCAATAATATAAATAACAGCCTGCAGAAGCAGAAGAGTTTATATCTACGGAAAAAGTGAGTTTGGAATAGATGAATACATATTATAACAAATAAAAAAGAATAATATATTGAAAACCTAATCGACAAAAAATTACTTACCAGATCCTAGATGAAAACAACAATGAAGATGAGATCAAACAACTGGTGAAGAGAAGAGAGCTAATTTTGTATCAATAAATTCCGTTCAACAGTACTTAAACAAAACATTATGGGCAAATATTTAATTAAGTTATAAATAATTTACAAAGGGAATATCATGTAGGCGGCATATATATTTACGTCTTGTTGCAATGTGACGGCTCTTGCAAAGTAGCAAAAGGTATTTTAAGCCACAGAACAATAAACGAATAAACTTAAGGTTACACGATATAAATGTTATTTTGTTACATATTAAATGTTATTAAATGTTATTATATTATTATTATATTAAATGTTATTTTGTTACAGGCTACGCATTGTATAGACTATAGGCCTACACATGAAACGCTATATATTTCCTAACTATGGCTTTTATTTCTTTAAATGGTAAACGAAAAAACGTATTAATATCATTATCTAAATTATGAATGAAAATTTATGTAATTGCACTATAAATTAAGAAATATAATAATTTATAGTTAGTGCATTTCTTCTTCACGTCGTGGTATATAGATACTATCCCATATTCAAAACAGCGAAAATGAAGTGTTGGTACGAATATTGGGAAAGTACCCAAAAATTTATACAACATTGTTGCAAGTGTTATATTCCAAGCTGTTCGGGCGTGGTCGATTACTTATATTCTCGTGTCTAAACGTTTAGGCGCAAGAACATAAAAAATCAACCACGGCCTAGCAGCCCAGAATACAATAGTTTTAACAATGTCGATCCCGGACGTAACAGCCTTTGTAAGAAATTTAAGTAACAGCTGCAGTGTGTTGTAATGTTACATTAATTATATTTTTGCTTTTCGTATATCACAGTGAGCAGTAATCAAATTTCTTTTAAATAATACGTTAAGGCTTATATATTAAGAATTAATTTTTTTTTATAGTTTCCGTAACTGGCTTGTAAAATAATTAGGTATCCAAAAGGAAAGTTACATATTTTAATAGCAACTTATAAAGTTCCTCATCCTCGGTTTTTTCCTTTCTTCAAAATGTACCACTTCTTAATTGCGGATAAATTATTTAACGTAATAATCGTTTCACCAAAGACTGTTTGGATCCTGTTAATAAAACTCTTGAGTCTGCTGGACATAATCCTCGCTTTTGGTTCATGTTTCGTTAACTTTCTACATTACAATAAGTTTAATTATTTTCAAATTCCTTATAAGTAGCCAACTGTAGTAAACATAATGTATTTTGACCTCTCTCTCTCACTCTCTCTCTCTCTCTCTCTCTCTCTCTCTCTCTCTCTCTCTCTCTCTCTCTCTCTCTCTCTCTCTCTCTCTCTTTCTATTACTCTTGTTCTTCTCAATAACTGTATCTCAGGAAGTCTGAACGTAACATGTTCTTAAGTAAACTTCATATGACTTAACGTGCAAAATCTTAAACATCATTTGTGCTTCAGTTATGTTACAATTTTGTAAGAAAGCTTTACAAAATACTTTTTACACTGCTTCTGTATACAAAACTAGGTGCAGGTATGTAATCAAATTTTTAAGTAGGCCTATTTATTCTAACACTGTTACAGTTTCTTGAAAACGCCGTATGTAAACAAACATTAAAACTTAGTAATAAGGTTTATCAAACTACTACTTTTCTTGGATGCATTAACGCAAATCAGTAATCTAGAGACCAATTTTATATTGAAAAATCGATGTCTAATAAACGGAATTTGATATGCAAAAATCCATCGGTTAAGAAAATAAAGTAAACTTGGTTAGTAACAAATAATTTTGGCCAAAATTTTTAATTTTATATAGGCTATAATTGATTCCAATTGTATTAGAATCTGAGAAATGAAGCCAAATAGATTTTCATAAACGTTGGTCTAGTAACAAAAAAAGTTTCATTCTTAAGCGCACAATATTATAATTTCCCTTTCATCCCGGAAAAAAGACTGTATTAAGCTACTATCATACTTGTCTAGTCTACACAATTTAATGGGTATATTATATGTTTCACAAAAATTGATTATCTTACACATGGTTTTAATATATCACTAAACATTGTGAAAAGTCTGTGTGAAAAGAATTATATACACAACGGTTGATGTTAATGTAGGTCTTAATTCGTTTCAAAATTTATAGATAAATAAAAAATTAAAATTATCACATATATTGTGTGGTGTATAAAATAAATTGTAATAATCCTTTCTAAAATGATTACTTAAGCCATAATATCCGAAGTTGGACCGTTCCTTTATTCTTCTGTAGCCTCCTACATTCTTGCATATCTGCTGTCATATTCGCGTCTCACAGTCATAGTAGACAGTAGGCTATAATATTATACCTTTTTTTTTGCGTTGCCTGAGACTTGTCTCAGTTTATATGACTCAGGCTAATCTGGGGCAAGCACCCTTCCGCCGATTGGAGATTTAGAGGAGTCGCACGCCAGCGCAGCGCGGACCGGTGGCGAAGTAGGTGGAGGTATTCAGGATAGAGTGTAGTGTATGGATGTGTATTTGTGTGTTTACGTAGTGTGCAGAGCCAAATGGGTGATGGAAGAGCCATAATAAAAGTATAAGTCAAACGACAGCCAAGACGAGGTCGAGTAACGCAGGACGCCAAAGCTGGAGGGAGGTGTCAGAGAGGCGTCAAGGTAAGGCGGGGAGGCACAAAGGAGAGGGATAAAGACCGGATAGGTAGATAGGAAAATTTAAGATGTTAAGTGATCAAGAAGGAAGCCAGGTGTAGTAAGTATGACGAAGAGACTTAATTATTTCTATTTCTCCGTTGGCGGGGGTTTCTGGGAGGAGGTCCATCGGCAATGGTGAGGAGACGGTTTATGACAAAGGAAGGTCTGCGGGAGTTACAGGTAGTATTAATATTATACAATACCTCCTTCACATTTAAGTTGAGGAATTCCAATCAGCCTTCCGTTGCGTTACTTCTCTCTTGAGCCCTTGATCTAATTCGTTGCCTGCTCTTTATTGCAGCTGTAATATCTCCTTCGATTTATAATTCTTAACGTTAAATATTCTTCCACACCCTGGAATTTTCCGTTCTCTTTTACTAATTTCTTTTCACTTCATAAGACTTTTCTATACAAAAGCATGTATATAAAAAAGTTATAAGGTCGGGGATTAGCAACCAAACGGCATTGTTTAAAAACATTAATCTACAAGTTTCTTTTCTATAGTTCATCGTACACACCCTTGCGAGATAAAAATAACTACACGGTAGTTTCTTTCGCAAATTTTCGCATTATTTTGAGACAATCGACTGGTGATTTACGGTCAGGACTTGCAAAGAGATAAATACTTAATATTAATGGGGTCTCATTCATTTTATATTATATCTGTTTTCTATCCTACTGATAGAATTAGAAAAACGGTAGCTATGTCTCTTTTTCTTTTAAAAGCACAATACATATTAATTTACCAAGTAGCAGTTTTCTTCTTCATTTAAAATTTCTATCAAATCTACTGTATATTGGACAAAACAGAAGAGGAAACATACGTGCTTACAAGGTAGTGTAAACTTCCTGTAATGCTGCCAAATCAAAATACAAAGGAAGGGGAAGTGAATACTGTAATGAGTAGCCCCTACATTCATATTTATGCAGGTGTAGGTGATGATAAAGAAACACCTAAAAAATATATGTACATGATTAGAAGTACGTACAAGAAAGAGTACTATCATATTTACAACACATAGATTCGAAATATGAATTTGGCGTGTTCGCACCTCTAGCTGTTGCCTGTAAAGAGCATAATCCCTAAACACAAGTTTTTGTTTTATTTAGGAGAAAGAAACTGTTTTACACTAAAAACATTAAAATTCTTCATTGTCTCTAAAATTGCACATAATTCATCTAATTCGAGGCCTAGCTTAGGAGCTAATTAGTAGATAGCAAGAGAGGGTAACGAAAAGAAAGTGTCAGGGGAGGTTGAAACGAGATTGACAGGCTGACATGCAGACAAAGGGAGATAGTGGGTATGTGTGTGTGTGTGTGTGTGTGTGTGTGTGTGTGTGTGTGTGTGTGTGTGTGTGTGTGTGTGTGTGTGTGTGTGTGTGTGTGTGTGTGTGTGTGTGTGTGTGTGTGTGTGTGTGTGTGTGTGTGTGTCTTCCCTGCCTTTTTATTGCGGTAGTCTTAATAATAAAATGGAAACGTAAACAGTACATAACTGAGATATGCTTGCCTGCCACGCACGATATATTTTCTCTTATACATGATTCACGTTAAAATGAAAAAATTATAATTTTATTGTCTGGCAACAAAATTATTTTATTTTTAACAATTACCATTGTTTGAAAAAGTTTAAATGAATTTTCAAGTACTTTACTCTTGTTAAAACGTAAAAGGTTGCAGGTAAACTACCCTTAACCGATCTTCACCAAAATTAAAAAGCCTTGAGTTCTCTACAATTCAGTGACGTATGCAAAACATTATTTGATTCTGTTTGAATATGCGGCAGTTATCGTTCGTCATAGAAAATTACCCTTGATAAAAAACGTTGCAGGTAAACTACCCCTTCCCCTTAACCGATCTTCAACAAAAAAAATAGGTCTTGAGTACTCTACAAATCAGGGCTGTATGCAAAAAATTATTTGATTCTGTTTGAATTGCGGCTGTTATCGTTTGCCATAGAAAATACCCTTGATAAAAAAACGTTGTAGGTAAACTACCCCTTTCTCTTAACCGATCTTCACCAAAAACAATAGATCTTGAGAACTCTGAAACCTAGGGCCGTATGCAAATCATCTTTTGATTCTGTTTGAATTTGCGGCTGTTATCGTTTGCCATATAAAATACCCTTGTTAAAACATAAAACGTTGCAGGTAAACTACCCCTTTCCCTCAACCGATCTTCACCGAAAACAACAGGTCGTGAGTACTCTACAAATCAGAGCTGTACGCAAAAAATTATTTGATTCTGTTTGAATTTGCGGCAGTTGTCGTTTACATCATACATCCTCGGCGCTACAGCCCAGTCCGGGCCCTGGCCTCCAAAAGAAATCTTCCCCACTGGTCTCTACTCCCGGCCAATGTCCACCAGTTTGCTGCACCCAGCCTCAGTGCCTCCTTACCAACCTGGTCCAGCCATCTTGTACGCGGTCTTCCCTTCCTTCTCCTTCCCATCGGCAAATAATTCATCACTCTTTTTGGGATTCTATCCTCTGCCATTCTCTGCACATGACCAGCCCAACGCAATCTGTTAATTTGTATGAGTTGCACGATCGGAAGAGCTTTAAACCTTTCGTACAACTCTCGATTATGCAATCGCCTCCAAGTGTCGTTTTCCCTCACAGGGCCATAGATTCTCCTCAGTACCCTCCTCTCAAAAACGGATAGTTTCTGCTCATCTAGTTTTTTTACCACCCAGCATTCCGAGCCACACATCAGGACTGGTCTAATCAAGGTCTTGTATAGGGAGGCTTTTGTATCTTTACTTATTAATTTAGACTTAAAATGTTTCACCAGTCCGTAGTAACACCTATTAGCAGATAATATCCGTCTTTCAATATCTCTAGAGGAGTCATTTCCAGAGTCCACATATGACCCGAGATATGGAAAACCCTGAACCTTTTCAAATTCATAATCGTTAATGCGCAGGGACAGGGCACGAGTGATGGCACCTACAACCATATATTTGGTTTTGCTTTGGTTTATAACCAAGCCCATAGCCTTAGCGGACAACTCCAGTTCCCGAAAGGCTTCCTTTAAGCCAGATTCAGACCTACTTATGACGTCAATGTCATCGGCATAGGCCAGAAGCTGTACCTCCTTGTGAAATATGTGTCCGCTAGTTTGAATTCCTGAATCCCTGATGACCTTTTCTAGAGCTATGTTGAACAACAGACACGCTAAGGCATCTCCTTGTTTCAACCCAATCAATGTTTTTAAGGAGTTAGATAGATTTGATTGTATTCTTATTTGAAACTTAGAATTGGACATAACTACTCCAACCATACGCACCAACTTAGATGGTATATTCAACTCCTTCATTCCTTCATAGCTCTGTATAGCATTTTCCGGTTGATTGAATCATATGCCGACTGGAAATCCACAAAGAGATGGTGAGTGGCCACTCCATATTCCAACGTTTTTTCTAGGATTTGCCTTAGTGTAAATATTTGGTCTGTTGTTGACCTATTCCTAGTGAATCCACATTCATATTCTTTTATGTTTTCCTCAGCGTAGGGAAGCAGCCTAGAAAATATGATGTTGGACAATACCTTATACGCTGCATTAAGTAGAGAGATGCCCCTATAATTTTTACATATGAGCGGATCACCCTTTTTATGTATTAAACACACCACCCCATTGTTCCACTCATCAGGCATTACCTCCTCCAGCCATATTCGCTCTATGAGATTGGCAAATTCCTTTATGAAATCTCCTCCTGCGCTCTTTAATAGTTCGCCTGGTAAACCATCGGAACCTGCTGCCTTGTTATTTTTAAGCTTTTCTAGAGCTTCATACACCTCGTCATAGGATGGCACCAACTCCTCTCTATCATCCTCGAATTCTCCTGCTTCCTCTTCATTCTCAAATGCCTCCATCGAAGCCTCCCCAACTGAGCCTAGCAACTCTTCGAAGATGCAGTTATCGTTTGCCATAGAAAAAAATCTACACACAGATAGACAGACAGACACACACACACACAGACACTTTTCGAAAAACGAATTTTTTTCATGTTTTGAGTGTAGTACAATCAAAATCTGCAATAATCTCTAACACGATTTTTTTTGCCATCACCATACTTCCATTTCCTTAAGGAATATGGAAGTAATAAGCGCTATTGCAACATTGTTTATAAGATACTTATTGACTTACTTGAATTTCCTATATTTCATATTTCAAACGTACGCGCATATTCTGTGTAATAAATTTGTTTTTAGACCTCTATTTAAAAAAGGGGTACTACTGTATTAGCGTATACAGCTGTGAAATTAATAATACAGCATAAAAATTAGGAGATTAACAAAATTTCTTGTCAACTGTCGACCTTGTGGGGTGGGGTCCGGTCCCATTCCCCCCCCTGTATATGCGCCCCTTCACGCTCTTAATTATTTCAGAGTAAATGTTACAGGTTTCTTACCAATTTCGCCGAACTGTGCCAGCTGATGTTTTCGTGGTTGGTAGCTCCAAATTCCAGAAGCTCATCTTTAAACACGGCGAATGAAGCATTCAAAATTGGATGGTCATATCGTCGCTTACTTTTATTGTCACTTCCTTCGGTCTTGTAGAATTAAACGACTATAGGATTAAAAGTATTCGAATTTAACGTAAACTCACTTGAATGAAAAAATAACTTAGTTTGTGTGTTAACCATTATTCCTTAAAGTAAATTATATGCAATCAGAAAGACAAGACTAATAGCAAAAATATTTTTGCAGTATGCAATAAACGTTATGTTTCGGCTTGCACAGAGTGGAGTATTTCGGGGATTCTCAGTACAAAATTAGTTTCTATCTGTTTCATGAAACTAAATTTATGTAACTTTCTAAGTTTCCATAATAATTAATCTTTTTAAAATTCGTTTTAACGAATTGTTTAAAGCTGTATCAATTAATTAATTTTAAACAATAAAAACAAAATTATTGATTATTTACACTATAAAAAGATGTCTTTAGTTTTCATTACACTTTATATACAGTAAGAGATAAAATAATAGTATAGTAGCCTACTTACTTTTCTGTAGACACGTAGGTATTGCTTAAACTACACCCATTCCATGAACTGAAATAACAACTTCATAATGACAACCACTTTCATTTGTAATGTATGTATTTTTTTGGCTTGGAATTTCACTTTTTTTTTAATTTGCTGAAGCACCTGCTGTAAATAACTGCCAGTCCCACTTCTCTCCATTTTTTGAGTTTATCTTTGTGTACACAAAAATGTTTGTATTCACAAGTGATGCAGTTCCAAATATCTCACTTTCAGTTGCCCATGTGCCTTCTTTTATCATATTTTTTAGTGACGTCCTACCTTTAAATAAATCATTGGCTCGGTTGTTGTTCAATTCATTGTCCATATAATTGACAACTATGTTTCTAACGTCCATGTGATAACCTTCACTGCCAGTAATTACGTAGGAAACTGCCGTAAACCAACAATTTCCGTCACCCACAATTTTCTTCACACCGTGTGGTTTTGCAAGTGCTAATTTATGACCGATTCTAATACATGTGCATTGTCCTTCAAAGGACAGACCCAACACTTTACACTTTTCCATTTGCCACTCTACGTCAACCGGATCATAAAAAAAAATCACTTCACACCACTCACCAGAAACCTCCACATCAAATTTATCATCATTTAGATTGTAGAAAATTTCAAGTTTTTCACATGTTCTTTCTTTTTCCTCACTTTGCCACTTTCATCTTGTAATATACAATACTCGTTTCTTAAAACTTTGTTAACTGTAAATGGTCCACTCCATGGAAGTTCAGCAAACATTAATTTATTTTTGAATTTTGTCACATTTTTTACCAAAACTCTACTCCCAGGTTTTATTTCCATTTTCTTCGTTATTGTATGCCTTTCGTCAAATTGCTTTTTCTGTTTAATCTGAGCTCTTCTGATATTTTTTAATGCTGCTTCATCAATTACTTTTTCCACTTCTAATATTTTTTGTAATTTTCTTTCCATTTCTTTACTTTCTTCGACAATATCTTCCTCTACTTCTTGAACATCCGTTGTTTTTTCAGCTACCTGAAGAGACTCCTCGTCTTCATCGGTCAAATTATCTTCATCAACAAGGTCTAATGGTAAAACTGGTTCTCTGTTGTATAACATAAAAAAAGGTGAAAATCCTGTTGTTTTGTGTCTAGATGTTCTGTACGCAAATAATACACTCTCGAGAACATCAGGCCAGTTATTAATGTTTTCTATTAAAGTTCTTTTCAGTTTATCTTTTATTGTCCTATTTTGACGTTCTACTAATCCATTAGCCTGTGGATGGTAGGGTGATGTTAATCTTTGTTTTGTCCCCGACAGTCTATGCAATTCTTTAGAAACTTCATTTACAAACTCGCGACCATTATCGTTAATTTGTATTTTAGGGCAACCATGTCTACATATAATTTCATAAATAAATTTAGCCACTTCAATGCCAGTCTTATTTTTAAGGGCTTTCGCCTCAGCCCACTTTGAAAAGTAGTCTACTGCCACCACTATGTATTTTTTGCCCTGCACTTCTGGTAACTGCATAACATCTATTCCAATTTGTTCCATGACTCTCTTAGGAACAGGAATTGGCTTCATTTCGGGTACACAAGACACCCATGGAGGTGTAACTTTCTGACACACTTCACAATTTTTTACAAAATCTGTCACCTTTAATTTTATATTTTTAAAGTAGTACCGTTGTGAAAGTATGTCCACGGTGCTATTAATTCCTCGATGTGCAGACATACCAATCGCTTGTTTGCTAGTATCAGCACCTTTGTGGGCTACGCACATCAATTTTTGTATTTTATTATCGTCGTGAACAATTTCTATTAATTTTTCTGTACCTCTTAGCCTGTCACATTTACGATAAAACAGTTTATTGTCACGAACAACATAAAGTTTACATTGTCTGTTAAAGTTTCTACTTTGATACGATTTTGTACACTTTTCAGGAATTGCTCCAGTAATTAAAAACCTTTGTATATCCAGCGGTGTTATTCCTCCTTTGAAAACCCTCATTTTAATTATCCCAACTGAGATCTGAATATGCAAATAAAATACGAAAAACTATCGAATATTAAGTAAGATACTTAAAACACTGTAAACACAAATACTAATATAACACAACAACAAAATAATAATATCGTTGATTAAACAAAGCGATGATGTTTAAAGACACGATTTAGCCGAACGTAGTCAACCACACTTTAAAAACGTCTCAGAGCGACTGTTTTTACTTCCATATTCCTTAAGGAATGGAAGTATGGTGATGGCAAAAAAAATCGTGTTCGAGATTATTGCAGATTCTGATTGTACTACACTCAAAACATGAAAAAAAGTCATTTTTCGAAAAGTGTGTGTGTGTGTGTGTGTGTCTGTCTGTCTGTGTGTCTGTAGATTTATTTTCTATGGCAAACGATAACAGCCGCAAATTCAAACTGAATCAAATCATTTTTTGCATACAGCCCTGAATTGTAGAGTTCTCAAGACCTATTGTTTTTGGTGAAGATCGGTTAAGGCAAAGGGGTAGTTTACCAGCAACGTTTTATGTTTTAACAAGGGTATTTTATATGGCAAACGATAACAGCCGCAAATTCAAACAGAATCAAATGATTATTTGCATACAGCCCTAAAGTGTAGAGTTCTCAAGATCTATTGATTTTGGTGAAGATCGGTTAAGGGAAAGCGGTAGTTTACCAGCTACGTTTTATGTTTTAAAAGGGTATTTTCTATGGCAAACGATAAGAGCCGAAAATTCAAAAAGAATCAAATAATGTTTTGCATACAGCCCTGAATTGTACAGATCTCAAGACCTATTGTGTTTGGTGAAGATCGGTTAAGGGAAAGGGTAGTTTACCTGCAACGTTTTATGTTTTAACAAGGGTATTTTTTATGGCAAACGATAATAGCCGCAAATTCAAACAGAATCAAATAATTTTTTGCATACAGCCCTGATTTATAGAGTACTCAAGACTTATTGTTTTTGGTGAAGATCGGTTAAGGGGAAGGGGTAGTTTACCTGCAACGATTTCTTTTTAATCAAGGGTAATTTTTTCTTATGGCATACGATAACAGCCGCAAATTCAAACAGAATCAACTGCTCTTTTGCAAACGGCCCTAAATTGTAAAGATCTCAAGACCTATAATTTTTGGTGAAGGTCGGTTAAGGGAAAGGGGTAGTTTACCTGCAACGTTTTGTTTTAACAAGGGTATTTTCTATGGCAAACGATAACAGCCGCAAATTCAAACAGAATCAAATAATTTGTTGCATACACCCCTGATTTGTAGAGTACTCAAGACTTATTGTTTTTGGTGAAGATCGGTTAAGGGCAAGGGGTAGTTTACCAGCCACGTTTTTTGTTTTGACAAGGGTATTTTTTTATGGCAAACGATAACAGCCGAAAATTCAAACATAATCAAATAATATTTTCCACACAGCCCTGAATTGTAGAGTTCTCAAAACCTGATAGTTTTGGTGAAGATCGTTTAAGGGAATAGGGTAGTTTACCAGCAACATTTTATGTTTTAACAAGGGTAAATTTTTTTATGACGAACGATAACTGCCGTACATTAAAACAGAATCAACTACTCTTCTGCATACCTTTTTGAATTATACAGAACTCAAGGTCTGTTGATTTTGTTGAAGATCGGTTAAGGGAAGGGGTGGTAGTTTACCTGCAACGTTTTATGTTTTAACAAGGGTATTTTCTATGGTAAATGATAACAGCCGCAAATTCAAACAGAATCAAATACTTTTTTGCAGACCGCCCTGATTTGTAGAGTACTGAAGACCTGTTGTTTTTGGTGAAGATCGGTTAATGGAAAGGGGTAGTTTACCAGCAACATTTTATGTTTCAACAAGGATTATTTTTTATATGACGAACAATAACTGCCGTAAATTCAAACAGAATCAACTACGTTTTTGCATACCTTTTTGAACTGAAGAGAACTCAAGTTCTGTTGATTTTGTTGAAGATCGGTTGAGGGAAAGGGGTAGTTTATCACCAAAGCTTTATGTTTTAAAAAGGGTAATTTTTTTATGACGAACGATAACTGCCGCACATTCAAACAGAATCAAATATTTTTTTGCATGCATCCCTGAATTGTAGAGGACTGAAGGTGTATTGATTTTGGAGAAGATCGGTTAAGAGAAAGGGGTAGTTTACCTGAAACATTTTATGATTTAACAAGAGTAAACTACCTAATTTTTATAAATAAAGTATCCTGATAAGAAGCTCATAATAATCCACTGTAGAAACGTAGATGAAATATCTATAAATGAAGAGGTCAGGTGAACGGGGTGGGGGGAAATTTTCTATTATTAAAAATTATAGTTGATGGTGGAGGGGAGAATTTTTTATACGTGTACTATGTTATCGGCAACAAAGAAGTAGTTTTTTGTTAAAATTTCTTCCCGGGCTGTTTAGCCGTAGTCCAATGTTTTCTGTAAAACCAGACTTTTCGGCAGTGCCATCGACTGCCATCATCAGTGAAAATCGAGTGCGAAAACGTGAGGTGGTATACGTTAGTGACCACAGTACTGTGGTTAATGCTGAAGCAATAAGTAGAAAGACGTAGTTTCTATGGAAATATTTCATTTCAATAAAATCATATTTAAAATATGATTTTAAATATAAATCTTAGAACATGGAAGTCATGTATGGTTCTCCATACCGATATTTTTTTTTGCAATGCAATGCTTTTCCACACGTTCCAATTCGTCAACGTACATGTACACAGAGACAGCGAAAACCAGCTACCAGGGCCTCTTTATATCTGATGTCATAAGCCAGTGACGTCATTTGATCAACTCAGACTGGTGACCAACTCAGACCGCTACACACCCGGATAATTAAACTCAAGGAAAAGTGCTAGAACCTTGTTACGGTAGCGCCTTTTAATGGTACTGTCTCTCTCTCTCTCTCTCTCTCTCTCTCTCTCTCTCTCTCTCTCTCTCTCTCTCTCCCCCCCATTTCTCTCAACTCTCTCTATCATTCTTTGCCTGCCTCTATTTCTTACTGGCTATCTGTTTCTCCCCCTCACTCTGTCTGTCTATCTCTCTTTTCTCTCTCCCTCTCTCTCTTTCTCCCTCTCTCTCTCTCACACTCTCTCTCTCTCTCTCTCTCTCTCTTTCCATCTCTCTCCCCTTTCTCTCTCCTCTCTCTCCCTCTCTCCATTCCTTTCTCTCTCTCTCTCTCTCTCTCTCCCCTTCGGCCCTATTGTACAAACGTCGTCTCCTGTTCTCTCTTTACACAGCACGCTTGTTAACTAACAAAACACACACCCCGCGCATACCACTGACACGAAAGAACAGATTGAATTTTGAAAGCCGCTAAGACCACTCAGTTTGGTCCTTAGTCAATTAAGGAGTTGACTTTGGGACAGCAACGTGAACGGTTGTCTGTGCGAGCGGACGATAAATAACTCGTTAGACTGGTCTTATCTCAGCAAACACAGATAAGCAATTTGTGTTGGTTTATAGTGGTTTTGGGTGATTTCGATATATTTCATGCAAAAATATTTAATATATAAAATTTTGTAACTACAATTTTGTGAAATTTATTAATTAAAATTAGTGCGGGAAAAATACAATTAAGCAAGTAAACAGAGTAAATAGTTGAAAAGAAGACATCAAAAATCAAGGTAGGACTAGATTATAAGCTTAAATACTCCTGAATACACTGAGAATAACTGACTCTCAGAAGGGTTGACCTGGAGGAGGTTTTAATCTCGGTGCCTTAAAAGATATTAAATATAGATTAAATAAATAAAAAAAGTAAAAAGTAAAGAAATAAATAAAATAAATACAGGAACGTATAAATAAATTACACATGAAATTTGCCTAAAGGTTTAGATATTTAGTTTTAAGAAATATACAGTTTAGTGGGAAAAAATGGATAGTGACGAGTACATATCGGAAGATACGAAAATGAAAGAAGACGTGGAGAAGCTAGATGATGTATTCAGAAAAATCAAAAAGACAAAGAGAACACCCCAAAAGGAGAAACAGGAAAAAGAAGATAAGATAGATATGCTAACAGAAATGATGAAGGAACTAATGAAAGACATAAAAGAAATAAAACAAGAAAAAAGACATACCAACAGGAACTAAAAGAGCTTAAACAAGAAAATGAAAAACTAAAGGAAGAAAATATGATGATAAAGGAAAAGAAGTAAAACAGAGAGGGCAGGCTAAGAAGACTAGAAAAAGAGCAAGTTAAAAATAATATAATAATCTCAGGATTAGAAATAAAGAAGGAAGATGGAGCTGGATTAAAACATGGACTAGAACATTTCATAGAAAGGACAATAGGGGTAAAATTACAGATCAAAGGAGCCAGAGAGATATGAACAAAAAATTTGTAAAGCGGAACTAGATAATGCATATGAAAAAGAAATGGTAATGAAAAATAAAACAAACTAAAACAACTTGAAGACAGAATTTACATAAATAATGAAATGACTAAGGAAGAAAGGGAAGCCCAGAAAAAGATAAAGCAAATAGCAGAAGAAGAGAGGAAAAAAGAAAAATATAGGGCTTAAAAAAGTGACGATTGACGGAACAGAATGGAAATCGAACAGGGATCAGGAAGAACAAATAGAAAACAAATTAAAAACAGTCAACCCAAAAAACTGGTAAAGCAAAATAAGGACGGTATAAGGATAACGACCCAGGCAAAGAATAAGGACATGAGAAAGGAGACAAAAAAGGAGAAGAAGAAAATAGAGATAAGGAAGGACACAAGAAATATAAATAAAGTAAATGATGGAAAAACAGAAAAAGAACGAAAGAGGTAAACTATGAACTGGGGCATATGGAATGTTAGAGGACTAAAGGGAAAAGAAGTAGAGATAGTGAAGGAAATGAAAAAACTAAAATTAGGTATATTAGCAGTTTTGAAACCAAAAAGAAGGCTAGAGGAATGGAGCAAATTATGGAAGGATATAATATATTTTGGTCAGGAGTATAATATACAGCAGTGGCACAAGCCGGCGTGGCAAGAATAGTAAAGCCAGAATATATGAATAAAATTGTAGAGATGAAAGAAGTAAACGATAGGATATTTACCTTAGTATTAATAATGGATATACAAAAATATCATATAATAATAGTAGACTATATTCAACAAACCACAACGCAACAGCAGAGGAAAAAACACAATTTTTTTGAAAAGGTTCAAAAAGAAATAGATGCAGCAGAAAATAATTATATGATGGTCATGGGGGATCTAAATGGCAGAGTGGGAAATGATAACACGCGAATAGAAAATTGGCTAGGAAGAGAGGGGGAAAACATGAAAAATATTAATGGAAGAAGAATAATTGATTTGTGTATGGTAAATGATTTAGTTATAGGAAACACAAAATTTACACATAAGGACATACACAAATTTACGAGGGAAGAAAGAAATAGAAAAGAACGATACATAATAGATTATTATCTAATACATAGGGAAATATGGAAGTATGTAAAGGACATAAAGGTTAATAGGTGTGAGCCACTTTAATTATTTGGGAACTGATATTGGCTATGATAGAAATTATGACTTTAATGTTAAGTCAGGTACGTTCGACACGATCTGTAGGACAATCAACCGTATATTTAGAAACAAGGTACTACAAGGTATAAAATTAAAGTTTACAAAGTTATGGCTGCCCCTGTACTATTCTATGGGTGTGAGTTATTGGCAACAACCAAAAACATGGCAGTTAAATACAAGCCTCGGAAATGTCATTCTTAAGAAGAGGTAAAAGGTATTGTAAAACTTTACCGTATAAGAAAGCTTTTTTTTTAGCTGCTACTCAGCTGAAAGAATCAGATTCAAGGGGATTCATTGCGCTTTACAGAATGTCAATAGCTTCTTATCAACAGTTACTACAGATAACTGTCCCTGCCTTCACAATGCATAATACTGTACTAAATAACACTGGGTGCTTTTCCACCTCTTGGACGAATTCTATATTCGCCGGCTCATCATACTTTTACAGATGAAAGTAAAAGTTAATAAAAATTACAAAAAACTATAAAATAAAACTATCTCCAGGGCTGTTTGGTCGTGGTCCAAGGATTCCGGCAAAACGAGACGTTTCTTCGTCGTCCGCCATCTTCAGAGGAAGAAACGAGTCAACGCTAACGTGGATCTAGTACGTTAGGACCACATTACTGTGGTTAACGCTGGTAGAAGAAGTACAATGCTTCTACTTATAAATTTTCTAAGTACCATACCGTAGTCTCATGACGGTCACTACGAATTTAAGGATTTAATTAAATTTCATATTAATATAATCAAAAAGAGAATTTTTATCAGAAGGGTTAGGCCGGACAAGTACTATCCTTAGAATTTATTGAACGTTGTTCGTTGTTCTTTATCACAATTTATCGTTGTACGTTGTGTGTCTGTTTTCCCAGTTCTGTGCAGAGGACTTAGAGGATAAGTAGCAGTTCTTTTTATACAGTACCGGTATTTCTTTACTTAGGTTTAACTTTGTAGGCAGTAGTGGCTTATTAATTTTTTTTTACGGTTAATGATTGTCAATGAACGAGTCTCGGGCAGGCTTACGTTTGTAATTAATCTGCTAGTTAACTAAAGATTGTTTAGTAATCGAACAGTAAAATATCGGTATGGAGAATCATACATGATTTCCATGTTCTAAGATTTATATTTAAAATCATTTTCGAAATGAATTATTTCCATAGAAACTGCTTCTTTCTACTTCTTTCTTCAGCTTTAACCACAGTACTGTAGTCACTAACGTATACCGCCTCACGTTAGCGCACTCGATTTTCACTGACGATGGCAGTCAATGGCATTGCCGAAACGTCTGGTATTGCAGAAAATATTAGACCACGGCCCGGGAAGGAATTTTAACAACAAACTACTTCTTTGTTGCCGATAACGTAGTACACATATTGTAGCATGACAGATTATCCACTTTATAATAAATGAAAAATGATCATAAATAAATTTAAAATAAATGAAATCAAGGAAAAATCCAAATACAATCAAATACGTACCACAGTAAAATGCAATCATAATTTAAGGAAATAAAAATAAATTAAAAACAACTAAGCAACACCTATGAGTAATGAAAAATAAACCAAAACTCTAAAGTTAAGTAAGGAAGTACCCAGGTAGGATAGGAGTAAGTAAGGCAAAACACAGAACGAACCGACATCCCAAATAAAAGTACTAATTTTGAAGAACCAAAGTAGGAGAATAAGTTAAAAAAGGCAAAATCCAGAACAAACCGACATCTAAAATAAAAGAACTAATTAATTATTTTAATAATTAAAAGACCAATATCCAGAAATTAATTCTAGCTACAACAGGTGTTATATTCGACAAAAACAGTAATAAAAGACTTGAAAATTTTACAGCAACATATTACGAAAATTAATTACTAAATAAATAAAACAAATGAAACAATAAGAAAAAAAATTTATAAAATAAAAAAATTTTTTAATAAACACAAAATTTTTATTTTGTAAACAAATTTTTTAATTTGTTACAATATAAAAAATTATCACCTCACACTTCAACTATAATTTTCATTTACCCCCAACTATATAGAAAATTACCCCTCCCCCTTCAACTAACCTTTTCATTTATAGATATTTCATCTACCTTTCTACAGTGGATTATTATGACCTTCTTTTCAGTATACTTTATTTATCAAAATTAAGTACGGTATTTTACTAATGTTAAAACACAAAAGGTTGCATGTAAACTACTCCTTCCCCTTAACCGATCTTCACGAAAATCAATAGGCCTTGAGTCTTCTACAACTCCGGCACATATGCATAAAATTATTTTCTTCTGTTTGGATTTGCGGCATTTATCGTTCGCCATAGGAAGAAGTCTATTCACAGACAGACAGTTACACAGAGACTTTTCGGAAAATTACTTTTTTTCATGTTTCGAGGGTAGTTCAATCAGAGCCAGCCCTTAGCTCGAACCCGATTATCTTCGCGATCACCATAAGCCTACTTCCAGTTTTTTACGGGACATGGAAGGAAAAAGGGGTGTGATATATTCCAACGATGGGAATTGTCCGGCCTAACGTTTGTGATAATGTTCACGTACAATCGAAAATTAGCTGTAAAGAGAAATATTTTTCTTCTCCTTCCCCTTCTTATTGCTCAAATTCTTCTTCTTCTTCTTCTTCTTCTTCTTCTTCTTCTTCTTCTTCTTCTTCTTCTTCTTCTTCTTCTTCTTCTTCTTCTTCTTCTTCTGCTCCTCCTCCTCCACCTCCTCCTTCTTCTCCTCCTTCTTATTCTCCTTCTCCTTCTCTTTCCTTCCTCCTCCTTCTCCTCCTCCTCCTCATCCTCCTCCACCTCCTCCTCCTCCGATTCCTCCTCCTCTTCCTACTCTACTACCTCCACCTCCTCCTCCTCCTCCTCCTCCTCCTCTTCTTCTACTTCTTCTTCTTCTTTTTCTTCTTCTTCATCTTTTCCTTTTACGAAAATTGCATGCAAACGGGGAAATACAGCCGATGTCAAATGAGATAAATTTATCAGGACAGTAAAGAGAAAATCTGAAGAGGCCGAAACGAGGCAAAACTTAATTACATTAGAATCAATTTACTTGTAACGAATAAATTTTACAGAATACGTGTCGTCTGGTTTCTATCTTTAGAGCAGAATGAATAATAACGAACAGGTAATTAACTTAATGACGTGTTAACAATGAGTTTATGAAAAATGATTGTTTCGGACGAAAGTTTTCTTCCCTCGCTGCTGCCCTACCCAGTATATTACAATGTGCGGATAATTAAGAATTAAATTTACTGATATCGATTTTTGTAGGCAAAAAGTTAATAATGACTGGCGAGGGGAATATTCTTCTTCTCATTAACCAGGCAGACTTTCATTTTGTTAAGTTTCCTAGTAACGGTGGACGATAAAGTCGCCCTCAAATAACTCGTCAACACTTCCATAATGTCTCATTCTCTAACAATATCTTTGTTCTACCATTAATTGCCCGTCGCCTTCATTCAGTTTAATCCGTAATTTTTATTCTCTTCATTCCATTTCCTGTCTTTCCCTACTCGTTCGCAATACCTAGTGGCTTGTATTTATTATATTTTTACAAATATCTCTATTTCATAACATTGTTTTGAAATCGTAATACTTGATTTCTAGGGAAAAATGAAGAAACTTTGTTTCCATTTAAGCCAGATAACTTTCACGTATAGTTCATTTGAAGAAACTGAAGCATCGTTATTTTAAAGCTTATTAAGTTTGTTATAGCTGTCCACCATAATTGTAGGATATCTCAACAAATATCTGTCAATTAAGGTGTTACACGAGGGAGCAGTATTTCACCTGCTTGTATTTAACATTTGTATTTACGATCTGGTAATGGAATGGAAACATCTGGTAAACCCTGGTATCACGAGATAAATACTTGAATAGGCTGTTGTTTGATGACGACTTGCTTGCACTTCAAATTACAGGATATGATTTACAAAAATACGTTTTTAAGCTTTGTCAGATTGGCAAACAATACGATATGAAAATATCTACTAACAAAGCAAAGGTAATGGCGTTTCAAAGCAAGGAGCCAATACGAATTATTGGATTAGTGATTGAATTCTTGAATAGAAAATGATATCAGCTATGACCAAAGATTACAGAAGTGATTGGATTCTCTTCTTCCACTGCTTCTTGTGCATCCGAAGATTTTCTTCAATTTCTCGTTTCCTCAAATAGACTGAATTTCTTCTATCCAGGTGATCGGTGGTCTTACTCTTTCCCTTCTTTCTGGTGGGGTCTATTCCATAACTCTTCTTGGCAATCATTCCTGTGCCATTCTTTTTGTGTGTCCATACCATTGTGATTTTTTTGTTCGGACAAAACCAACAATTAAATTTTTTACATTAATTCTATCTTTAATGACTTCGTTTCTGATTTTATCACGTCTGGAAACTCTTGCAGAACATCTCCAAACGTTTTTATCTGATGTCATTAACTTTGTTCTTGAGTGTTTATTAGTACTACAAACTTCTGAACCGTAGGTCATGATATTTCTAACAATGGTTTTAAATATTTTGCTTTTAGTTGTTGCTGTAATTTGCTTATGCCACAGGATTCCGTTTAATGTAGATATAACAATCTTTCCCAAATTAATTCTGGATTGTATGTTTGGTTCCGGAAAATGTGTAAAAATTGTATACCCGGAATAAATAAATAAATATTGGTTATGTTAAATATCATGATATTGATGTTAAGTTATGTAAGTTCCAGACCATCTGTGGGACAATTAATCGTATTTTTAGGAACAAGGTAACCGCAGATGTTTTGTCCCCACTATCGTATTTTGTATTCTTGGAGTGATTAATCTAAAAATAAGGAGGTTCTGAAAGGTAAATGTATGGACACAAATGCCAGGTTTTATGAAAATAGGTATATAGTTATCGGGATATATAGTTATAGGTATAGGTTATATAGTTATTGACAGACATACCCCAAACAGGCAGACAGACAGAAAAAGTAAAACTGTTGAGATAAAACTGAAAACTCGTTTTGCTAGTTCAATTAAAAAAGCTTTCGTAAATCTTTATACGTTACATAGCTTAGTGAAGTTATTGGTCTTTTTTCGGTCCCTGGGGTCTCAAAATTTTTAAATTTCCACACCGTAACACTACAACCAGGTGTTACATAAAAATTCTCTTTAATTTGTTACCACATATGAATTTTGTGGTTTTATGAAAAATCTTACCACCTTTTGAGCTCTGACATCCAAAAATTTTTGATATTTCAGATATCCTCAGTATACTCAGATTGTGGTTAAATTCGTTTCAATTTGATACACTACATACGCTTTTGCGTTAAAAAAAATAAAAGTTACCCCTACGTAATTTTCTCCTTCCGACATTTTTTGGCGGGATCAGTGTCAAAAACAACAGGATGCGCACGCAAAAGGTTTTGCGAAAGTCGTTTGATGCGTTCAAAAGTTATTGAGACACACACAGACAGACAGATAAACGCCAAACTTTCGAGTAAAAGGTAGTAACTTGCCTCCCTCGTTCAATTAACAGAACCTCCTTTAACCTTTATTATTTAGTGGATCCACTGTTAATACTACTATTTAACGAATGTCATTGCTTTATTGTTGTGCGCATGTACAGTGTATATATAGATATTGTTAAGTTGATCTCTACCTGGCACTTATCTTATTTCTAGTGAATGTTGTAGACGGTGAAGTGTTACACATCACGAATGTGAGCAGACTGCACATGGGCGCCTACCTCTGCATAGCCTCCAACGGGGTGCATCAGTCCACCAGCAAGAGAGTCATGCTAAGCGTACAGTGTAAGTCCACGCTCGGCTCAATTCAATTCATATACAGTTTGCTATGTAAATGGTTTTATCATAAAGTTCATACAATTTTCGAATTTGACGAGCTGCACGAATCTTAAGCTTAGGACACGATTACATGTTATTATTATAACTATTACATATTACAATATTTCGGTCATTAGCCATCGTTTCAAAAACAATTCTAAGCGCAACGTTTCGGCCAAAAAGCTGAGACCGTTTTTAGATGTATATAACTATTTACAGTATTGCATCTATCAATAAACAACACAACAGTAAATATAAAACATAAAGCACAAAGCATAAAACATGAAGATATCTTTACAAATCACTAAGAAAACATGATAACATATTGGAAACAAAGCAAAATATTTACTTACCAAGATGGCCGTTTGGGGGATTTCATGTCTGCTCACAAAAGATTTTATGTTTTTTTTTCTTTTATTTTGTGACCAGACGTGAAATCTTCGCAAGACGGCCATCTTGGTAAGTAAAATAATTTGTTTGCTTCTAGTACGTTATAATCTTTTGTTGGTAAGTTACACTGATGCTATTGATAGATATGACTTCAAAAGTCGTTACGTCACCTGAGGATGACCTCAGACTGTTAGTACTGAAAACGTTGTGCTTAGAATTGTTTCTGAAACGATGGCTAATGATACAAATGTTATAATATGTAATAGTAATAGTAAATCATGGGCTATGTCTGTTCGAGTCGAAATTGTTTTTCGATGTTGACACTCCCGACTCTAAAAGTTATCTAATTCTGTAGCCATACTGATGCATAGCTCTGATTTTACAGATAAATGACAGTTGTAATTAGTCACGTTGGTAATTTTTTTACATTAAACAATGAAGGTTTTTTATTTTTTCAACAATTTTCCTTCTACATGTGCTAGATAGACCCTTGTGAAAGTGGAGAAGTTGCTGGTTTGTTGCATACCCAAATATATCGGCTGATCTCAAATGACTGTGTCTAACAGCTAATTGGTATCTAGTTCGCTTATTAGCCTACTAATTGATACGGTTGTAAAGATTGTTGTAGTGGTCAGTGACCTTGACCTTGGCGAAAAAATAATTAACCACAAAAGAATATAAAACAATGGGGATGTTTCAGATTTATGTATTTAGGAACATAAAAAAAGTTTTGTACATTCTCTGACTATTTGTAATTTAAATCTTAGGTATAATAAATGTAAAAAAAATTCAATTTTCTAACCGAGTACTCCTTGTTTGTTTCAAAACTAGATGCATCCAAAATATTTTATAGAACATCGCATTATTAATAAATACTTAAATGAGGAAATTTCAATACTTAAGTTGTCACAGTATTAATATAACTGTATCAATACTGTATAACAGTATCAATAATATCTCACAGTATTATGCAACCAACATTTTGATCCTCTACCATTTCACCTTTTTACATCTTTTGAAAATATTGTGTTTATATTTTGGATAAATCTATCTTTGAAACTAAGCGAGTTATATGTGTTATAATATTAGTGCAAACACCCGACAAAGTATAATTGGGACAACTAGTTTTGAAGAGACATTTTCTGGAATCAATCGCTGATATGAAATTCTTTTTTCTCCAACCCCAGTCAGACTCATCATTCATGACACCTTGTCTATTCATCTTACTTTCAGTATCTTCCTACACAAGTCTTCCTGCCTCACATCTTCTCCTTTCCTCTGTTACAATTGTCCACGTCTCACATCCATATACAGCTGTGCCCCATATGCAGCTCTTCAGGAACCTCTTTCTTGTTTCCAGGGCTATTCGTTTTAGAAGTCAGTAATATCCATTTACCGTTGAATGTAACATTATTATAAGTTAAACTGCTTATGTATGGATAAATACAATTATAAAAATATTTTTCATAGTCTACGCGGTATCCTTGTATCTATATTTACTTGTATTACTACAACGGTCATACATGCCGTTACTCCACCTCTTCTTTAGACGACCAATGCTTCTCTTGGTGTTTGGTGGCTATTCCTTGCCTTTTCACTAGCCTTGTGCCATCCATTCTTGATATGTGCTCATTCCACATCCTTCTTCTTTCCGCAATCCAAGAGTTAATATCTGTTACATTTCACGTTTCTCTTTTATACTATTGTTTGGCAACCTATCGTACCTTGTCTTTTCTTGTACCCTGCGTAATATAGATTAATATATACTGAAGACAGAAATTAATTATTTACTTACCTCCTTAAATTTGTAGTGGCCGTCAAGCAATGAATTTTTCCGGTGAAGTGTATGTGAGGATCGGTAAAAAAATATAACACAAACTATAAATTATGTTACGTTTATCGTGTTTCAGTCACTACTGGTATTAAAACTCCTTCATTAATTTAGAGAATTCTGTACAAAATAACTGCCTAACTTTACAAACTTACCGTTTAAATTTACCACATACCGCTGCATTAACGTGAACGAAGTTGAAACTAATATCATAGGAATTGTCTCATTAACATTGTAACGTACCAAATTGGCAGTTACATAAAGTAACTAATTATTACGTCAGGTGACGGGAGATCATGAAAGAATATAGCATCGTCGAGTACAAAAGAGAGAGAAAATAACAACGAGCCAATATAAAATGTTAGAAACCAGGCCCAATAGGTCCAACCAGTGAGGGGAAACAACAAAAATAATCATTAAAATGAAGAGAAGCCAACAGGTCCAAACAGTGAGGGGAATCAACAAAAATCATCATTAAAATGAAGAGGAGCCAACAGAGTCCAAACAGTGAGTGGAAACAACAAAAGTAACTATTAAAATGAAGAGGAGACAACTCAAGAACAACCACAAATATGGTAAAACAAACAAATTTATTTATTAGTTTAAATACTATGGAACAATGACTACCACGAATGGAAATATTGAAGAATATGACAAGAATAAGGGAACATTGATTATCATAAGTAATGTACAACCCAGGAGAACACCGATAGTGAACAACAATTAACCAGAAGAAGAAAGGAGGAAGAAGGACAAAGGAAACATAACATGAAGAATGAAGATAATGTATGGACAATACAAGAAATCACCATTCACCAGGTATACAAGGAACTATATTGATGACCGGAAGAAGTGTAATGATTATTCGAGGATCAACTATAAAGAAACCAGTGTTTAGCATAATTGAGTAATCACAAACAATAACAGTGAAAACTTAATATAAGTGTGACAACCTGTAACAAGTAACCAATTTTACCCCAAATAAACACCACAGACAATACAAGTGAGAATGTTTGTAACAAAGGAAAATGAGTTACCATTATAAGTGAAGGAATCCAAGATTAACTAGTTAAAATGCACAGACAATTAGTGTGACCAGTTTAATCAAGATTGTAACCCAAAATAGATAATCATTAAGACCACCAAGGGAAATGTGAGATAGAACAGTAAAATAATTGTTCATAGGAACTGATAATAAAAGCTTTGTAAGCCTTAAAATGAAATGTAACTAAATGCCACGACAAGACAGAATGAAATATAAATAAAATCCAGAACAAATTGTAACAAATAAGCTAGTTTGTTAAGTATCAAACAATCCATGTACCAAGAACTAGGTACAACACAACAAGAAATGTAATACTATTAGATTAAGAATTCTTGTGTTATTGTTTCAAAGAATAGTGTAAACATGTGTATTACTTAATAATTAAACCATTGTAGTAGAATACCATAATGAAATGATAATAGTAGAATCAAATACTGCATAAGAATATGTTGCACATTGTTACCAGGTAACTGACACATAACCTCACAGAAAGTGCACCTATAACATAAGATCATGTGTATTAATTAAACCAAGCAACTATCAACAATTGTTTCAACCAAAGACTAATTATGAATAGTAATGCAAACTAATAAATAACATTTCTACTGAAATACACAGCAAATGAATCAGATTAAATATGATATCATAAAGCCAAAAGAACAGAAACCCAATGTGACAAGTTAGTTAATCAAAATGCACTATTAAAACTTATTAAAAGATTGCTACAGTTGTTATCAGTAGTTAAAGAAATATCTAATACTACTATGAGAACATATCTCAAATGTAATAGTAGTAGATTTATAATTAAATTATTAGAAACTAACTGACTACAATTGTAAAACCAGATGTAAACAAACACAATACTAAGAATTGGAAAGCTTTCAGATAACGAAAGACTGATAAATACATTAAACAAACAAGGTACTACAATTGTACACTATTTTAATTTATAACATTATATACCTTATGTGGTAAAATAATTGAAAAAGTGACAAATTGAAGAAATGAGAACAGAAGGTATTTTTGATAAGACTATTAGTATCTGAAAAATAACATTGTTCATAAAATAAAGTGTGAACAAATGTGAATAAATGTATATATTATTGTTAGAATGCCAAACAAATGTAATTAGATAAGAAATAATAGCGTTACATGCAATTATAAACAATCGAATATATTCGCTAAGGACGCCATTACCAAATATTGTTCAAATGGTAATTACAACTATTATATGTATTAAAACGAAAGAGAAATGGACTCGAGACGTTTAATAATGAGTGTTATGGTGTAATTGGAACAAAATATGTATGGTGAAACAAACTTATTTATATTAAGAAACACCATATGAGTTTGTGAAACGGCTAAGTGTGTTAATAATGAACGGATTTAATCCTTGTTTAGACTTAAATTAAAGCCACAAGTGTCCGCAATTTAATGCCACTAACCATTCGACGATACGATAATTAATAAAAAAGTTATGACACTTATAAACTTTTCAGTCATTTCTTATATCGATGCATACGTCACCCGTAGCCTCGAACCCAAGCGATAATTTGTAAAAAATTAAAAGTCTTATTTAACCAAAGTGTTTTGGGGTTGAGAGTTTGACCCTTTAAACCAATAAAATGGCTTAAAATAACCAGACGAGAAGGAGACGCTTTGATGAAGCAAGCATTCGTTCCGTATCACTCAACAAGCAAAGTTCACGAAGGAAGTTGTCAAGATTATTTAAAATGTGCGCGTCACCAACACGAGTTACTCTACATACATTAACCTATACACAACAGAATAATAACGAGTGTCCAGTGCTTTAAGTGAATTGAAATAATAAACTGACCAGTGTATAATAAAGGTCGTGTTTTGTGTTTTTTTTTTTAAAAACAGGGAGTACTCTATTTTAATTATTTTAACGAATTGAATTAAAATAATAACTTTCGTTAGTAAACGAAGAGATATTGTTTTGGGACTGCACTAGTCAAAAGTACTGAAGTGCATAACCCATGATGAAAAATTATCAGAACTGAATAAATGAATTATAACGCAATTATTAATTTAAAAAATAAATATTTTACGATTTAATCGTGATTGAGAAAGTCGGTATCAATTTAAATATCGACCATCCATATATAATGAATAGTCGCTCATTTGACTCAATTTGTTTGAATTAACGAATAACTAGTTTATTGCGAAAATATTCTAAACGACTGATAATTATACATCAGATGACATATGAATAAAATGTATGTGTTTATAGTATTAAGATTGTAATGAATAATATGCTTATTCAAAATAATTACTTACGGTTGTTAAGTAACTAACCTAGAAATAATAATGATAACTTTGTCACCAAGTAATGATTCTGTTCTCAAATAATTTCAATCCAATGAAAGCTATAACAAGAGTTTTTTTATTCTAGATTTTTTCTCTTGCCAATAAATAATTTTAATAATTAACGAATAGATAATAATAGTATGTTTAACAGTGCAGTACAGAGCACGTGTTTCAATCACAACTGCTGTATGCATTTTACTAACCGTACGATAGTACGATATATATCGGTTTATGGTACCGACTTTTATAAGTTTAAATCTTTGTTTGTTTTTGTAGTAATCCATTATCAAATATTGTTAAATAAGATAACATCTTGTAATCTGGTATCATGTATCTTCCAAGAACACACGAATTTGGTAATATAACTGAATAAAGAGGACATAACCTCGTTAACTAAAACTATTGTACCAGACACCAGTGTTACCAGCCTTGAGATACAAAGAGCTCAAGAATTGTTTATAGTAATTATTGTTTTCTAAAGACATTATTAATTGATTGTTTTTTAAAAGAGTTCATGGCATTTTACAATTATTAATAAACCCCGATTTATTTACCAGTGGAACAGAGTTTTTGATTTTTTTTTTAAATAGTTTAATTTTTATGATCAGTTCTATCATAAGGTGGCGGTAGGATTTGAATGTTCAATACCATTCAAATTGTAGTTACACTTTTAATTTGCTTTATTGTGCATGTACATTATTCAAGATATTCAAACAGAATATCCATATATGTGTATCAAGTGTTTTTTGCAGCAGAAGAAGTCACCAACAAGAACATAGAAAACATCCACATATGGTAAGTGGGGAGGTTGACAGTGAAGTGTTAAATACTCTTTTAAACTAAAAGACTTAAACGTGAACATCCACACTAATTCCTATTAATAATCACACACTAATAATAATCAATTTAATTAAATATTATTATCGTTGCAACAAATAGATATGTAACAGATTGGCGCTCCATCGCGGGGCAGGATTGATTGAAGACAACACCTTCAAATAATAATAATAACAACTCTATTAATCTGTTTAGTAACAGATTGGCGCCCAACGTCTGAGCGCGAATTAGGAAGAAAACGCTTAACAATTTAGGTAATTAAACAAATAATTTCCTAACCTAATTCGACGAAAAGACAGCAAGTGCATTACCAAGGTAACAAGATGTACAGGAGGTCGACTTCGAAAAAACGAGCAGCAGAGGCAGAGAGGGAGGCCAGATTAGAAGAAAAAGAAGCAACATCAGCTGAAGATGTTGAGGAGATATTGTTAGAAGTTGAAGATAGGCAATCTGAACCGGCGGAGGAGGTTCAACGACCGGAAGATGAACCAGAAGTCATACCACAAGAAATTCAACCTGAAGTGAGCCAACCCGAAAAACTAATATCAACAGCGGACATCAACATGCTCAAAATGATAAGAGCGATAATGGAAGAAACGATGAACAAGAATCTGGAGTCACTGAAGGAAGATACACGATCATTGAAGGAGAACAGTCGATCCACAGACCAGAAGATAGAAACAATGAATAAGAAGATGGATGAAAATTATCAATCATCGAAGGAGGACAACCGGCCACGAAGGAGGAATTAAGTAAGAAGATAGAAGAAGGTCAGAAGGAGAGCCAGAAAAACATAGAATCTCTGAAGGAGGACTTAAATAGTAAAATAAATGAAACAATTAAGAAGACTGAAGAATCCATAAACCAGACGACTGAAGAGCTATTGGAAAGGAAGATGGAAATAATGAAGGAAAATTTGTCTGCGGAGTTGGGAATTAAAATTGATGAGACCAACAAGAAGATTGATGAAATCAATGAGAAAATCAATCGAGATATCGAGTTAATGTAGAATGATAGTGAGAAAATATGGCAACAAATGGCCGACAATAATGACAGAGCGGAAGAAATTGCCAAAAATACAATTGACATAGTTGACAAAAAATTAGAAGAGAACTTAGAAGCAACGGAGGACAGGATTGCCTTCTTAACGACCGAAATCCATGAAGAAGTGTCAGACATACGGAGAGAAGGAGAAAATAACAAACAAAAAATTATACAAACAGAAACAGATGTCAACCACCGAATCGACAGTATTGAGAAAATCCACAACAACCAGATAGAAGTCGTGGAACGAAAGCAAACAGAAATGATGACCGCACAGACCAAACTGGGTTAGAGATGCGAGGAAATTTCAGTCAAAGTGGATGCAGTCAAACACCAGGTAACCAGTGACCGAGATCAATTGACGGAGCGCCAACAGAGGGAGTTCAACGATATTCGAGATGAAATGAACCGCCTGCGAACATTCCCAAATGTTTTATCTGGACTGACACACCTGGATGGTAGGGAACAAATAGATATCCGTGCCTACGTAAAGAATCCACTTGAATTTCTAGAGAGGGTGGAGGAAATAATAAGTAGGAACAGAGAAAATCGATGGTCCGTGATAAAAGGAATGTTAGATGAATCCTTTCGTAACACCTTTGACAACTGGTGGACAGCGACCCGGCATGAAGTGGAGAACTTTCCTGCGTTTAAGGTAGCATTCAAATTAAAATATTGGTCTGACTCTACCCAAAACATTATCAGGGACGACATCACCAACGGCAAATATGACCCAAATGGCAGACAATCCATGACTACTTACTTTTTAGGTAAGATCTGCTTGGCCAGAAATCTGGAGCCGGCCATCCCAGAGGAATGTTTAGTCAGGAAACTAGCTTACCATTTCAGTCAGGGAGTATCACAGGGTAGACTCAATTCACAAATAAAAACCATACAAGGCATGTGCACTCTGTTGGAAAGTCACGAGAGAGAACGCTATTACCAGAGGAACCGCCAGGGTCCCGGACAGACACATGATCGGGGCGGACCAGGAAACGTTAATCCCACCAATAACCATGACAGGAATAATTATGGGAGAACCTTTAACAACCCTCCACGTTTTAATAACCAACAGGGACCACGACAGAATGGAGGTGGTAACCATGATGACCATGCGGACCGAGGGAATATCAATAATCCTAGACCAAATGGCTATCAGAGGGACAGTAATTATCAACGAGGTAATAATTATTACCGACCCTATAATAACCAACCCCCAAATAACCAGCATCGACAGGGTAATGGAACCCATAACAACAACCAGTTCCGAAGAGTGCATTACACTCATGCTAGCAGAGGGGAGGTAGGAGAACTTATTACCAAGGTCGAAGAAGTTTCCCTAATCACCATAATAATCAAAATCACAGTGACGGAGAGGATCGAGAATGTGGTTACGGATCGAATCGAAGTGACAGCAGCGAAGGTAACCGACCAACCACTCGAACCACTGAAATACATCACAATGGGAATGGGCAAGGATCCCAGGAACCGATAGCATCAACCTCAACAGACAGGCACACAAATGGTGACCTGCCTTTAAATGGGAACCGGCAGTGAAAAGCAAAATAATATTTTAATTAAATATTATTATCGTTGCAACAAATAGATATGTAACAGATTGGCGCTCCATCGCGGGGCAGGATTGATTGAAGACAACACCTTCAAATAATAATAATAACAACTCTGTATATCTGTTTTGTAACAACATTGATGCAACAATGATAGTGTGGAGTAAGATTGTTGGCGTATTGTTGCAGTTCCTCCGATGATGTCCGAACCGAACCGAACGTACATCGGGCAAGACGTGGTTTTGGAGTGTTACACAGAAGCGTACCCTACCGCCATTAACTATTGGACGAATGAGAGGGGCGACATGATACACTCTGGTGGGTATATTGCTGTTTCCACTCACACGCATAGATCTTTAAACGCCCCCCCCCCCCACAATATGTCACGCACGCCCGCACTTACGTTTCACAACGAAGTTAGATTTACAAAAAGCTGTATGTTAAACAAATTATAGAATAATATCTGTTATTTGATATTGATTTACTTTAAATTTGTTGCAATAATCGTTGTTCATAATTAATTATAAAACGAGAGCCATCTATAACTTTTCTAATACAGTTTCATGGGACTTTAAAATATCAATAAGATATATAAACTAAAGTTATACTCATTTATCTACCTAACTATGTATTAATATATTAATATTTGTGGCTAATTAAAATATTTTTATGGCTGGAACTCTAGTTATGTGGCATCGTATCGCCCGCTTTATTACAGTGAACGAAGGTTATCAGTTTCACTCTGTCGTTAGCTCCCATTTTTTGCATTTTCTACTTTATTTCCCTTACTCGATATATTATTACTGTTATAACGTCATTTAAGACATATTAATTTATCTTTTATCTGTCTTATGCTGAACCCTGGTCTCTTACATGTTTTTTACCGGCACGTTCGTCTCCATTTTTCTAATATAAACTCTCCAGCTGAACTGACTTTCATCATCATCATCATCATCTTCACTTTACGGATTAGGCTGCACTGCCTGTTCCGGAAACCATCTCGTCCTCAAACGGCCAACACTACGATACTCTGTGGGTTTATAATTCAAGGCAAGTTTGGGAAGGCGATCTTGCTGCATTCTTCCCAAACGCTTACACCAGTTGGCCTTGTATTCCGTAATATAATACAAGGCCAACTGGAACTCTACGTTCAACATTTTGCCACGTGTTGTTGAATTTTTTTGTCCTGTCCACTGTTATATATTCGTCTAACTCGTCTAAGGAATTTCATCGCCAATGTTTTTTTTTCAGTCTTTCTTTGTGTCTTTACCTTTGTAGATGTCTATGTTTCACTCTCGTACAACACAACAGCGGAAGTCAAGTTATTTTATAACCGGACATTTTGTCTGATCTAGCTTTGTTCCTAAGCTAATTTGCCAGTACTGCATATAGAGCTTAATAATTATTAATTTGTTTTTACTTGATTTGTGTCGTGTTCATATGTAATATTACAGTGAAGACACTGAAAGTGACAAAGTTGCTCCACGAGCTTCCTATTTCGTACAACTGTTTTTGTTCAAACAAACTCTTTCCTGCAGTGAGCCATTTCTGCAAAACGTTTGATAAAATGTTGCAAGAATTCATGTCGGGTATAAAATTACAGAGAGCTTTAACTAACGTCTGAATATAGTCTTAAGGTTTGGAATTATGAGACTCTAGGGTCTCTAAAAAAAATTAAAATTTGAAAAAACTTTGAAAATCCAGCAGCGTGTCAGTCTAAAATGAATTGTAACCCATGTCTTAATTTTTTAGATTTTTACCGTTCCTTCTATGAGTGTTTGCTCTACAATTGTTATATTACTAAAAAGGAAATGGTAGAAAAGTCGGGATTTTTGTAATTTTCCCGTAACTGAAAACTTAAATAATATTAGAATTATATAATGATGAATGTACTTCGTTGAAAGTAGTGAGCGGGTTGTGTATCTCATGGAGCATATACTAGTTTGTTGTTGTATGCAGTAGCGTGGCGACCATGTAACCGCTGTTGCCGGCGGCAACAGTACAGGAAATAAGAGAATATAATGTTAATAATTATATCACAGAATGAACACTTTGGTTATTGAATAATTTGGAATCCGAACAATAATAGTAGGGAAACTTGAAGAAAACCATACCATTGCTTTACAACTGCTGGCACTTGCACCGTCTTGTGTTGCCTGCTCGGACATAGGCAATACTTTACCTCGTACGGTCATTGACCTCGTAGTAGTTGTCAATATACTGAGTGTTGAAGAGGGTGGGGGCAGCAGAACTGAGGTGCAGCAGATACTACGTACCTACTTGTGTTTTTTTCGTTTAGTCATACGTTTCTCCGTTTGTCTTTATTATTATTAATTCCATTAATTGTGTTCTGATTCATCCTGTGTAAGTATAGTGGAGTCAGATCCCGTTGAATAGGGACCCTCCTATTCTGCCAGCGAATGATAGAAAATACTCTAAACAAATATTTTGTCTCTAAAAGAACCCTTGGTACTAAAATAATTTGAATTAATTTTTAGGCTAAGTTTTAGGACTATTACAACCGGTAACAGCTGTTATGTACCCACGCCACGCCACTGGTTGTATACATTTCTTTACTAGTTTAAAACCTGTTATTACGTTACATGTACAAACCAAGAACATTAACAAAGACACGGCACATAGAGTACATAGACAGGTTAGCTGTGCCCGCCTTTCGTGTAGTACTAACAAATGTGCAGATTTGATCGTTGCAGGAGACAAATACGAAAGGCGCAACACGCACAACGGTTACAACACGTACACGATGCTGAAGATACGCGGAGTGAGTCGCGACGACTTCGGCTGGTACTATTGCGTGGCCCGTAACTCGGAGGGAAGGACTTACTACAAGATGAAGCTAGACGGTAAGTATGCCTACTGTACTGCAACCTTGCTGTCTCCACTTAGTCGCATAGTGTACGCTGGCTAAACTGAAACACTAAGCAGTTAAGCAGAGTAAAATTAAGCTGAACATATTTTTTATTTTATTGCAGGCTTTTTAATCTGTTCGACTAAGAGAACATTGAACAAATTGACTGGCAAAATACATACATGATTATGAAGAGCTGACCATTGACAGATCTTCTTGTAACTTATTTAAACAGATACAGAGATTACAAGACTAAATGGCAAAAACATGTAAACCCATGAACAAAAGTAATTTCCACTTGCTGCTGGCATGATACAATAAATTAAAAATTTTAAACACTGGGCCTATAAGGCAGATATACTGGTCGACATTAACATTTAATGTTGACATGAAGACACAAGATACAGATATTACAGAACAGATAACACAGACATTAAATTACGTATAATATAGAGTACACATTATTCATTGAAAATATATAAGTGTAAGTCTAAAAATTGATTCCTTAAATGTCTTCATTATTATCTAAAAAATTAATTCCTAGGGGGTTAGGATGCTTTTCTAATTTCGAAACGTGTTTCCCGCAGATGCGCACAATTTCTTCTCTCACAGTTGGTACTTTGAGGTCTCGGCGTATAGAACTGTTGGAGAGACAAACCATGGTGTGTCGACTCTAGATCTTAAAGTCTTGGACTGAAAGCGCTGTGTACTCTCGATGTTACTCGTACTAGCAATACCCCAATGTTCATTACCGGAAGCCCATACCGGTTTAAGAATTGCTTTATATATTAAACGTTTGTTGGCAAGACTTAACCGCGATTTCCTCCCTATCAGCAAGTAGATATTTCTGACCTTGAGGTTAAGTTTAGTCTTCTAAAGGTGCAACGTATCGTAACGCAACACCGACGCGTAAGATAACATCGCAACAGGACATCGTCGCGTAACAGATGTTCGCAATACTACGCCGTTCCATCCGGCAGTTCTTGTTGAAAACGTGTATAGTGTACGTGTAGAGTGCAGGACAAAAATATGGATATGCTGCGGCAGCCCATATAGTCGTGGACTATTTAGTAAAAAAGAAGAATCTCGGGAAAGACGATGGAGGCATACGCAGTTGTATAATAGAAGAATGTACAGTGGTAATAAGTTACTTTGAGATTTGAAATTTCAATCAGTTAGTGGGCTCTGCAAAAATTTTACCAGAATCTCACCGACAGACTTTGAGTTTCTGATTAATTTAATTGGACCAAAAATTGAAAGACAGAATAACAAGTGGGGAAAAGTTATTTCTGTCCGAAAAAGACTAGGAGTAATAATTCGGTTTTTAGCCACTGGTGATTCCTTTGTAAGTCTGCAACTCCTATTTAAAATTTCTTAACAATCGATAATCGTTATAGTCCCAGAAGTGTGTAAAGCCGTTGTGGAAGGATTAAAAGAGAAAAATAAAGTTGAGAAAAATTAATTTTTTCCTTTCCTTTTCCCGTCTCAACGCTGGCAAGAGATTATTAACTTTTCTTTTAGAGTCATCCACTGTAGCTTTAAAATCTTCCGCAAGTTCATCCCAAGCATACGTTTTCTTTATTTTATTATAGTAGCTGGTATGTATCCCACAATATTACTTTACTTCGATACACTTCAATATTGTAGCGTAAGTTCTACGCACCACTCCATGTTGCGTAGGCCACTAATAAAGCACTTGTTACGCAGTCCCGTCCAGACACGCAAAGAGCATGCGTAACGCCAATGCGTAACATTCCTTTGATGTGACGCTGGGAAACCGACAAGCGACAGAACGCCTCGATGTCACGCTTCGACGTTACGATGTTATGATGTTGCAGTTACGGTGTGGCGTCTAAACATGACACGCGACGGTGTTGCGTTACGATACGTGGTTGCATGTCTGGACGCATTACAGAATTATTACATATTATATTATATTAATACTAGAAGTATTACAGAACAAACAGAATTATCACTGTTCCACACCACTATAGAAAAGTTATTCCGATTCCTTGAAAGCGCTAGCCTCACAGTTCATCGTCAGATCGGAAATAACAATAATAGGACTGTAATCAAAAATAATAATAAAAATGTAAATAAAAAATGTAATTAAAATTTATTTTTATTATTACGGAAACTGTACCGAAAAGGAAATTGCAGTTAAAAGTGTGAATGAGGAAGATTTCACAACGTTAGGTATTGAAAAGAATGTACACACACGCACACACAGACACAGACACACACACACACACAATGTACTAGATACAAATGTAAAAGTACCGACACGGGTGACTGAACTCGCTAGTTGCTAATAGCGTGAAAGGCCGCTTAACTTAAAGCTTGTTTACAAAATTTTGTACGCGCTCTAGGGCAAATGGGGGTGTGAAGAAGTTGTTTGTCCTATTATTGTTATTTCCAATCTGACGATGAGCTGTGAAGCTTGAAACCGCTAATCGGAATAATTTTTCTATACTGGTGTGCAACAGTGATAATTCTGTTCGTGATTATAACCACTAACACAACATTCTTAATTAATATTAAAGAACATTTGATTGTATGGTTTAATTGCTACTCTAATTACTTTCAGTAAAAAGGTTGTTGTTATATTACAAGCTGTACTTAATTTCTGTATTTGTCAACAAAAGAGAATTGTAATCGTCTCTAAAAATAAGGGTTATTGTATTTTAAAGAATATTAATTTAACTTATCTTACAAATAGTTAATACGTATTTTACAAACTAATAAGCTACAGAATATTTTAAATACGTAGTTATGAATTGCTTCAACTGTTTGTTGTAATTAAATTGTAGATCATTTATTATGCTATACAAAGTGAAATATATTTGACATGTTTGCGATTATTGGTGTTTTAAGAGGCTTGTAACGTTTGCAGAGATACCAGCACCGTCGACCACAACGTTAACCAGTACAGTGACAGCAACAGTGCCCTCTGTCAAAAGAGAAGGTCAGTACCTGTACCTGACAGTAAGTAAGCTGTAGCTGAACTGTGCTGTACTGTAGGCTAGCTACGATATTGTAAACGTTGTACTGAGAATTTATGTAGATATGATATTAATAGCGAAGCGACAGTGGCTTCGAGTATTTCACAGATCTGGTGTTGCGCCATCCATTGCACATCCCTTATTAGATCTGACCGGCGATTTCGGATGTCTTCTGTACAGACCGTCCAAACCAACATTTCTCTACTTTCACTAAGCTGACGTAGCAACAGCTTCCGTTGCCTTTGTTGTCATATTTTTCTTACCAATCTTTTCTTTTAGTATTCCGCGGACTACTTTTGGATCCACTGCTTTAGACGCGATAAGGCTGCTCACTGCATCCGCTACACATCTTCTTTGAAGAAACTGTGTTACGAAAAGTTAACACGAGATATTCTCCATTTCTCTCGGTCCCGTGCACTTGACCTTATCTGAGTATACCTCTTTCTCTTTCTAATAACATCAAGCGTTCCAACCTTTCTTCTTCACCGCCCTCCCTTTCCTTCCTGCTTTCTCTCTATGATTTTTAGCTGCAAACAGTTTCACGGAATTCAGTCTCCAACCAAGAATACATCTTTCTTGCTACCATTAGCTGTTTTTTCCCTCATCTATTTTCGTCAATACTTCATTGTTCGTTTGACAACAGTCCGTCAGTAATATTCACGTTAACCACTCTTCGTCGCAACCACATTTGAAAGCTCTCGAGCCGTCTATCTTTTGTCTTTTTGATGATCCATATTTTACTGCCGTATAAAACCACACTCGGAATAAAACATTTAGCATATTTCTTTCACATCCCAATCGGAATGTTTGTTTGCCGTCAGGAATGCTTTTTTTTACTTTTCAAAAGCTGTCTTACGTAAAGATATCTAAGTTCTAATTTCCTTCACATACGTTCGATTCCATGGCACCGTATTGTCCAAATACTTAGACAAGTACACTTGATCTATAGCTTTTCCTTCAAAGAACAGTCAATGTGCATATTCTTCTTTGTTCTTTAGCGGCGCAACAACCCATTACTGAATCACGGCCTCCTTTAGCAGTTTCCGCCAGTTGTTCAGGTCAAGTGCAGCTGCTTTCCAATTCCGGGTCCCAAGGATATGGCGCGGATCATAGTCCACACCGTCTTCTCAACGTATTTTGGGTCTACCAACGCTCCTGGTACCATAGATCTGTTTTGTGAGTGCCTTTCTTGGTATTTCATTCGCCCCCATTCTGATCACATGTCCAGCCCACCTGAATCTAGCAAGTTTTATAATTTTCACAATATCTGGTTTGTTCAGAACAGTGTTCAGTTCTTGGATGCTCCTTTTCCTCCATTCACCTCCCACACGTATTGGAACAAAAATACTTCCGAGGAATTTGCGTTCATGAACTAGACTCAGTCTTTCTAGAAATGGCCGAGGTCTCAGAACCATAGGCGAGAACTGGGGGTATCAGTGTTTTATACAGAAGGAGCTTGATGCTCCTGGAAATTGTTCTGGTCTGGAACAGGGGTCTGAGAACAAAGAAGCACCTATTAGCTGAGGTGATTCTTCGCTTTATGCCTTCTGTTGTTTCCCCATCGGAGTTAACTTGCCATTCTGAAATAAAGATGTTGAATTTAGTCAAAGTGCATATCTTATCTAAAATATGTAGTTTTGGCTAAACAACTGTGTGACACATTTAGTGGTCTGTTGAATCCCGACGAACATGGTGGTTGGTAAAACATCAGATCTGTGAAGGAGTGTCGGCAAAACATTTATACTTCTTGGACTTGGACTTACTAACGCTTACTGTACCGTATATGATAACCTGCTTGTTGGGCTTTGTATCTAACGTATGTGTGCAAAGAGCTTATTAATTTTAACTCGCTGCATAACGTTTGGTAACCCGCATACATCCGCCGTTATCTGTCATTCCTTTGAACTTACAATCAGCTTTGCCATATGTCACGTGGCTAACCACATCACACGAATTGACATCCATACTCACACCTTGTCGTCTTCACACATCTATCTGGCATAGTACGCGTATATATTAACATTGGTAAAGGCAGTTTGATATCAGGGAGTTATTCCTACGTGTCGTAAAATTTGTTCTGACCTAAAACTTTTAGGACCTTTAACGTACATTTACGAGGGTCAGTTGAAAAGTTCGCGGAGCGAGATCTATAACTCAGTGGTGGAACTAAAATCTTCCGTGTGCTGCAAGACGTATATTTTGCATGAACACCCGTTAATTTCCAGATATATCTGTCAATTTATTTACTTTTTACTAGCTGCTTGAAATTTTCCTGTCACATGTCTATTAAAATGCACAAAATCAAACATCGCGTTGTGATGAATTCTCTGTTAAAAACGTTTTAGCGCCAATGGAAAATCAAAACAAAATTTTAAATGTGTTAGGAAATGCTGCGCCTTAAGAAATAACGATAAGTGGTGCACACTCGAGTTTACACGTGGTCGTACAAGCACTGCAGACTATCGCAGCAGTGAAGGCCCAAAAAGTGCAACGAAAAATGGTATTATTGAAAAAATTTCGTAAAGTGTTGAAAGACGCAGATTGAGGAGTGGATGATGTTGAAATCATAGGCATCTCATATGAGCGTGTGCAGTATACTTTAATTTCAGAACTTGGTGTAAAAAAGGGTTGTGCAAGATGGCTGTCGCATCTGGAGTTGTTGCATTTTTGATGCGTTCAGTGCGACCACTTTTTCAATGCTCGTACGACCACGTTTAAACTCAATTGCCTACTTACAGACCGTTGGTTTTGAAGTCGCAACATCTGACACATTTACAATTTTGCTCTGAATTTCCGTTGGCAGTAAACAATTTTTAAGAAACAATGACAGCATGATGTTTGATTTTGTCCGTTTTGCATAACACGTCAATTTTAAACCGCTTCTAAACAATGAATAAATTAATAGATACATTTGGAAATTAACAGGAGTTTACATAAAAAACAAATCTTGCAGCACATGAAAAATTTTAGTTTTACCGCTAAGCTACAGATGTTACTCCGCGAGCTGTTCAACTGACCCTCGTATTTGCGTTTCATTTTGTTGTGTTCCTGTACGGAGCGTCTATGTTGCAAGTACATTGCAATTTAGTTTGAAAAAGTTTAAAATTTTGTGTTGTTGCCTACTATCAAGTCATCGTTATCTTCACCTTCAGCAAGGATTAAAGTGAAAATAGTTTCTACAGGTGTCAAGAAGACAGACTAGAGATAGTCACTCCAACGCTTCTTCGGACACTCCAAACATCTTTATAACTTTGGCTTATTATATTTCCACAGTGGTTTGGGGATGCGGCAGTCATCCAGTCGGTTAAGATGTTCCAACCATTTTAGGCGATGCTGGCCAATCTTATTATCAGGTATACTGTTAATATTTAGTATTCTGCCGTACATAGACATTTCTTTGGCAGTTTTGAAAAATATATCCTGCCACGTGCCTGACGAATCTCATTTCGGCGGCTTAAACACGACTGTGGCCTGGGATTTTGTTAAAGTGCAATTCTCAGACCCACAGAGAAATGTGGGGAGGGATATCGCCTTGTCGAACTCCAGGCGTGTGTATTTACTCAGTTACAATCTAATCATTACGGCAAAATTGGAACGGTACTTTTAGTCACCTGCCAACGTGTTTACTCCTATTTTGAAACGATACTATAAGTTATTGATTTTGTGAACTAATAACTTCAAAAAAAAAAGCTTCGGAAATGTTAATACCGAGTTTCTAGTTTTACCTGCTTTCAATATGTTAATTTTATAAGAAATGTTTGCCTACTTACAGTATATGTAAAATCTAAATACGTCAGATTTAAATATTAAATGTATTCGTCTTTAAACGATTAGTCTTCAGAAAGGTCTACAACTTCTGTCGAGTCGTTGAATATTATCAGTCTACAAGTACATAGTCGCTGACCTAATAATTACAGTTGTATTTGCTCAGAGAAGATGTGTCCATTCCAACTTTCCTTGGTGGAAAAACCTTTTTTTTTATCTCGTCATATTTGAAAAAGCGAAGGGGTCCCCGTTTTAAACTGCAGATAATTATCAGCTTACAAATATCAATTATTTTTGGTAACAGAACACAAAATATATGTCACAAATTTGTAAATTATTTAACAAATATATGTAAGGGGTCAAATTAACTAAAATGTGAATATAGTGTTCGGGCTTGAAAATTATAAAGTTTTTTGGACACCAGAGCCTAAAACATTTTGATAATGCAGGGTGTAATAGAACTGTGAAAATGCATTCCAAACATCAGATTGAATGGAATGATGTTTACTCAAATCTACGTATAGTGTTTACTTTGAATATACCCATTCTTGTTGAGGGGCGGAATGCTAAAAGCCTAAAATAGACGTCAAAATTCTCAAAACAAAACAAAAATTTGTAGCCTGAGCTAATCGTAGAACTCAGTGAACTTACTAGTGGTACACTTTCCACCATGTTTTACGCCTACGTTTTCCTTCTTTTCTTTGGAACCCATTTTTAACAACTCTTTAGACCAACAGTCGACCATCATGCATCCGTTTCACGTGCCCGTGTGCCATACGTATTTATGTTGTGCAATTCTATCTTAACGGACATCAAACATGTACGTATTTTGCTAGGAAAGTATTATTAATGTACTCTCTTCTGGGATCTTACATACTATTAAGAATATTATTGTTTGCGTGAATGTGGTTTTTAGCCAAATAAGACTTTACTGCAAATTCAGTCATTCCGTCGTATCCTTGTTTTGTTCGCCAAACCTCCTCATTCAAAACATCAGCCCTCTGAGCTTCCGGTGTCCCACAGGCTTTCTGATACCGTAGTATGCATCTCTTGCTTCCTGTTAAGCCTCTTGTGGTGGATCCATTTAGGTTTACACTCCTCCGACACCTTCTATGAAAGTCCAGACTGCGTACAATAAAAGTTCAAAAACCTCATTCCTTAATTATATAGATAGAAGTGACTGTATTGTTTAAACTTTATCACTTTATCTCCTCCCTAACATCTAAATGTTTCTGTACTTCATCGAAGGCTAAGACTATCGTGTTTCTTAGTGATTTGATCTTTACAATCATAACATATTTATAAATTGATTGTTTTCCTGTAGTTGCTACATTCTTGATAAGTTATTATTTATAAACTTTAAATTGAGCTTTGTTTAAATAGACTTATAGTACAAAAACGAATTTAAGAGATATTTACGAAAGAGTTATGAAAAAAATCGTTCTTATATACAAAGGACTATTGTATTGTATTTGATAATTTATATGTATTATTGTACGTAGCATATAGCGTTTACCATCTTCCGTTATTTAACTAATTTTACTTAAATGTTTCGATGGAACGTTTAGCGAGGATCGGTCTACAAGTATAGCACGATTTTTACATTGGTGTTGACATTTCGAAAATATTTGTTGTCATTGTCAAGTGTTTGGTGTCGTGACGACTCAACAACAATTGTCCTGTTTATGACAATAAATATTACTAAAACGTCGACACAAATGTAAAAAAAAATATATTTATACTCATTGGCCGATCCTTGCTATACTTTCCATATGGCTAAAGATTAATTCATTGACGGTCAATACTTATTAAAGAATTTAATTTACCCTTAACTACTAATATTGTTATTACGTTCGTTGTGATGGGACTTTATTCCTCACGATACTGCTAACAAAACGCTTTATATGCTGAATTTCATACTGTGTCTGTAAACGTCATCTTAAGGTCAGTTTAAAACGCACAACATATATTACAATGAAATGCTGATAAAAGAAGAAATAAATGTAACTAGTTACATTTGCCGGATTACTAAACCTTAGTCTATGATTACCATCTTTAGATTACCATCAATTTATTTTACTTAAATATTCTAAATGATTGCTCCCCTTTCGAAAAAATAATCTGATGATTATTAAAACCAATGGCATAAGCATGGGCTAACATAATATAAACAATCGAATTCAAAAAGCTATGATATTAATATTATTCAATTAAAAATAATTTTCAGCTAAGTAAAATGGTATATGTTTTATACACTACACTTTTTGGTATATAGTGGTTAAGCTTTTTGATTATACTTAAATTTTGTAGTATTTTAAGTACATTATCATCATCATTAATTGAAACACTTTTTGTTTAAACAAAAATGTATAATGGCAAGCAAAAATAGTTGATAAGATTTGTATAATTTTAAAAATGATAAAAACTTTAAAATTTGAAATGTATTTGAAACGTAACAAGGAAAGTGAATTTTTATTTTTTATTTGTTTTAATGCTTTGTGGTTTTTGTTCGTATATAAAGAAATTCACCCAAAAACAACGTTTAATTTTTATAAATCCAAATACTGAATATTATTAAAAAGTAAAAGCTGTATAGTTTAGTCCCGTTTGCTGCTCGTTTGAACTCAGATCTGTCCTTTATTTGCAGTCTTATACAAATTATCAAATTTCAATCAGTAGAGACAAAAAAATAGTGTTTTGAAAAATCAGTTTTGACCTTTTATCAGTGCCATTAACACACTTCTATTAAAGACAATAAAATTACAATAAAAAAAAATCAAATCATTTTAACACAGACTCAATGTTGCATTGAATACTTGCGGGTTGGAGAGACGTAATGCATGGAGAAATTGACAAGTCGTTTCGCCTGCTATTACGGTAGCACTCTAAGTCGTCAGTAGCCGGAAAGAACCGACTGCTGGACACTGCGGAAGATGGCTACCGCAACATTAGTCGAAATGTCCGGGGAAACTAACCATAGACTACGGTTATATAGCTGAAATTAAAAAATATTAATCACTCAGTATGTGCAACTGTGAAGGTGTGTGTGTATGTCTGTGTTTCTGAACAGATTTAGGTGACTATACTTTGCCATCTTTAGGACCGTCGCCAGGACACGGAGGGGACAGCATCAGCACACAGTGGGGTATTTTCATTAAAATGGTGGCCAAATTTTTTTTGTTTATTAAAAAATTCATTCAAAATTTGTAATAATTAGCTCTGTACAATTCTACGGTATATTTACTAACAAAAAATATATTAATCAAAAAAATATTATAGATATCAAAATTAATTAATTACACACAAATAACTAAGACATTCATTACATTGATAGTTAATTAATCACGTCAACAAATACATTAATTATTAAAATAGAACAAGTATATTAACTTCGTTTAATCTAATGAAGATGTCCATGTTTTTAATCGGAAGATGCATCAGAAGACAGTTCTTCATCTGAAGAGGGTTCATTATCCTCAAACAAGATATGTACAGCCGGAAGAAGCATTTCGATAGTTCCTTTCAGAAATGGTTTTGTATTTTTTTTCAGCTTGGGTCTTATTCCTGTTAAACGAGGATCGAAGATGAGCAGTAGTCTATTAATTACATCACTGTTACATGCTTCTCTAGAAAATTTTCTATCATAATTTTGCGATACAAATAAAAATGTTTATTTCTAGCCTCACTTGCTTCTTCTGACAGTTGCCCCATAGGTAATAAAGCATGTTTTATGACAGTCGAACTATGAATAAGTATTATGTGAAGTGTGGGTGTTATTTGATACCATGGATAAAGGTCAGTGTGTAGTTTCGCATACATATGCATACAATATGCAGAAAACTTTCCAGTGTAAATTTTATGGCCACGCGATATTGGCTCTAAAATTACTTTAAGTCTATCTATAAGATTTTCTTCTAAGCCTGTTATTTTAGCTGATAAATCAGGGTTCATAAAACATCTTCTGCTTGTATTCCCATCATTTGTGTTACCGAATCCAGCCTTGGGAACATCTACTATTAAACCCATTTTGTTTCTAATTTTTTCTTGAATGACTGCCTTTCTTTGTTTGATAATAGCTATAACAGTTTTATTTTTTTTGTCCATTTTTTACAGGCAACTTATACTATGACAGATGCAGCAAACTTTCGAATAATCGTATTCTTGCATCCAAGATAAACCAAATTTTAAAGTATCAGGATTTACATATTTCTTTTCTGTTATCTCTTTAAAACTTTTAGAAGTTGCTCCATAAATGTAACATTTCATAGTTGATGTAGTGTGGGTGCCAGCATTGCACACTTTGGCATCAATCATTGTGAGAATCATCGTGTATTTTATGGAAACCTTTTGCCTGCTATTGTGACTTCTGTGTTTCTATTGACATCATTTTGTTTTCAATATATTGAATGCCTTTATTAATAATATCCACGCATTCCTTAATAAAACGTATGCAAATCAGTCGGCAATAGCAAGGCGAAGAAAGTGTTTGATTTTGCCAAACGATTTTTGTACTACAAGATAATCGTAAAGGTACAAATAAACTCTGAAAAACATTGAAATCAGAATCGAGATCACTTTGAAATTTTTGCTTAAACTGTGCTTGTATTCCCATCAACCCCTTGCGATCCTTCACAACCCCACATGCATGTTAATATTAATGTTCTGCTATCTTCTTCATTCAAAGTTACAACGACTTCTTGCAAATACAATAAAAGTCGCGTAACAGTATGGTCCAACAAATTTTGTAAATTGATTTCAGCATAAGTTGATGTCACTTCATATGATTCAGGTGTGGGGTAGCATTTTTCTTTTGCGTTTTGTAATAGAGTGTAACAAGGATAGAAAGCTTTATTGCATCTTCTAATAATCTCACATTGTCTTCTTGAAAGACTAGCTTCTACAAACATTGCCAGAGCACTTAATGACGTTAATTGCTCTCTTTGTTTTTAGAGCTGTTGGAATATGCCTTTCTATATTTTGTTGCTCGATTAGGAGATTTCAAAATTTCTTGTATAATTTTCGAAGCATCTCTCTTACCTGCAGCTCGTAATTTCATATGGTTAGCATACGTTAATTCCTCCGTGTTTATTGAAGTACGTATTTCTTCAGTGTTTCGTCTTTTGCTACGCTCGATACAATCGCTGAATGACTTCTTTGGCCGCCCGGATCGAGTTGTAGCAGTAGGTACTTCAAATGTACCCTGGAGCCAGCTATTATTTTTTTTTTAAGAAAGATGTCTTCTTTACTGTGTGCAGCGATCCATCTACGTTTGATTTCTGATTTTATGTACGAAATTTTATGTTTAATTTTATGCTTTTCTTCTTCTTCCGAATAATTCCCACGGCTTAGTAAAATATTTTCCAAATATTCCAATTTCTTGTTAATATTTTTACCTTTACATTGGTTCATGATGTCATAAAGTTGTCTGCGTGTCATAATGGTCACGTTTGAATATGCTAAGAAACAAACAAAATGCTTACAATAAAATGTACACAAATCAATTAGATTTTACTATTGAGAAATTGTCCCAATTTTGAGGTTATGTTTTTCAATACCGGCCGTATCCGGGTTTAATACTTTTACTATTATAAAATATAATACTTATTCTATATATCCATGTAAAAATTAAAGCCGGGACGCACCCTGAAGTATAACAAAACCTTTCGTGTTTACAAGAAATATTTATAAACATATTACGTCATAATTCAAAACGTTTGTAAGTAGGTAAAATGAAATGCAACAAACATTGTAAGCTTAATGTATATTATACATATCTGCCTCACTGCAATTCCATAATGAGATACTTTTCTCTTGATTTTATGAACACAAAGAAACTCCACCCAAATTTTTTATTAATACAAATGCTGTAAACGCAAATGTTTACCAAAGTTTAAAATTTCGATTCAGCTAGCTGCAACCAGATAGCGCACTAAGGAAAAAAGTAGTGTCTCATTGTTGCTCGTCTATTTAACACTCACAGGGAATAAATTATTTGTAGTTATGTAGATTTTGAGAATACTGACTTTTGGCCAGGATTATGATACAAATACCCCACTGTGCAGCGGCGGCTCCATGCCTTCCAAGACGTAGGACGTCGGATCGACTCTGTTCCTAACGTGGGCGCTGTCGACGTGCTGGCTAATCTACACTCAAAGGCAGATGATCCTGTTTCCGTTAGCCGCCCAAGTAACACGGACAATCTGTTGCTGCAATGTATTAGTGTGATTGTAATAGTGATTTTATACCGGGCGACAACGACCATGAAGATGGAACAAAAAAGTGGACAAATAATAATACTAACAACAATAATGATTGCTTGCTGTAAAATATGCTTTAATATAAAAACATTGCTTTAAATATGTATTGAATATAGTATGACAGAAATTGTCATATAAGTTTGTTCGCAGGTAACGTCTTGATTACGAAAACTGAAGAGTTGTTACATTGTATTGTATGAATAAATAAAACGTATATTGTATGTAAGGGAAAATATTTCTTTTTGTAAAATTAACTAATTAATTACAATTGTAGGGTAATTGAAGATTAATGTAATGTAACAAATAATAAGGTGGAAGTCAATACCGATAATGATAGCAAATACTGTTGTATAAACATTGTTGTTTATAGTTAACAATTTAGTGATTAAAGAGTGAATGAATGTAGTTTGTATCGTACAGTATAAAGTCACTGTGTCACAAAAGCTTTGAAATGTTTAATGGTAAAATAAAATAAAGAAAAGAAATTTTTTCAACTCTTTTTAACACAGTATTGTGACAGAAAATACTAGTTTTTCCAACAGTTTGATTTCAGGTATAATAATTATAGTGAAATACAAAATTTTCATAACAGTTCCCAGTGACAACCTAACTCTGGCAGCCACAAAAATAGCAAAAACAGCATTTTTTGCGTTTCTACGTAAACTACAGGTAAAAACCTGGTGCAGACACAAAAAAGTCGATCAAATCTTTTTCCTAAATATTTGGAAATAAACGATTGTAGGATTCACATAAAGTAAAGCGCGTTTTATTCATTTTTTAAGTAGAAATCAAACAAGATTGTGGTATAAACAAGATAGTCTTTTGACGTAAATAAGGTAAAATTGATGTTGACAGAATAACATGTAAACTAACCTTCCTCGCTTTCTGTGAAATTAACACATATTACAAACACCCGCGAACGAATGCAAACAAAGAATGTTCTATCCTGTTAAAGCACTTATATTTAAAAATTTTTTTTGTATAGGCCATCTAAGGACCACATGCCAATTTCAAATCTTTACTTTTTGTTCTTTTCTTTTTTCCAATATTTTTTCATCTTCTCACTGTGTCTCTTCTTATTGTCTTCAGTCCACTTTGAACCTGCGTTTTCTCTCTCCTACCCTGGAACCCCTCCATTTTATCACTTTTGCCCGAAAAACGTCTCTTTCAATTGCTGCTTTTATACATTTATATATTTTATCCTTGAATTTTTAGTGACCGTCAATCAATGAATGTTTTAGTTGATGGTTAGTGAGGATCGGTCAATAATACAAATTTTTAGTTATTTTGCGTCGACGTTTCGACAATATTTAATTGTTTCGTTATGTTTGATATTTCTATTGTATTTCATACACAGGTCCTGAAGATGACAATAAATATTGTCGAAACGTCGACGCAAAATAACTAAAATTTGTATTATTGACCGATCCTCACTAACCATCAACTAAAACATTTATATATTTTATATTTTTTGTTTTTGTTTTGTATACAGTCGTGAAAGATAATGGATATCACGTATATCTTTAGTCAGATAAAGACACAGGACTGAGAAAAAGGAAGGGCAGCCAGTTGGTACCTACCGTAGTACAGTAACCAAACAGCATCTTGTAAAAAGTGTATTAATATATAAATGTCTTAACAGAGCAAACAGCCTTTGTTTGTATTCGTTCGCGGGTGTTTTTAACCTGTATTCCTGCGCCACTGAAGATGTTCGTCATCGGAATGGACTAAACGTCTGGAGATTAACATGAATTATTATTATTATTCCAAAAATGGCCTGACAGCCCGGAAAATTGTGATAATTTCTGTGGACGTTTCGAAAAAATTTATTATCATCTTCAAGATCTAACGATTATATCAATAGTAAAGTTTTATGGGCGTTAGTGTTTGTAAATCTATACGTTTATTGTTTAAATTTAAAATTTTTGGAATGTTATGATATTGTAATAATATAAGAAAATAGTATATATATTAGTGTTTTAGTGTAAAAAAGATATACATGTGTTCTGTACATGCAAAATATTTATTATTTGTGTATTAATTTCGTGTAAATTTCCCGTTTACAAGTCCTGACGATGACAATAAATTTTGTCGAAACGTCAACAGAACTGTTTTAAAACTACCGAGGCTCATGCTCTAGTTAATGACCTTCATTTACATGTTCACAAAATTTTTCTTTACTTAATCACCATTACTGAAGTGAAGCATAATTTCTACTCTAAAGCGACGTATGTATCATCCATATTTACTGCAAGACTCAACTTGGTAAACTCCTAAAAACTTTAATTTCTTAATGGAAAAATTTAAAATTTGTAAATATCAAAGTAATCACACAGTTTAAAAATATTTTCTTAAATAACGCAAAAATGAAACCAAACAATTTCCGGTATGTGATGAACCGCTTTCAGAAAATATCTTTTGACCAATTGTAAGAAGTCAGTTCCGTAAATGATATCCTACTAATTTTTTGAAACGTTCATTTGATACAGCAGTTTATTTCTTCTTTTTGATCTTCTTCTAGAAGTAAAATTTGTGACACTGTGGAAAAAACGGAAACTCTAATATGAATACAGAATTATTCAAAAGATTTATAAATTACATTACTGCAGACAAAACTAACTGACTGTGCATGGGCGCAGCATCCACAAATACATACACGAAAATTATCTTATTCTGCTACATTGCTAGATATAATTATCTTATTATCGTGTATGATTTATTAATAAAATATTAAGATTTTAGAAACCATAAATCCTTATATAGACCAACAGAGGACAAAAATATGACCATGTGAATATGAAGTGTTTTCTTCAAAACATGCTTATTATTAGAAATTTCTTTTCCTTCTTTAATAAAACTGGTTGCTTTAAATTTTTATCAGTCCTATGTACTTGTTTCTATCTGACTAAAGGTATACGAGTTATCTATTATGTCTCACACGAAAACATAAAATAAACTCATGACTACTAGTATAATCATGATCTAATACTGTATGCATCGCTGTAAACTTATACAGCCTATATGATTTTGAAATTTATTTTGAAAGTTTTCCTTCTAAGCTGTTCCAACTCTCATGTCGCCGATTTTATATCTTCCCAAGAATATCCTCATTTCATGTTTCGTATTTAACTTCCTGAGACATCTTTTTCTTGTGCGTGTGGAAATATACGTGTACACTCAATACCTTTGGAATATAGACATAAAATACGAGGGTCATTCAGTAATTAAAGAGACAAATATCTGTAGAGGAGAAGCAGTTGGTAGGCGGAGTACGATAGTTTCAGATATGTAAGTTGGCGTCCCTGTGATGAGTTCTAAGCTATTTGATTAGAATTGTTTGGTCACATTCTCATTTAACTATGGCGGCCTTCCTTGAAGTTTCGGAATTAGTTGAACGATGTACAGTGATCCTTTTTTGTTTTATGAAGGTGAAACCACGGCTTAAAATTTACTCTCATATGACTAAACAATACGGAAAAAGCTGTATGAACTTCAGAAATGTTTTAAACAGTTTGAAAACGGTCGCCGTTCAGTGACTGACGAGCACCGTCTGGACGTCCCGTTCAAGTTTCAGCTTTTTTATGGTTTTCTAGAAGCTCAGCTGACAATAAACAGTACATACTACTGTGACATGTTTATCAATAAAGTGAAGCAGGTAGTGATGCGCAAACGTCATTCTCCTTCATGATAACGCCCGTCCACGCACAACTCAGTTAACACGTGAAACCATAAAAAAATTGGATTGGAAGACTCTACCTCACCTTCACAACTGTCTAGACTTGGATACATCTGATTTACACTTGTTTAGTCCGCTCAAGGAGCTATTACGTCGTACAACGTTTTACAACGCCGAGGCCAGAAGAAAATATTCTAACATGGTTCCGACATCAACATAATGATTACTTTGCAGCAAGCATAAAAATACTTCTTCAGAGATAGAACAAGTGTATTAATGTTGCTGGTAATTATATAGTAAATTAAAGAAATTGTCATAATAATAAAATGAAGTTTTTCCAATACAGATATTTTATTTGCCTTTATATTTATTGAATGATCTTCAGCATATCGGGAACACAATGAAATATGGAAAGACGAAACAAAAGCTTACTCCTCTCCATAATATGATTTCTTCTTCTTCTTCTTCTTCTTCTTCTTCTTCTTCTTCTTCTTCTTCTTCTTCTTCTTCTTCTTCTTCTTCTTCTTCTTCTTCTTCTTCTTCTTCTTCTTCTTCTTCTCTCCTCCTCCTCCTCCGCCCCTCCTCATCCACCTCCAACACCGCCACCTCCTCCTCCTCCTCTTCAAGGACTAGGTTATATAAACTTGTTCCAGCACCCATCACATCCTCGGACGGTCTACGTCTCTTCTGGCAATAGCTTTATAGATCAGTGCCACTTTCGGCAATACGTTCTCTGTCATACGTTGCAGATGATCCCACCATTGTCTTCTGTAAAATCCAATAATTTCATTTATGTCCTTTACTTTGAGTTCTACTTTGATGTCTTCATTCCTTATTCTATATTACAATGCATAATTTAAAGTATTTAGAAGAATCTGCATTTCAGGGCTCTGAACCTTGCCGCTTTCCTTTTTTGTCATGACCCACGCCTCACTTGCATAAATCAACGTGGGTATTGAAAATGTTTTATAAAATTTAATCCTTGTGCTCTGTGTTTTGTTTTATTTATAAGAGTTCTATAAATGGGTACCACAAATATTCGTAAATTATTCATCTTCTCTCTTTTGTCATATTCTGATTCATACTTATTGCACTTACTGCACAGCCGAGATTTTTGAAACGGATCACTCGTTCTAAAGTGCTGTCGTTTATAACTATCTTAGTCCTTACTGGATATTTGCCTTGATTTCTAAGTTGTTGCGATAAAAACACATGCATAGATTATTTAAGCAAATGGACGACGGAGAGCATTGTCAGTATCGGTACGTTAGTGTTGGTCCGATTGCCGACAGTCGATCTCTCGAGTGTCAATACTTGGTACGGAAACATTGTAGTACTGCGTGTCTTAAGTCAATCGATAGTTTTGAAACACAGTTCGTGCATTAACACCGCGGCTCTTCATTAAGTCGACGCGTCCCTACGGCCGGCGCGCGCTCACAGTGTGACAGATATTGTACTATGAACCTACATTAGTAGCTGTCGGATATAGGTGTCCAAATGTACAACTGCATATTACAAACATTGTCAACACTAAAGTTCATAAAACTTTAATATCGTGTTCACATAGATGACTATGATTTGTGGAACTGTTGTGACCTGAATTAAAGTGACATCGTTTTTATCAAGGAGACTAAAAATCTCTGTATAACGTGCTAGTAGTAACATAGAGCTCTTTTCACGACTTCTGTTTCTCAAATAACCCAACATTAAGGTCTGAAATTATTTATTTATTATTCCGGCTGTAAAATGGTTACACATTTTCCGGACCAAAAGATTACAGAAGTGATTGAATTCTTGTCTTCTACTGCTGCTGATCCATCAAAAAGTCTTCAATTTCCCGTTCCCTCAACATAGTCTGAATTTCTTCTATCCAGGTGATAGGCGGTCGTCCTTTTTCCTTCTCTCTGGTGGGGTCCATTCCATAAACCTTCTTGGCAATCTTTCCTGTGAAATTATTTTTGTGTGTCCATACCATTGTAATATTTTGGTTTGGACAAAATCAACAATTTAATTGTTCACATTCATTTTCTCCTTAATGACTTCATTTCTAATTTTCTCACGTGTGGATACTCTTGCTGAACTTTCCCAAAAGTCCATGTCTGCTGTCATTAATTTTGTTCTTGTCTGTTTATTAGCAGTCCAAACTTATGTACCGAAAGTCACGATACTTCTAACAATAATCTGAAATTATGTGGGCCTTAATTTCCTTATATATACACATATGCCTGTTGATTATAACAAGAACCTAATGTAACAACAACCTCTACAATTCGGAAAACATACACTGGAACAAGGAAGTGGACTTTCTTACTTAGTCTCACAAATAAACTACACTAACAATACAAGCAAAGATATCATCAACATCATTTTCATAACGTACTGCCTATTCTCCGTTCAAAAATCCTCCAGCCATCTCATCCTGGGTCTACCAACACACCTGTTTCCTATAAGTTTGTATTTTCAGACTTGTGTGGCCAGTCTGGAATCTTATATTCCCTCTAAGTGTTCTTTCCAACCTTGTTTGTAAACTTTTAATTTTTAATTCAAGTTAAAGACTTGTAACTTTTCTCTTATTGCCTCATTCCTTATTCGGTCAAGTTTAGAACACCATAACAACACCATTTCCGAGGCTTTATTTTACTGTTTCCTTACTTGGTTATTGTCCATAATTCACACCCATAGGGACTGCCATAACTTTGTGGAACTTCAATTTTGTATCTCAACGAACCTTGTTTATAAAAAAATGGTTGATTGCCCCATATACTGTCTGGAACTTACCTATCTTAACACTAATATCGTGATTCCTATCATAGCCAATATCAAGTCCCAAATAATTAAAGTGGATCACCTGTTAAAGAATTTGGTCACTAATAATTATATTTGTTCTTATTGGCTCCTTGCCTCGAAATGCCATTACCTTTATTTCGTAATGGAGACTTACATATTGTATTGTTTACAAATCTGATGAACTTTAACAACAGATTTTTGCAAATCAGATTCTGTATTTTGAAGTACAAGCAAGTCGTCAGCAAACAACAGCACATCCAGGCTAGAATCCTTAGCGGTAACTGATATTACTACGCCTATTAAAAATTAATGAAGTCGAAAGAACTGAACAAATTATTAAAACTAAAAATATACATAAAATCATAATTAGACGAGTTGCAAAATATGCATGTAAAAACTAGGCATTAACACAACAAGGGGAACAGTGTCTAAGAATATTTTAACGACAGGTATTGGCAGAAAATTTGGACTAGTGCAAAATAACAACGACTCATAGAGAATACGAAGGAATCACAAAATAAATAAGCTAATTACGGAACTGACATAGTAAGATTTGTTAAGAGTAGAAGGACAGAACCTTAGGACTCACAATGATGATGGAACAACACACAGTTCCTGGAAAATTTCTAGAACAAAGAATTGGTGATCAAGGGGAAGGCCAAGGAAGAGATGGTACGAGGATGCTAAGGAGGATCTGAGGAATGTGGGTATAAGAAAAGAGAAAACATTATGTAATGAAAGAGCTGAATGTAGAAAAATTGTTGAAGAGACTAAAACGCATACTGGGTTGTAATACCATTAGAAGAAGTGTCTTTTATTGGTTTTTTAATTTTTTTTTCATATTTTTTCCTTTCTCAACCGGTACAACCCTTGATGGATTTTTACCTTCTGTACTGTACTTAACCTGTTCCATCTGTTGAAAATACAAAAGTTAATCTCTCCCTTGTTTATGCAAATCAAATATGTACTGTCAGGGAAACGTGCAACAGCAAAATTAAATCACCTGAGGTGATACTTTCAAGACGAGTGAAATCATTTTATAAGAGTTTAGAAAATGAGAAACAAAGACGCAAGGCGATAAATTATAAAACTGTTCAATTTGAAGTAGAGCTTTTTTTGTACAGCTTGTATAGATGACAGTACAAGAATGACTGGACTAGTCTACCGTATATTATCGTACGTATTGCCAAGTAATAAATAAATAAATTTTCTTGTACAGCTTGTACAGATGACAGTACACAATGACTGGATTATTGTAACGTATATTATTGGACGTATTGCCAAGTTTCTTGTACAGCTTGTACAGATGACAGTACAAGAATGACTGGATTATTGTACGTATTGCCAAGTAATAAATAAATACCTTTTTTACAACGAAATATATTTTTTCTTATATTATACAGTATTTCAACAGGATTTATATTACTGTCATTTTCAAATATAAAAATTGATATAATAATAATTTATTTTAAATTACCTACTATAGTATTTTTTTTTTTTTACGTGTCTGAGTGTCATAACAACATGAAACTCTTAGAATATTGTATAATGTAAAAAATATTTTCTTGTTAAAACCTGTTTATTTATTTTTTATAACATAAATAAAACAAGAATAAAAGCGAATAAATTGTAATAACTTGAACACACGCTCTCTCTCTCTCTCTCTCTCTCTCTCTCTCTCTCTCTCTCTCTCTCTCTCTCTCTCTCTCTCTCTCTCTCTCTCTCTCTCTCTCTCTCTCTCTCTCTCACACACACACACACACACACACACACACATACACACAGATATATGTAACACAAGTTTAGAACTAATAAATAATTTTGCAAGTATATTTGTTAAATTATTAAGAATCCATGCAGATCTGTGTCTCTAAAGATACAGATCTATTCTGTGCGTAAGGTAAAAATGCAACTACAAACTACAATAATTTAACAAATATAGTTGCAAAAGACTTTATTATTCGAAAACATGTATAATATATAGACACTTACAACAAACACTCAACAGTTACCTACAAAACAAATTAGATGTAAATACAAATATACGATATTCGCAATTATTCACAATTAATATTGTTATTAAAAATGTTAATTTATATTTTCTGAAGGTGACAGTAAATAAGACGGTAGAAGCAGTGTAAAAATACATATTAATAAAATATGTTATTGTTTGTCGTATGAGCCACTGTAGACTACGTTTGGTTCAACCTATTCCTCCCTTCTTCTCCTCTCTCTTCTTCATCTCCCAAATCTCCTTCATTCTTCATCGATGTTTTTCCCTCTTTTCGTCTTGGAGTTTTCCTGAAAAACTGTGGAATTTTTAATTTTTTTTTTTTTGAGTTGTAAGCATCTTTAATGTCTCCTTAAGTTCTTCTGTGTCTTTTTCTGTTTCTTTGAACCACGTATTGGACATTTTGAGCTTTTTGAAATAGTTAAAAACCTTCCCTGTTAGTCTGTCAGGATTAATTCTTTGAACATGTCCGTAGAAAGTAATTCTTATTTTTCTAATTACGTCTCTGATTTTCTCAACACGTGTGTATAGCTCATTATTGTGGCATCTTCTACACTGATCTCCATCTTTTATTGATCCCAAGATTTTTCTTAATATTTTCCTTTCTGTGACTTCCAGTTCTTCCACCATCATTTTCTTGTTCAGAGTCAGGCACTCAGTTGCATAAAGTGCTTCCGGGCGAATTTCTGTTGAATAATGCCTAACTGTGGCATTAATGGATATTGATTTCGTGTTATATGTGTCTTTGGTTAAATGGTTAAAATATATTATTTAGTAGTAAGTTAATCATTTTCATATAATTAACTCGACGAGTTTCTTGCAACAATTGTTGCATAATATTATTTATATTATTACATATAAATTTTCAGCAAGTAATTGTATTATATTTTTATCATTTAAAATATGAAAATATATGAATCCTGTATATATTATAAAAATATAATACTACTACTTCCAGAAGAAGTTAATTTTGATAATATAAAAAATATCATTATTATTAAATATAAGATAATACAAATATAGTTCAGTACGAAATAACAAAAGCAGTACTTAGAATTCGTAGTATAGCTCGAGCTTTCTATTTCTAAGAAGGAGACGCACAGTATATAAGTTTACTTACTGTGTTTTGCGGTTTATAACGGCTTTTTGACAAGAGCGTGTCAGTTAGGGACGGAAACCTTAGGGAGTCTAAAAGTCTGTTTTTAATAAAATGTTACTAGAAAAGATAAAATAAAATATTTGCAGTTCTCTTCAGCGGACCAATAATAGCACGGGTTCTTAGCGTATGACTAGTTAGAAACAGCAGCGTCACGCTCTGTCAATATCTTGACTGCATAAGTAAAGATTGCACAAAGCGGGCCGTTGGAAAGAACGTTCATAAGCGTCGTATTAAGAGCCGGCGGTATTAATGCAGGGGCAGAATATTGCAATTTTTAAATCCCTTCTTTAGCTGTTTACGTTTGCTGATAAACACGGCCTACCCTAGACTTTTTTTTACTTTATTCCCTATGTAGTGAATTAGTTTTCTTAATGTTTTGCTAAAATACAACACAAATATCGTTATGGAGTACCATAGATGAATTTCATGAGTAATATAAAAGGTTGGTTCTGGGACAGCCATGCCCCCCTCGTTTGTTTATGTTTACATTTTTTTCACTCCCTCCACCCCCGTCTTCACCTACATAACCGCCGCGCGGTCACCGAACTCCGCTCGGTTTGTTTACATTTTCCGTGTTTGTTTACATTTTTTCTCTCTCGCCACGCCCCCCACCCGTCCGTTTATGTTTACATTTTTCCTTCCTCCCCACCCCCGCCCTACCACGCACCCGCCGCGGTCATCGAACTCCGCGTGTTTATGTTTACGTTTTTTTCACCGCGTGTCCCAGCTTTGCGTTGTTTATGTCCTCTCGTCTGTTTATGTTTACATTTTTTCCTTCCTTCCCACCCCCGCCCTACCCCGCACCCGTCGCGGTCATCGAAATCCGCGTGTTTATGTTTACGTTTTTCGTGTCCCAGCTTCGCGTTGTTTACGTTTTTAGCTTCGCATTGTTTACGTTTTTTTCTCGCCGACGCGGCTATCACCACGTGCTCGTTGTTTTCCTCGGCCGATCGACGACACGCTGACCCAGTAACAAACGTAAACATAAACACGCGGTGTTCGATGACCGCGACGGGTGCGGGGTAGGGCGGGGGTGGGAAGGAAGGAAAAAATGTAAACATAAACAGACGAGAGGACGTAAACAACGCAAAGCTGGGACACGAAAAACGTAAACATAAACATTCGGAGTTCGGCGACCGCCGGAGCGAGTCTGTTTGTAAACAAATGTTTAGGAGAAGGGATAATGGCGTGATATATTCTTCTATAAGTATTAATAACGTTGTTTGGTATTTGTCATTGTACAGTACAATCGGAAACTATGACGCCGCTTAAATCTGTAATATTTTTTTTAACATTATGGGCAAAATGCGATCAAATATTACTAGCAAATTCTTCGACCGATAATACAACACAGATTGAAATGGATAAAGTTAAGCGATATTTATATGACTATGGTTATCTTAAAACAGATGATGAATCTTCGTTGCAAGCGGTAAATGAATCAGATATTGCTAACGCGTTACTTATATTTCATGAATACTATAAATTGCCTACTGATGGCGAATTAAATAATGAAACTATAAACTTAATGTCGAAAACTAGGTGCGGTAACAGTGATATTATCGATTATCGAGTATCCAGTTTCAAATGCAACAAGCCCGAAGTAACATGGCATTATTATTTAGCGAATCAAGAGGTGTTAGAATTGACTAAACAAGCTTTCGCAGTATGGGAGGAAAAGTCTGGTATACGTTTCAAACATGATAGAATGAATACAGATATTTTAATTTCTAATAAACGATTGAAACATATGATGCAAAAAGAATCATGGCAATGTACGAGAATGTTTGACGGCAAAGGCGGAACATTAGCGCACGCATATTTTCCTGATTATAATAATTCAAGACGAGAAATTCATATTGATGAAGATGAAAATTGGTCATATTCGACTGGCAAAGTCGTTCCTCTTGGTCAATCAAGTTTGTATGCAACTTTAATACACGAAATCGGTCATGCTATAGGTTTATCACATTCAGATGTATCAGATTCTGTAATGTATGCTTATTACAACGGTAAAATCGAGTTAGGTGATGATGATGTTTTAGCTATTCAAAATTTGTATGGTAAGACACAAAACACTTTTATGACGTCTTTCATACCGATGTCACCATCTTCTTCAATACCAGAGACGGAAGACGAGCGTCCTATAGATACAAATAAAATTGATCTTTGTAATTTTAAAAATATTAATTTATTTTTAATTGCCGATAAACGATTATATATATTACATGAAAAATGGCTGTGGATATTAAATCCGACAGAGATGATATACACCAAACCGCTTATAATAAAGCATTGGTTAACGTTTCTTTCAAGAAATTTCACAAAAAGTTTAGCTGTATATCAACGGCCATCTGGCGAGATAGTTATGTTTATAGATTCTTTGGTATTCATGTTTGATTTAATGAGTCTTAAATTAAGTCATGGTTATCCGAAGCATATCCAGTCTTTATTTAACATACAACCGAATAATTTGCATGCGGTATTTAACAGTTATACAGGTAAAACTTATATATTTCATGATGATAATTATTATAGAGAAGTCAATGAGTGTATGTTCACTACTAAATCATGGGGTTATATATCCGATACATTTCCTGGAATACCGCCTAAAATCGATTCATCATTTAGATTTTCTGATGGCAATTTATACTTTTTTAAGAATAACACTGTGTATGTCTTTAATGAATTTACGGGCGGATTAGTTAGAACAGAACAAAATAATCTATCGATATTCGGATTGAAATGTGCAAATGATGATGTACTATACAAATTGAAAGAATTAATATTACAATTGATAATTCAAAAGAAAGACCAATCGATTTCACACAATAATTGATAGTAATATCGATGAAGAAGAATAAAAGTTCAGTTTGTAAATAAAATTTATAAAAATAGAGTTGATATGTATTATTGTCGACGCTTGTTTACGTTACAGTCGATGGATAACCTATAACCTTCAAATTGATATGGCTCGAATTTTTGTATTGAGAAATATTTCATTGTTGTACAGAGTGTAATAAATTGTATTGTTAACAAAACACTGGTTTTATTTTAATTATTCTTACGAAATAATAATAACAAATCAAAGCAGATCACAATATTTATTATCATACCATTAAATACATATATAATGATCGGATTATATCAACAAATACATACAAAATGATTATTTGAATAGTTACAAATTTTGTGATAACAAAATAATTGAGATTATATTAACAAGTACATACAAAATGATTATTTGAATAGTTACAAATTTTGTGATAACAAAATAATTGAGATTATATTAACAAGTACATACAAACTAACTATTTGAACAGTTACAAATTTTATGACGACAAAATAATTGAGATTATATTAACAAGTACATACAAAATAACTATGTACATACAAAATGACTAACAAATTTTGTGATAACAAAATAATTGAGATTACATTAACAAGTACATACAAAATAACTATTTGAACTATGATAACAAAATAATTAAGATTATATTAACATATTATTTTTTTTTTTTTGACAGCAGTTGGAAGTCAGTCCTCCCCAACCTATAACAAACAAAAATAATAATTTGTTAATTAAACGTACCAAGAATCCTTTAAAAAAAAGAGTCATATTTTTTAAAAATTAAACAAAAGGTAAATTAAATTTTTAAGAACTAAAAATTGAACCCTATTAACTAAGATAAAAAAGTAATAGAGAAACGTATAGAATACATTATATATTTTAATAATTACATATTTAAAAAAAATGATATAGGAAAGACTTATAAGACAAAATTTTTGAAATAGAGAAATGTAAAAACGATATATGAAGAACCTTACTTATTTTACAGGTAACGAATAATTACTGTATATGTATGTTCTTGTGTAGAACATATTATAATAAGTTATTTTTATAAGTAACTAAATTACATTGTGAAACTAATATAATCACCTATTTTTTAAAATACTTTAATGATGATAATCACTCGACCCCCTTCCAACAATAGTTCTGAGAATTTTGACAACCGGCTTCAGTACATCCAAGTCGTGTTACCACAAACTGGCATTGCGGCATCACCTGTTTATGCAATGTTATTGGGCAATCCCCCGCCGTCCATTCCATAAACCTTACCCGGCATGTCAAACACCGAACGGTGTCTCCATCGCCTTGATAAACAAAGCCGGCGGCTGCCAGTTTGTGGGGGTTTTGATTCCTATTAGGATAATATCTGTGGTAATATTTTTTTCGCCCAACTTTCTCGACTTTATAAAATGTCTTTAAACGTTTCCAATATTTCACATGACTATTCATTGTAGCAGCTGATATGTTTCTGGATGCTGAGCCACAATTTTTAATCGGTTTATATACACAGAAAATGCATTATCGTCAGTACGTGTTGTAAGTAGAAGGTCAAAAGATTAATTTATTATCGGTTTCATTGCAATTAACACAATCACGTTTCCAGTATGCGTTTCAATGAACATTTTTTTGTGTAGGAAATTATTTGAATATTGTCGATATCGTTTTTTGTTCAGGTATTAAAAATATATACATAAAATGTCATGGTAAATTAAAATATGTTAAAATAATTGAGATATAGTATTCCAAAGTTGAGTAACGCGTTGATCACATTTTAAATGATTATTACAACAAGTATTTTGATATACATCAAACTTTGTACAATTTTTAACACACTCCACATTATTATCATATTCTTCTACTTTTTCACGAAGAAATTTAAATATTTTATAATAATAGATATTAAAATTTTTAAGTCCCATAGCCTGAGTATCGTAAATATTAAAAACGATGTTTTTACGTTGATTGTGTTTATTTTGTAACATAAAAAGATGATTCATAGTTCGGCTATAAAGTATCAGCTTGAATGGCTTAATGAATAATGACCGTACGGGATTGTATTTATCCCGTTATCACATAATACTCTCTTATCATCATTATTGCTTAACGCTAATTTATTAATTGATACCGATTCTACTATATGTTTTTTTGATCTTATTAATTTCATAATTCTACGTTTTTCTGTTTCTGAAAGAGTATTATGAAGATAATTTTTGAAATCGTTAAACGAGATCTCGTTATTAATTACACATTTTTTAATTCCTTTCGCTTTCTTTTGAATATTATTGTCACGCGTAGTATAGGTATATAATTTCGATCGTAAACCAATAAATTCCTTAATCGGAATACCGTTACATTCGTCTTTAAATTTGCCAATTACTTTTATATTTATAGTAGAATAACATTTATGATCAGGAGGATAATCGCTAGTATCAAAAAACATTTTCAAATCTGGATCTAACATATCTTCGTAAAAATCATTTGTCAATATTTCATAAAACAAACTGTCAGTATCAGTATATAATAACGAAATTTTGTTTCCATATTTTATCAAAGAACATATACATTTCGTATTCGTTAAGCAACTCAAGTTCAATACCAGTACAAAATAGCATCGCATCAAAAGCAAACCCTGGAACGGTTAAATAGTGCGCGCAATCTAAATTATGTGAAGATAAACAAAGCAAACGAAAACTTTCAAAAACGTCGCATAAAAGCAATACGTCAATTTTCAAATATAAATCACTGTAGTCGCCCAACGATTTAATTTTAAAATGATTCCAAACTTGAACCGCGTGATTATAATCTTCATCGCTTATATGTTTCGCATTTAATTTACTATAAAATTCGACTTTAGGAGGTAGTTCTTGTACTTCCAATTTTTCCCACGAATCGGTATATTCATAAGGATATACACCTTTTCGAGTGACTAAATCCATATCATTATTTGAAAAAAATTTGCTAGTATGAAAAAATTGATTTTTTGGTAGATTATTACTTAGTTCCGCTAAGGATCTATTTAGAAAACGAAAAGTATCAACAAATTTAATAGTTATTCCGTTACACTTTTTTTAAAATGATATATATTTTTCAGTCGAATTTGGAATAACAATTATTTGCCTAATATCATACCCTAATTGGCGGACGATAAAATGAGAATCATAATTTGAACTAGCGTGAATAAAAACGGGAACAAATTTTTGATTTTGTCTCCTCAGATTACAATTATTACATAATGCGGAACGGTAACGGCCGGTAATATGACAATGATCTCTAACGGGTCTGTAAAATAACGTGAATTCGCGTTTACACATTTCGCAATGTGTAGTAGATTTATATTTGATTTTATCTTGTTTTGTCGTTTTTAACGGTATAATATTATTAAGAAGCAAACCTAATAAATTTATGTTTTCAACGAGATATGATACGAATTTTTCCGCAGCATTTTTACCTCTATATAAGAACGGTTCTGATGGCAAATGTTTTTTAATATTAGCGGGAATTGAATTTTCTACAACGAAATAAACGCAAAAACTCATAGGTTCGTGTAGTTCATTCGCGACTGTAAAAGAATATTTCCGATCAGGGTAACAAGTACTTATCGGTTTTAATATACATTCAAAATCCGCGTAAACTACTATTGGAAGTTTATATTGGTATTGGAAATTTTGAAATTTTAAATTATCAGTCGGCATTATCACTCGTGTAGGTGTATTTTTTTGACAGTTTCGTTTATGTATTTTGAACTTTTTAGATTTAACAGTGAAGTAGGTTAGACATCGTTTACAAAATTCGATATCATTAAAACTTTTAGTTACTTGCGATCTAATTAATTTGGTGAAATTTTTAATATAACAATAATGGGTCGTATTATTTTTATTTAATAATAAAAGATCGAAATGGTTTGATTTTTCATTATCGCATACTTTTAACGGGTAAATTGTGATATCGTTTTCAACACCATACACGTTAATCGAAACGTTATTATTTTTTTCGAAAATTTTTATCTGTGTTAACGGAGTAGGAAAATCGATATTATTAAAAGTAAATTTATTTTCTAAATCCTTATAACGAAAATTTATGCGTTCCGGGTGTGAACCGTTTACGAATTTACAAAGAATCGCCCATTTAAAACAATAATTATCTGTATTTTTAGGATTAATTATGCTTTTTTTAGCAGTCAGTTTTGGTGAAAGCGGAATATACGAACTACCTCTTAAAGGCTTAAAACGATTAATTCGAATCAATATCCCGTCAATTGAATGTAACGACCATCCAGAGCCTTTTTGTACATATATGTCTTCTTCATTACAAATACTGTTTATCATACTGTCTATTTCAGATGGTATAGACGAACTATGAAGTAAAATAATATTTTTGGTTTTAAATGTTCTGTCCTGATATTCATTAATATTATTTTTAACGTATGTACATTCAACTAAAATATTGAATTTTATAGCGTTATATATTACAATCATATTACTTAAAATGTTTAATATTTCTAATTTTAAATAAATTAATAATAGGCATATGTCTTTAATTACGTTATTATTATTTTTATAAAAATACGTTCTTAAATTACCCTTAAATGCATTTTCTATTTCTATAAATTTATTTTCTAAAATTATATGTTTTAATCTATTATTTTTTAAACGTAAATTATTATTATTAGATGATGATGATGATGATGATGATGATGATGATGATGATGATGATGATGATGATGTGGAAGAATAACTTGGATGTTGTATATAAGACGACCCACGTTGAGGATCTTGTCTGGATGAAGGTCCGGGTTCAGGTGTGCAAGTATTTGCGTCATTAACGGTTCTCACAGACAATCTCTTTTTGAATGGGAGTTGTTTGTCCATTATAATCTAAAAAAAAGTAAAATCATTCATTTTTTAAAAAGTAAGTATTTACTATTGAATTAGTCTAACAGTAAAAGAAATAATTCCAATACCTATAGGTTGCTGTTGTTATAACTGAATTAAATCAGTTCTTGTTACACAAAATTCGTTGATTTTGTTGTGAAGCGATTGTATCTCTATCTGTCCTGTAACGAATTTGATGAATTTGTCTTCATACTGATGTAGAGGAATAAAATCATAGTATTTAAACGTTTTGCGGCCACAACAGTAAAATACAAATTGAGAAAAAAAATATTTACGTCATTTCAGTTAATTGGCGCTGTACATAAATGGAAAAACCAATTTGCGATAATTCCGGGTTGTTTAATCGACAGTGCTCTTAATTATATTATTTTTTGTTTTGTTTTTTATATTACAATCTGTAAATAACAAGTTTCACGTGTATATCACACGATTATTAATTACAGTTATTAAAATAATTGGTTCGATAACGGAAACAGTAACGAAATCTGGGTACAGAGTTTTAATTATTATTCTCCCTACAGTATTCTTACATATTATTTTTGTTTTGTTTTGACATTACAACCTATAAATAACAAGTTTCACGTGTATGTTACATGATTATTAATTGCAGTTGTTTGTACAATTACGTAAATGGAATTAGCTTGATAACGAAAACAGTAAACAAAATCTGGATACAAAGTTCTAATTATTATTCTTTTTACAGTATTTTTATTTCTTTATATTATTTTTTTGTTGTTTTGACATTACAATCTGTAAATAGCAAGTTTCACGCGCATATCACATGATTATTAATCACAGTTTTGTTGTATAATTACGTAAATGGAAGTGGCTTGATAACGGAAAACAGTAAACAAGTCTCTGTACAGAGGTCACAATTGGTATTCTCAAAAAATGTATATAAAGTGAATTGGATTTTACTGATCTATGTACAATTCTTCGTTCGACTCGACGTGTTGTACTGCTGCTATCTCAGGTAAGAGACAATTTTTTGTATACACTAACATTGTTGATGGTGATAGATTTTAAATAGATAATGTTAAGTTGTGAAATTAATACTTTTTTATTTTTATACAGATATCATCTGCTTATTATTTTGTACTACTATTACTATTACTACTACTACTACTACTACTACTACTACTACTACTACTATTTTTGGTAAGCGGATATTTTTATTTAATATAAAAACATTAGCGCTGTTGATAGTGATAGATTTTAAGTTGAAAAATTAATACTTTATTTTGTTTTATACAGATATTATCAGCTTGTTTCGTCTCCCTTCGTACGTTTTTATCAATCGACTGCCGTCACTTTTGGTAAATGATTATTTTTATTAAAAAACACTAACGCTACTGGTGGTTATGTTAGGTTATAAAACTAATACTTTATTTTGTTTTATACAGATATTATCAGCTTGTTCTTCTCTTTTTTGTGCAACAACTTCATACATCAATTCAGTAAGTAATTGTTTAAAATTGTTTTTTAATATATGTTAATATTATCCGATAATGTAATTGTTTTTGTATATAGATATTATCATCGCTGAAGGCAGTATAATTTGTTTTTTGTGTTGCAGGCATAATGGCAGTTCCAACTCTGTTTTTTGTCAAGTTATCTGATAATGCTTATCCTCCAGTCAAAATGAGCGCATATGCTGCGGGTTTCGATCTCAGAAGCGCGTATGATTGCATGATCGCTCCTCATGACAATGCGTTAGTTAAAACTGATTTGGCTGTTAAAATTCCAGAGAAATGTTACGGACGAATTGCACCACGTTCTGGGTTAGCGTTAAAACACCATATCGCCGTTGGCGCAGGCGTTATTGATAGAGATTATCGCGGCAATGTTGGTGTAATTTTATTTAACCATTCTTCTGAAATTTTTTACATTCGAAAAGGAGATCGTATAGCGCAGTTAATATGCGAACAAATAGCTGAACCAAAATTACAAGAATTAGCGAGTTTAGATTCATCAGCTCGCGGCTCTTGTGGTTTTGGTTCGACAGGAGGAACAAGCGTTGCAGATAACTATGATGATGATGAAAACTTATTGCTAGAAATAGAAAAATTTTTAACAGATTTCTAAATTTTCTTTTTTTTCTAACAATATTATTTATTTCTTTTTTAAATGTTGTTAGAAATTAATTATGTTATTTTTTTCTGTTTCTAGTAATGGAACGCGAAGCATCCAATACTTCTCCTTCAGCATCCGCCGGCCCATCGACGTATTTTTCACTTAAAGACCTGATTCAATGTCTTTACATAACGGGGCTGGTAAAAATAGTGCTGTGGGAGGAGGCATTAGAAAATTTGAAAGCGATTGTACTGGACCAACCTTCAATTATTATTAATTTATATTTAATTATTCAGAATGCGGTCATGCATATATTTGATGATGAACCGTCAGAAATCGATATTTTCCGTAGGAAACAAAAAGAAATGACCTTAGCGGAAATTATCGATTATTTAATTCTCAGATTGATGACGAACTTTTCAATAGCAAAAATTTAGATTATGATAGTATTAAATTGTTTCGTGAATTAATTAGTATAAAGAAATCGGTCGAGACGATTGAACTCGATAAAAACAGCGATAGTAGTACCGATACTCATTCAGATAGCGAAGACGATTTTGATAAAATTTTTAATTCTTTTTCGAAATCTAAAAAATCTAAAAAATCTGAAAAATCAAAAAAAATCAAAAATACTAAATTTGAACAAAAGTTTGAGATATTAAAAGACGGCATGAAGAAATGGATCAAAACACCAGGTGAGGAAGGTCCATATTTGATCGAGGTAAAATTAACGCAGACGGCTGACATCAAACATGTACCTTCCGACAGCTGGTGGCAAAAAGTATCCCGGAAAGTGACTGTTTTAGCATCGTCACCACAAGACCCGCTGTTCGTGGCAACAACCGATTTATTTAAATCGGCTTTAATCAAAATTAAAAATGTTAAAGATGTAGCACACGGCTCGTACAAGACGCGGTATAAGCCGTATTAAAATAATTTAAGGTTGGTCTGTTAGTTGATTGATTGATATATGTAAATATGTATATATTATAAATAAGTATTTAATTTTAATTGTATGTATATATAAATAATTTACAGTTGCTTATTAAATTTTAATTTTTAATTTTAATATATAATAAAAATAATATGTTTTACACAAGAACGTGTATAACAATTCTTGTTTTTTTCTTGGCCACCTGTACAATAAGTGTGTTCTTTTTATATCATTTTTAATATATGTATTATTACAAAGTATAACATGTTTTACATTTCTCTATTCAAAAAAAATTATTTTGTTTTTTGTTATAAGACTTTCTTATGTTATTTTTAAAACGTATTTGATTTTACATAGAACACATTTACAGCTGTTTTTGGTCTACTTCTATTTGCGTCTTTGATGGAAATGAACACGTCATCAAAACAGGAGGAGGAGAGTCGTCTTCTCAATAAATGGTTTTTTTCGCCGAAAAGATTAACACCTGGAGAAATTGCGAAATTGAAAGCGATAGTCGACAGGCCAGGCTCGACTATAAGACCGTTTATAAAAGAATTGATAAAAAAATTATAGAATTTTTTGTCATTTTATATATATGTATAAATAAATAACATATAAAAAATTTAGTGTTGGTGTTTAATACTTTCACAAAATCCTTTCCTTTGTGCAGGTAATGGACCGTGAGCAAGAGTTCAACCCAAGCGTGCGTGTCGATGATAAATATCTAAGTCATACATGGGAGTGTATAGCTATGTTAGAACATTACCTTGATATTAAATTTTGTCGACCAAGTCATAATAAAAATACAGATTTTAAAATTCCTGAAGGCGACCGTCGTTGCGCTATGTATAGAAACAAATCAAAAAATATAGTAGATCGTTTGTATACATCGCGTTTGTATACGGGTAATATACGATCTATAATACGGTGTGTATGTGATTCTATAAATTTATATAGAGATTATATTTTGAATCATATATTAACACACGGTCACGAATCTAAAATTAATAATTGTGCTTGTGTCGACGCCTGTCTGTCCAGTTCTAAAATTAGCTGTACAGACGGTAAAAAAATTATTAAATGGATAGAAAAACAACTGTTATTAACAGATCGAATGTACTGCGAACGTCATGAATGTTATGTACATTTGCAATCAGACGACAGTATAATAGCGAACACCATATATAATACAAGTTGTAAGAGTATAATAAATGATGTGTGCTATCATACAGCTATACTATTAATATACAGAGATCGCAATAATCGAACATTATACGGTTCGGAATTGCATAGAGCCTTAACAGCTTGGGTTCGTTATAACGAGGGATTAAACGACTGGAGTAAACGCACAGTGTTGGTGCGTGACAATGATGGGCTTGGTATTTATCATGGATTCCCGGATTAATAATAATGTGATGTTCTAACATAGTAATAGTGAAGAAAAAAAAATATAAAAAATATGTTTTTTACGGACAATCGGCACGTGTTACAGTCTGCTGTTTTAAGGCGCTTAATGATGGACACTTCAACCGACTTGTAGTCGAACATAGATTAATAATAGTGAAGGAAAAAAATGTAAAATAAATTAAAAAATAAATACATTAAAAAAAAACATTCTAAATTTTATTATTCAATATCCAATTTGCTATATGAAATACATTATTTAGCGCACAATGATCAAGATTATGTTTATATGGGCAATCAACACGTGCCACAGTCTGCTGTTGTAAAACACTTATTGATGGACACTTAAGAGCTTCAAGATCTATTACTTCAACCGACCTGTAGTCGAACATGTTTTTGATGAGTCTCTGCTTTTCTGCTCCTTTAGTGTAAACATATCCACCTTCAATAACGATACTGTTGAAAATATTGTGAAGTTCGTCATAGCTGTGAATTCCACAATTCCAGCTGAAACCATGAAAAAATCTTTTCAGCCACTCTACTTGTTTTTTTCTATTTTTTGATAAATAACGATAATCGAATGGTGGTAAAAACAAATAATGTTCTCTCACACCGACACAGTTGTGATTTTCTATTCTTTGTATACACAGTTCTTTAACAATATAATTTTTAGCGTCGTCGAAAAAACATTGAACATCAACAATAAAACCGATCATTATTATAAAGCGCTAACACTACAAGTGATTATAAAATGTGTATGACAAGCGAATAAATATAATGTTAACAATCGATTCATTCTATCGATTTTCTTATAACACCAGATAAAGGTAAATATACGAGCAAATTATCAGATATCAGTAAGCAGTATGCTGTCGTTTTCGGCAGAAAATTTTGTGTTGATTCTATTTCTAAACGAACATCGACAGAACCGGTTTTTAAAAGGTCGCTCTGATGAGAGCAGTCAATAACAATTATCGGCGCGTATAATAAATAATCGGTCCTGTCCAGAACAGGTTCATTCTCGCTGCCTTCATAATACGATGATTGAAACTCTTTATACATCTCGTATAACGTTTCTTTACTTCCGTTTAAATTATCATACGGATAGTATTGCGAATTCAAATATAATTTAATATTATGCAAGTTGCATAAATCAAAATGAGAGGCATTTTTTGCAATGTTATTTTTTCTATCTGCTTGAAAACCTACAATTATATAACGCGGTTTATCAGTCTGTGCTACTGTTTTTATTGTCCACGTCAACTGTTTAGTTTCTGGTAAAGTCGGGTATTCTTGCAACTCCCATCTACGAAACGCTAATTTTATTGGCGTATCCCTATCAACAATACTCAATAATCTGTGTCTATACTCATCGCTAACATAAATATAAGGAATTCGCCAATTGATTTTTGTTAATTGTAATTTATATTTATCAACAGCGTTTAAAACTACGGCGTTATTATCAGACGATGATCGTATTAAAATCAGTTCTTGTTTCACATTTAAAATTATGCGTTTATATTGTTCGGCAAAACCGAGTAATAATTTTAAAGGAATACAAAACACGAAATTCGTTGTATCTGTTGTGAAACAACTTTTTACATCTGCCGTCCATCCTGCATTAGTTATTTTCTTCATATCACCGGGTTTGAATGTTAAAATATTTTTCATTACTGATGTTATACCGACATTTTTAACACGATCTACTTCCATAGCACATATTTCGTACCGTATCTCATCGAATAAAAACGCTAATCCGTTACTAATTAATTGAATATTTTCGTTTTTCTGATTGTTTTCACCCATTAATTTACCTTCGATATGTAGATAACTCTCGCAGGGAAGTGTATAATGATCTTGTTGATGAACAGGAATACGTATCTCATCATTATTATTTAATGTAGTAGATGCGTAAGGAGTGTGTGTGTGATACGCACGTCCGATGATACTATCGTCATCATAGACAGCGCTACTTAACACGTCCAATATACTCATTATTAATAAGTACTTTATCCCCTAACGATTTTAAAAATTTTCTATTAAGAGATGTTAACTGATTAGCATCCCGTATTTTACTGGGGCTATTTACGGGCTTAACTATTGTTTTATTTTGCCCATAAGGAAAAATTAGCCTCATCTCGTCTTTTTCTTATATGTAATCGTAAAGAAATCGTTTCTTCTCTAAAATTTATTAACTTTCCGTCTTGATATTCTAATCGTATTGTGATATTATCTAATCTATTTGTATTCACTGGCAAATAGATAACGTTTGTTGGTGATTCTACTAATTTATACCCCGGTCCGACTGTCGGATAAAATTCGTGTAATATATGAGATTCTCGACCGTTCTTCAATGATCCAGCCACAGCGCTACAGACAAGTCTTACAACATCTGTCTTTACAATGTTGATTGTCGACTGTGATGAATGCCATATAAGCGGTTCGAGTTTGGCAGTATTAGCGAATCCGAGAAGAGAAGCCAAAGAATTCGGCTTAGTGAAATCTATCGTTTCACTCGAATAGATTTCGCTTTTCAAAGTATTATTATTAGCGCGTATTAATAATTTAATAATTTTCCTTTTATTACTTTTTGGTAATTTTTGATTTACATAAGTGTTTATATCCTCGATTTCATAAGAGCCTGTAGGTAATTCAATCACTCCATCGTCACCGAAATAAAACATATTATTTACATTTTCTTCAACATTCGGTATGGAATTGTATGTCATGAAATTAATCAACCCGAGTTCCCAATTTCCTTCGAGTTCGATGGGAGGAAATATATCGCAACTAAGCGACGATCCTACTCCGTTTAAGCTAAACATTATTACTAAGAAACTGTAAACACAAACGTCCGCAATTAACTGCATTTGATCGTTGATAACGTTTATAATTATAGTTTATATTGACGGGTTGTTGCTCCGATGTTTGGAAATAACGAACTAATTCAATTGGCGGTCTTAAATTACCAAAACTATCGAAATAGTTTATTGTCTTATTTTGTTTACGGTAACATACCCAATGCGTACCTGGCCCGCGTATACTATATAAATTAACAATACCGGTTTCATTTTTTTGAATTTTTAACGGTAAAGTATCTTTCATAAAAACACCTCTAAAATTAGATATATTCAAGAGTTTAGCGTAGGAAAACAATTCATTATTGGTGAGAGCGTGTGAGGGAATCTTTATTTCTTTCGATTTTTTTTTTTTTTTATTCCCACCACCACCACCACCACCAGATTTTTTATACGGTCGTAAGTATAATCCCCTTCCCCTCATTTTTCTTTTTTTTTATTTAGAAATTCGCTTATTTTTTTCTTTTTTTTTTTTTTTAATACCGCTGCCAAATTTACTTTTCGCTTTCATAATATTAGTTAACGCCCAAGCAGCAGCTTTTTCACCGATAGACGAGTCTCGTGCTTTTACACGTTGCCAAGCTTTTTCCGCTAATTCACGATCGGCCTTAGAACGATTTTCAGTATCTCGATATTTCGAGTATATTATATCGTGTTCCTTACAAGCCGCGTCTAATTTATTAATACCCGAATCTCCGCGCTGTAATCGTTTACTTAATTTCGTACCCGGACCACAATATTGATAACCAGGAACATGTAGTTCGATAGGTAATATATCGACCGCTTTATTCAGTAAATTTCCGATTAATCCTCGACCGCGACGGACATCTTCTGCACTCTTCTGATATACACGCATTTGTGACGGCGATAAACAATAATTTACAAATATATATTTTTTTCCAATCTTCTATATCTCTGACAGGATTATCTTTCGTTGTTTTTTACATAAACATCATATAATATATTATACACGTGATTGTTTAATATATTAACAAAATTACCTAATCTGTCTTCAACTCTCTGTTGAACTATATTAACTGTATCGAGTATAAACTGTTTGCTTACAGCATCTGTCGGAACCGATGGATAACCTATGTTATTTAACCTATAACCTTCGAAGTTAAAAATTCCATTTGATACGGTCGGAATTTTTGTATCTACATACGATTTAGTCGCTGCGTCAGTAAGTAATTTCGGATCGGCTACATTAATTATATTTTTCAAAGCAACGTCGTACTGGTTATCAGTTTGATATAAACAATTTTCTTTTAAAATTTTAAAACTAACAGCATCTTCTTCCGAAACAGCGTTGCCGACATTACAGAGTCTCTTATTATCTATATCATAATCACCTTCATCTGTTAAACGAAAACCTTCACCGGTGAGACCGCGAACAACGTTTATCCGCATATGCCTATTGTAGCGTCCGAATTTATCGATACTCATTTTGTGAATGACAAAATTGACGTTACTACACGTTATTTTATTATATTCGCTTCTCGCAATTCTTCGATAATTGATATGATTTCATTTTCATGACCGGAATGACCGGTATTCTTAGATGCTATTAATAAACGTAATCTGTCGCATAACTCGTTCGGATCATCCCAATATACATAATTCGGCTTATCATCGTTAGTTAACGATAAAACACCACGTCCTTCAATACGTTTCAGTTTCGATTTAGTAGACGTTGACTCTGATACCAGATTTTTAATTATATTATTATATTTATGTCCTTTGTTACTCTTAACTCGATCAGAGTGACTCTGTTTATGGGCGTTTGTCGCTTTTAGTATCAAACCGTACGTATGCAGATCCTCTTCTGAATATATATAATCGTCAGGTATTTTCATAAAAGAAGTTCATAAAGTCCAGGCGTACCTTCATACGTTACATTATCGATAGTAATATTATCGCCCTCGAAATTAATAGACGAATTGCCTATCTTTATCGAATCATCGTCTCCGAAATAAACACCATAAGTATGATCGATTTCCTTATTTTTATCATTAAACAATTTACGTAAATATAATCTAGGTAATTTTCCTGTAACAGCGTTATCAATCCAATAATTTGCTCTACTAAGGCCAGTAGATGTTGATAGTACTTCTTGTAATGTCGGCGGTGTTTCATATATTTCCGTAGCACCTTCGTTAACATCCATTTCAGGTGTACTAGTTATCGATCCAATTTTTCTCATTTTAATCGGTGTAATTCCTACTTCTTTTTTATTTCCGCGACGTTTATTTTTTTTTAAACGCGTTTCTACATCATCCATTTTTTCATCCGTATCGTAAAGCACATCACGTAAATTTATTAACTTTTTTAAAGGTTGAACTATCGGTTCTAATTGTTTCTCTAATTCCTGTTGTTCGCTGATAGCGCTTTGAGTCAAATTAGCGTGTTTCCGTCTAATATCTTTCCTAATTTGTTTGATCTCTTTCGCAAGTTGTTCACGTTTCACCCGCGACGTCATCTTGTACAATAATTTATCAATCCTTATGTATCTATATAAATATCGAATCCAATACGATAACGACCGCGACACATATCACTCTCTTTGTCTATTACTAAAAAATGATGTTTACCACGTATCCATGCTTTATTACAAATTTCTTTAAAACAATCAAAACTCATATCCGTGTTAACATGATCGGCGAAAACATGTTTTAAATTTAGTTCATCTTGTCGAAATAAAACTATTAAATTTGCGTTATCTCGTATCAGTTGTTTTGGAATTTTACTATACGACTGACATAAATAAAAAACATCAATATTATTATGTCTCCCCATTGTAAAATAATTTCGTATATTATACTGCCGTTCACAAGCTATATCGTCAAAAATTATTACAGAATTAGGTTTAGCTTCATTCGGATGTATAACCTCGTCATTTTCTGTAAACGTATGATAACCTATAAACGGTATTTTTGAAAACACTCTATTTAAAAACTTGTATTTAGGCTGATACAACGATTTTGAAAACACATATGTATTTTCAAAGCATAATCCGTTCGGATCGAATAACAAATTAAGCATTAAATTAGTCTTACCCATGTCTGATGAGCCTGTAATTAAACATCTAATATTATCTGGTAATAATTTACTATGTTTTTTCTCTTTTTCTTCAGATCCCTACAATTATAAACAATCGTATCAATATCGCGAATATTTATTTTATGTTTCTGTCGTTTAAGCTTCATCACTGACGTCTATTTTTTTACACACGTTATTATATAATATTATTTCTATTAATCCAACTGTCGTGTGATTTATCATAACCCAACCAACGCACAAGTACTTTCTCACCTTTACGTTTTAAAATTTTTTCAATTAAATATACGTCACCGAATTTTGTTTTACTTATTTCTTGTTCATAAAAACCACCTTCTAATATATTACCTTTATCGTCCTTCAGAATATACGTTCTCGGCGCTGTAGATTTAACGTTATAAACAGTAAATAACTCGTTTGTCCAGTTGGGAAGGTAACCTTTAGCAAACACCTTTTTATATTTGCTAATTCTTACTCTATCACCGATTTTAAATTTTGGAGGTTTCTTATTGAACGTTAATTGTTTTCTTTTATTTATTCGTAACAATACTTCTTTTTCGTTATTCTTGTTTACATCTACAGGTTTCATTTTAATCGTTCTGTGCACAGTATTATTGTAGTCTCTCAATAAATCAGGAAGGACATTCAACCACGTATACTTACCGTTAGTAGTAAACCATTTCCACATTTTATTTTTCAAAGTACGGTTGAACCGTTCGATAATAGAAGCTTTTTTATCTGAGTGTGTAGAATAATGATTTATATTGTATTGCTTCAACAAATTACGCACACGTTCGTTGTACCATTCTTTACCTTTATCTGTTTGTAAATGATTCATTTTATTATTTTGTAATAAAATTTTAAGTACTCGCGCAACATTTTCAGACGATTTTGTTTTTATTGGAACAGCGAATGCGTATTTACTGAAGCAATTTATCATCGTTAATATATACTTATAACCTCTATTCAACTTTGCATATGGAATCATTTCTACAAGATCGGCTTGATATAAATCATCAAGACTTTTGAGCTCAACACTACGAGTTAAAAAATTTTTTCTAACTTGTTTATGTAATTCGTTACTGATATTCTCTCTTACACTCATTATATATATATGTTGACGGTTCTAACTACGATAAGAAAATGAATAAGAAACAACAAACACAAATACATCAATACTTTTTTTTATTATTTTTTAATAATAATAATTAATTACATACAATCTTCACCTTTGTGAATTTTCACCAAAAAACAGTGTGGTGATACTTTTTCATGAACAGTCCAAGGATCATCAGAACATTTCCAACCGTTTAAAATGACTCTACACTCTATACATGATAATTTACTACCAACGCCTGTATAATAAAATCCGGCGTTAACCAGTTTTTTAAAATTAGGCTCGAGTGTAGGCCAACTTTTAAATGATAATAGCATCACTTTTTTAGTCTCTGCAATACATCTTTTCGCATTCCTATAATTATTGAAATTATACATTATGCATTGCTCCATCTCGCAATTCGGATTCGATAATTTATGCATAAACTGAATATGTTCGATAGGTAAAGTTCCTCTTGTCTGAAACCCGCACAAAGAACACTGAACACTGTCTAAATATCGTTTAAAAACAAAACCGGATTCTAACAATTCATTTATCGAATGATTGATTAATCTTTCACACAACAGCGCTTGTTTTGACATTGTCTTTTAACCGGCGTCTTCACAGCGACTGGTGACGCACGAACTGATTTTACTTTATACAATTTTTCTTCTTCTTCATGATCGATACTCAGTAGTGTTTGACGACTACAGTTTTTTAATTTTTTCAATACAGCACCGTACGTATAAGTAATCGGTAAACTGATTTTAATAATCTGCTTATTCCTTTCAATTTTAACAACATTTGCTCGTGTAAATTCGTTCACTATCAAACAACAAATTTCGTTAAAATTTAATTCTCCATCGAGCGGCGGGCCGAAATAATATATTTGCCAATTAAATGCGGAAATACTGTTTTCAAATTTATCAGTCATTTTGTTTTTAAAAATCGAAGATATCTATCTACAAAAAATAATTTAATTTCTGAATCATCATGACTTTCAATCAACTGTAAACAACACAGTAATTTACTTTTATTTCTTTCAAAAATAGCGCACGGGCATGGGCCGTCTATAACGTCAGTAAACTTATCACTACAACAACACCCGTCTTCAGATAACTTCTTTACTTCACAATAAAAAATAATTTCTTTTAAACAATCATATATCCCCTTCAGTTGACACGTTCGAAACTGATCTATCACCAAATCGTCTAAACTCGTTACTTTAATAATATTTGATAACCTTAATACAACGTCTTCTGAAAATTCGCGTTTTAATAAGTCGATTATACTGCAACCGTCCATTCTTTCGTTAGCATGTTCTCTCAGAGACTGCAAACTGAACACTGGCAATAAAGTTGAACGTATACTAAACATTCGGTTAGGTGGGGATAGAAAATAATTCTTTATATATTCTAACTAATAAACAATATGGCGAGGCTTTCGCATGTTCAATCCAAGGATCGTCAGTCTCCTCCCACTCACAAAGAACCGCTTTCCATTCCACACACATTACGTCATCTTCAATTCCGGTATAATAAAATCCCGCTGATCTGAGTCTATCGGCTGACGGTGAACGTTTTGGCCATGTATAAAATGTCAACTTCATCATTTCTTCTGTTTCTTCAACACATTTTATCGCATTCTGATAATTAGCAATACACTCTTTTGATTTAGCGAGTAACATTTGTCTCAGAAAATTCATTATTTACAAAATAAATCTGACGAAAAATCTGCGCTCGTAAAACACAGTGTTGCCGCTAAGACCGCAAGCCATTTACTGACAGAGAATAAATATTTGTTTAATCGGGAACTGAAAATTGTGCTTATATATTTTAATTAATAATAAAAAAAAAAAATGATTTGGTAATGCGAGGGATCAAACCTACGAACTAATAATACTGATAAAACCGTTATAGGATACAATTAACGCACACGACCAAATCATATTTGATAAATAATAATTTTAAAAAACTTGTTTACTACTATTTTTCCGCACACTGTCTCTTATACAATTTAATTAATATACAGTCTGGCGAAGCTTTCGCGTGTTCGAACCAAGGATCGTCAGTCTCCTTCCGATCGCAAAGTACTATTCCGCATTCAACACATATTACGTCGTCTTCCGTTCCGGTATAATAAAATCCCGCTGATACCAGTCTCTCGACTGACGGGTAACGTTTTCGCCATCGAGGAAACGCAAATGATGCTTCCGTCTGTTTCCGCGCTTCTCGAACACATTTCACCGCGATTGGATAATTTGTAATACACTCTTTCGATTTAGCGTAATCTTCAAATTTATAATACCTATCGCGAATCATTCTGCATTTCGGATATAAAAGTTTATGCATGAACTGGATATGCGCGATTGTCAGATATACTTTTGTCTTAAAACCGCACTTGCTGCATTTAATATTATCTGAATTAGTTATAAAAACAAAACCTTCGTTTTCAAAAAAATCTAGTACAGTCTGGGCGGGTGTAGCACGCGTTACAGACATCTTAAACGAAAATCTTGTATTAACTAAAATAAAAGAATATATCACGCCATTATCCCTTCTCCTAAACATTTGTTTACAAACAGACTCGCTCCGGCGGTCGCCGAACTCCGAATGTTTATGTTTACGTTTTTCGCGTCCCAGCTTTACTTTGTTTACGTGTCGAAACGAGTGTTTATGTTTACGTTTGTTACTGGGTCAGCGTGTCGTCGATCGGCCGAGGAAAACAACGAGCACGTGGTGATAGCCGCGTCGGCGAGAAAAAAACGTAAACAATGCGAAGCTAAAAACGTAAACAACGCGAAGCTGGGACACGAAAAACGTAAACATAAACACGCGGAGTTCGATGACCGCGACGGGTGCGGGGTAGGGCGGGGGTGTGAAGGAAGGAAAAAATGTAAACATAAACAGACGAGAGGACGTAAACAACGCAAATCTGGGAGACGCGGTGAAAAAAACGTAAACATAAAGACGCGGAGTTCGATGACCGCGGCGGGTGCGGGGTAGGGCGGGGGTGGGGAGGAAGGAAAAATGTAAACATAAACGGACGGGTGGGGGGCAGAGAGAAAAAATGTAAACAAACACGAAAAATGTAAACAAACCGAGCGGAGTTCGGTGACCGCGCGGCGGTTATGTAGGTGAAGACGGGGGTGGAGGGAGTGAAAAAATGTAAACATAAACAAACGAGGGGGGCGTGGCTGTCCCAGAACCAACCTTTTATATTACTTTCATGTTCTAAGATTTATATTTAAAATCATTTTCAAAATGTAATATTTCCATAGAAACTACTTCTTTCTTCAGCCTTAACCACAGTACCGTGGTCACTGACGTATACCACCTCACGTTAGCGCAATCGATTTTCACTGATTAAGGCAGTCGATGGCACTGCGGAAACGTCTGGTTTCGCAGAAAACATTGGACCACTACCAAACAGCCCGGGAAGGAATTTTAACAAAAAAACTACTTCTTTGTTACCGATAACGTAGTGCACATACGTAGAAAATTCCCATTCAACTATCAATTTCGTTTATAGAAAATTACCCCCTCCCCTATTAAAATTCCCTTTTTATTTATAGATATTTCATCTACCTTTCTACACTGGATTATGACCTCCTCTTCAAGATACTTTATTTATTAAAATTAAGTAATTTACTCTTGTTAAAACATAAAATGCTGCAGGTAAACTACCCCTTCCCCTTAGCCGATCTTCACAAAAATCAATAGGTCTCTACAACTCAGGCACATGTGCAAAAAGTTATTTGAATCTGTTTGAATTTGCGGCAGTTATCGTTCTCCATATAAACAAATTCTTCACACAGACACACTTTTTGGAAAATGACTTTTCTTCATGTTTTGAGATTAGTACAATCAGAATCAGCCCTTATCTCGAACACGATTTTTTGTCATCACCACACTTTCATTTCCATATGGAACATGGAAGTAAAAACGTACGTTTTGTAGTGTAAAGGCGATGCTGTTTTGTTCATACTGAGGCCCTGACATGTGTAACGCTTATGGACTGTTAAAGGGATTCCCTTTTGGAGATATTAGGGACACGTTAACACTTCAATTAGATCTAAAGTCAGCTCTTATATAATGTTAAGTTTTTCTAAAAGTAACAATAATATTGAAATATTTAGTGAACTCAAATATCAATCAAAAATGCAACAACTAGAAAGTGAGTTCTCTTTAATCAAATATCATTGTGAAAAAGAAAAAATCACTTATAAACACACTCAATTGAAGATGCCGTTGTGATAAAATAAATTTTAAAACGAATGGGTTGTAAAGAATTCCAGAAATTACCGCTGGAAGAAAATAATTCATTTCGTTACGTGCTGAATACAAATGTCATAATATTTTAAAAGAAATTATTATGCAATCATAAGCTGTTTTAAGAATTTTGAGTACAGGTTAAATGATATGTTTGACTTTTTTATTAACAGCATTGCTTCCATTTTCTGAAAGAATGGCTGCATCTGAAAATTTGGCATGATAACCTACAAACTATAACATACAGCATTTAAAGTGAATACAACGGGTCACATGATTATGCCTTTAAGCGTTTTGTCAGAGTTTAACTACGACAGAGATACAGACACTGTTTTTGGTAAGCTATTTATACAAAGAAACATAAAACAACATTTTTTATCAAGTATACATTTATCTTGATTGGTTTTTTTATTTCTTCACTTCTTTATTGTACGTTGCAAAGAAAGACAGTGGAGTCACATCCATTCTTCTCCGGACTCCAATGGTGCAGGCGGATTTTTTATTCAGCTCGCTAGCGCCATTAGAAGTAAATGGGCAGGAATAGTTTCATACATTAATATTGCCCTTTTGTCCGCCAGCATTTTGTAAATGACAACAGGGCTCACATCACATGTACACACCTCGCCTTCTCTATAATGATCTTAACGGTTACTTCGCCATAGCGATGTTTAACGCTAAAGGCCGATTAAAATTATCTTATTCATTATTGTTTACTATACTTCTTAAAATATACCAGTTACTGCGGGAGAACCCAAGCAGCAGACAATCACTAGTCTCCCGCCTCAGTGCCCGACGTGACAAGACAGACGTCCACAAAACCCTTTACTGACCGATGAGAAATTGACTTCCCTTATAAGTAAATTACGTTTATCGTTATTAATAAAGGATTAGAACAGAAAAATATGAAATCCTTCCAATTTTAAAATTAAAAAGGAAATTTTAAAACACTGTGACTCGATAATACCTGAATAAAATCTGCAGAATGTTATTTAATTTAAAAGAAAATTAATTAACGTATTTGCTGAAGAATTTGATAATAATAACAATATTAATGTAAGATATCAGTTTTGATGATTCGAATTTTGCTTTTATAATTCCGTGTGTGAAACAACCCTATATAATCTATAACACACTACTTCATCCGCCACGGATTCTCAGAATATATACATGAACGTTAACCCCCCCCTCATGTCATCGCATTGAAAGCGTAGTCGAAGTGTCATCACACAATAGCTTAGTGGATGCGCCTTGCTGCCCTTGAAGCGTCTAAAAAGTAAATAGTATTCTTTAACATTTGTTTTCACCTGCGGATTATTTGATTAAGATTGAAAAACGAGAAGTCAAATTGTTAAAAAAATTAAATACAGTAGAACTCCATTATCCGAACTAAAGATTCCCAGACGTAATTCGGATACGCAGAAATTCGGATAATTGGAACACGCATAAGAAAAATGTTATGTTATGAAAAAACCCGAAAATTGCTGAAAAATCACTTTTGTTTATTTTTATTACGTGAGTACAGTATCTCAATAAAAACCAGGTCACACTAGTTTTGCAAAAAGTTCACTTTTACTATAAAAGATTTTAAATAATCCTCACACATAATTATGATTTTTCAGTTGAACATGTCAAACAAAGTTAATTGTTTTGACGTGGAAACTCATTTGCGTGCAGCCAGGTCTCGCAAACGCTTGACGGAAACAAGCTGCACATGGTCGCATTCAGGCTGACACTTTAAGACAGTGTCAAACCAAATGAATGCCTCACTCGCCGTAGGTTCCTTATCCGGTTCAACTGAAGCAACGTTGTCATCGTCTTCGTCGACCTGCTGAGATTTATCGTTACACATTGGATAATTTCATCATCGTCTAAAATTTGATATCCAGGGTCGCACTGCAACCACTGTCCACGTCACACTCGGAACAGCCAGGAATGTGTACAGTGGTTTCCTGGATGTCTTCAGTTGATACAGCTATATTTTCTTCGACACTTTTTTGCTCCTTTTTATTCTTCCTTCTTGTTCATTGCCTCTTCTTTTTCTTCCTGGATTTGATTGTTTTGTCTAAATTCCATTAATTTTATTCCATGCCATTTCCTGATATCGATTCGTATATTTGGCGATTCGGATAACTTGAGTTCGGATAAATGGAGTTCTAGTGTATATGTGTGTGTGTGTGCCCGTTACTTTAGTAGTTTAAGTTTCTAGTCTATCTGAGGTTACATACAGTAGATCCTCTCACGTATCGGACACTGAATGACACATACTTCACCTAATCCGTACCTAAGTCTTCCACGGCCGACGTCAAGTGTGTAGACATTCAATTCACTTTTCTCCGGCCTATTAGGCCGTGGTACAGTACTGCCGCTACACTACAGACGTAACACCCTCACCGTTCGTGGCCATCTTCAGCGTAAAAACGACTAGGGAACTGACACGGATTTTCACAAGTTAACCACAGTACTGGCAGTTCCCGTGCCGGTATTACTCTGAAGATGGCCTCCAAAAGTGAGGGCGAAACGTCGGTTCAGTAGTGGACCACGGACTAATACCCTGGAGAGAAGTCAATTGAATTTCTAAACCTGCTTTACTACTTATAACCAAATGACATTCATGTGATTTTCAATTTATGCTTCAAAACAATAAAGTCTGTTTTAAGTCTGGTACAGTAAAAGAGAAAATGTTAATATATAGAGATGAAAGATGAATAACAAACTAATGTGTGAATTTATGCTTGCACAAGCACCCGCGTTATTACGAATTGAGAATGTTCCTGAAAGAAATCGCTCTAGAACGAACTATTTGTACTGTTCTTCGTAGGCTTGTCAATGTTGTTATAATTCGTTTCGTTATTGTTGTGTTATTCGACAGTGCTGTGCGGAACCTTAACTACAGTACTGTGGTCACTAACGTCTACCACCCTACGCTCGAATGTGACACTGATGATGGCAGTCGATGGTACTGTCGAAATGTCTGTTTTAGTTGAAAAGAACGGACGACGGCCGAACATCCCGGGAATAAATTATAACGATCTGTAATATTGTGTTATACAGCAATGGACTAAACAAGTATACAGAATTTTGGTCAGCGTACATCTTTGTTTCCCGAAATCCTGTTTTGTATAGAATATCCTGGAGATAGTAAATCTAGTGTTATTGTAAAATAAGAAGCTTGGGTAGAATAATATTGATTGTAAATAAATATAGTGATATAAATGGCTTGTATAAAACGAATATATATATATAACACTGATAATAATGTTTTGTATCATATTATTGTATACATATATAAATAAATAAAAACAATAGGAAAGCATATCTTGTGGTTGTATAGACAGTGGAATCTAGCGTATATATTGTGGAGCCTTGTGGCCGAATTGGTAGACAAAAATTATATATTTATTTTATTATTTATACAATAACAGATTATGTAAAGTAATGGTAATTATTAACTGTGTGAGACTGAAGATGTTATATATATATTGCGACAACACAAATTACAAAACTATTGGCGCATAGGATATGTTAGTATGTGTATCTTAAATCAAAAGTCTATATTGGAGGGTTTAAGATTATTTATTGCACAAGACATATGTAATTGTTTATATGGTATATTTGATAAGTATAATAATGGTAGTGTTTGATATAGAGTCTTTTAAAATGTTAAATATTGTTCATACACGTGATGTGATATGTTACATAAGTGATGATTCCCACGATGATGTTGCTGAAGAGAAGGGGGGGGGTTTGCTGCGTTGTTGAGTCGTCAGGCGTGGCTTATAGATGATAGACGGATTCACCCTGGGAACGCTTTCAGCTGGGCTGGTGTCCTGTAGTTCCCACGATGACTCTGATGCTTCGCACACCACAACGGTTCTATGGATTCTTACTATTCGTTAAATTACATAAAGAGTTTATAACTTACAAGTATCTCAGGTAACAGTGAGTTTTATATAACAACGGTATATTAAAGTTATACCACTCCGGACTCTTCAAATGTTCACGCGAATCACAGAGTCTACCGCGATCAGCAAACCTCCCTATGCGGAAATCTTTCACTAACGCGGAAACTTCTTGATGATAAAATTTACTATTACGTAATTACTAAATTTTACAGGCACTGCAGACAATCTCACACAGTGACACAGTTCACACTCACTTATTACACACGTAATGCTTTAGTAATTATGCCGTGTGTAAAGAGGTAATAATCAACTGTTCTGAGTCTTCGTACGCGTTACTATCACCGAATAGTCTTTACAGATTCTTGCAAGCGGAAAATTCTTGAACAAGAACTGCGCGACCCGATCGTGATAGCTGGTAGAGGAGAACTGCCTGTGTAACAACAGGCTTAAGAAAATTTCCGACTACCTTCCAGCATTTTATTGGTGGAAGAAAGTCACATGGTTACATACAACATGACATGCAACTTTTCAAGCTGTAAAGTGCATTAACTTTGTAAGAGCATGCATAGCTGGTAAACACAGAATACCCTTATCTCATGCATAACTGCATACTTTAATAATACCATATATGAATGTCAAATAATAGCCAGAAATATACAGGGATTGTAGCGAATACATTTGTCTATGTTCAGTTCAGTGTCACAACACAACGATATTTATTCACGCACAGCCGGGGAAACGTTTATCACTCGCGCACGCGCGCACATTTCCACATACATAGTATATGAATAAACAACAAATAAATAATACACAGTTTTACTAAACTTAAATCCTTATCCTTACTAAAATACAACTGATATCACAACCAAATCTAACAAACTACCAATTTAAACATGAATGTTCATAGTCTGTGTATTATATGAGCTTGCCCTGCTTATCAGGATCCTGCGTTTCATTGCAATATATATATATATATATATATATATATATATATATATATATATATACATAAAGTAATGTAATATGGCGGTGAATGCTATCGATGAAAAATATAAACAAAAGCTTAGAACCTAATTAAATGAGAAAATTTGCTAAAATTATTGAAATAAAGAGCAAGATGTATAAAAAGATGTGCGTGTTTCATTTTTGTTACCCTGTGTATTAACGTGTACCAGGCTAAAGTACTCAATGGAACGTCTCAGGTAAGTAGGAGATATCAAATGACGTAGGGAAATGAAACGTCTCCAAGAGAATCACATGTATTGAAAGATAAGTTATCAGAATATCATACTCCGGTAAGTAAGAGACTAGAGAATATTTATAAAATAACAAATAAATAAAATAAAGCATAAAGCACATTGGTCGAATAGAGAAGGTTCGAAAATTTAAGTACCTAGGAGAGATAATTCAAGAGAATGGCTTGGAAAAATCTCCTATAGAAGAAAGGATTCATAAGATGGAAAGGGCATATTTTATAACTAAAGATATTTACAATAAAAAGTGCATATCTAAAAATGCGGAAATAAGGCATTATAGTACAGTAGTGAAGCCAGAATGCCTAAATACAAGTGAATGTCTAGCATTGAATTATAATTTAGACAAACTAGAAATATTGGAAACACGAATTATTAGGGAAATATTGGGCCCACGAAAAACTTCAGAAGGTTGGGAATTAAGAAATAATGAAGAAATATATCAAAGCATACAAAATATAACAGAAACAATGAGAAAAAGAAGACTAGTATTTTTGGGGCATTTATATAGAATGGACGACAATAGGTTCACAAAGGAAATCTTCAGATATCTATGGGGGAAGAAGTCAACATCAAATTGGATTAAAGAAGTCCAAAAGGATTTAGGACAAAATAATATACACGCAGAAAAAGCAATTGACAGAGAAATTTTTCGGGCAAAAGTGTTGAAAATGGAGGGAGTCCAGGGTAGGAGAGATAAAAACGCAGGTTCAAAGTGGACTAAAGACAGGAAGAAGAGACACAGTGAGAAGATGAAAGAATATTAGAAAAAAAGAAAAGAACAAACAGTAAAGAATTGAAATTGGCATGTAGTCCTTAGATGGGCCAAAAAAAAACATACGTAAGTTGTTCCTTTTGCTGAAACTATATTATTATTATAATTATAATTTTTCTTATTTTCTTCAAGAAAAACACCAACAAAAATAAATGTTGTTTTTGGTTATTTTCATTTGAAAATTAAAATGTGAATGCACTTACTGTTTTGCATAGTGATTTCTTTTACAACAATAAACGTAGTTTGTGATAAATTGTCAACAATCCTTATTTTTCTTGTTGTTGTTGTTGTTGTTGTTGTTGTTGTTGTTGTTGTTGTTGTTGTTGTTGTTGTTGTTGTTGTTGTTGTTGTTGTTGTTGTTGTTGTTGTTGTTGTTGTTCTTCTTCTTCTTCTTCTTCTTCTTCTTCTTCTTCTTCTTCTTCTTCTTCTTCTTCTTCTTATTATTATTATTATTATTATTATTATTATTATTATTTCTCTGGAATCACAGCCCAGATTGATTCTTAGGCTGCTCAATGATTTCCTTCCATTCCGTCCTCTCATCACATTATCTTCTCAACCCTCTCCCACCATTCATACATTCCTAATCAACTTCTACGTTATCTGTTTATAGCGATCTTTCTCCTCACTGGATACTTACCTTTAAAAGCTTTTATCTCAAAAACTGTCAAAAAGTTCTCTGTTGCTGCTTCTTGTAATTGAATCATGTATCTTTGTAAATTATCCTCATTTTCTTGAATAACAACTGTGTCGCCTTCATACAGCAGAAAATCTAGATACATTTCAGGTAACCGATTTTCCTGAATACGTTTTAGATGTCCGCGCTGTACTTATTCTTTTCTTTCTCTTTGGTTATTTATTGTCTCTTCCTTATTCAATATTTATCGTCGTGTTTTATCGAGCACTCTGTCTGTTCTCGGTGTTCTTCGGCGACTTTGCACCGCATTCATTTAAAAACGATTAACATTTTCTCTTCAGCTTCACCAGATCTCAGTGTATCTACATCGTACATCACTAACAACAAACATTGTACATCGCTTACAACGATTGTTTTGTAAGTACCGTGTTTCGCGTTTTGATATTCCTTTACTCTAACAAATACTGGTTTCTTTACAAAATAGCTTTACTCACTTTATCAATTCTTATCTTCAATTCCTTCTCGTCCCATTAATCTTAAACTAATCATTTTAACCGTTTTAAAATTGCCAATTCAATAAATTGTTCCACCATCTTGGTAAGTAAAAACTAAGAAACAAACTGACTAAAGTCCGGCCTATTGGGCAGTGGTGTACTCCTCTTATTACTGGAAGACGTTTTGGCCTCTCATCCGGAGGCCGTCTTTAGTGTCCAAAACGATTTGCTAACTGATATGGTCTTCGTCAAGTATCCACGGAAAATCGATTGTGAAAATAATGGTTGACAGTTGAGGTCTGCAGAAAATTATGACCGGAAAATGAAACAGGTGGTGTATGCAATGTTTAAAATCTATCCTATGTCTTGATTATTGTACTGACCAGTAGCGTGGCGTCCATGTAACCGCTGTTGCCGGCGGCAACAGTACCGGAAATAAGAGATAATAATATTAATTATATCACAGAATAAATACTTTAGTTATTGAATAATTTGAAATGCGAACAATTCCTAAATATTTGGAAATAAACGATTGTAGGATTCATATACAGTAAAACGCGTTTTATTCATTTTTTAAGTAGAAATAAAACAAGATTGTGGTATAAACAAGATAGTCTTTTGACGTAAATAAGGTAAAATTGATGTTGACAGAATAACATGTAAACTAACCTTTCTCGCTTTCTGTGAAATTAACACATATTACAAACACCCGCGAACGAATGCAAACAAAGAATGTTCTATCCTGTTAAAGCACTTATATTTATACTTTCTTTTTTGTATAGGCCATCTAAGGACCACATGCTAATTTCAAATCTTTACTTTTTGTTCTTTTCTTTTTTCCAATATTTTTTTTCATCTTCTCACTGTGTCTCTTCTTATTGTCTTCAGTCCACTTTGAACCTGCGTTTTCTCTCTCCTACCCTGGAACCCCTCCATTGTATCACTTTTGCCCGAAAAACGTCTCTTTCAATTGCTGCTTTTATACATTTATATATTTTATCCTTGAATTTTTAGTGACCGTCAATCAATGAATGTTTTAGTTGATGGTTAGTGAGGATCGGTCAATAATACAAATTTTAGTTATTTTGCGTCGACGTTTCGACAATATTTAATTGTTTCGTTATGTTTGATATTTCTATTGTATTTCATACACAGGTCCTGAAGATGACAATAAATATTGTCGAAACGTCGACCCAAAATAACTAAAATTTGTATTATTGACCGATCCTCACTAACCATCAACTAAAACATTTATATATTTTATATTTTTTGTTTTGTTTTGTGTACAGTCGTGAGAGATAATGGATATCACGTATATCTATAGTCAGATAAACACAGGACTGAGAAAAAGGAAGGGCAGCCAGTTGGTACCTACCGTAGTACAGTAACCAAACAGCATCTTGTAAAAAGTGTATTAATATATAAATGTCTTAACAGAGCAAACAGCCTTTGTTTGTATTCGTTCGCGGGTGTTTTTAACCTGTGTTCCTGCGCCACTGAAGATGTTCGTCATCGGAATGGACTAAACGTCTGGAGATTAACATGAATTATTATTATTACTCCAAAAATGGCCTGACAGCCCGGAAAATTGTGATAATTTCTGTCGACGTTTCGAAAAAATTTATTATCATCTTCAAGATCTAACAATTATATCAATAGTAAAGTTTTATGGGCGTTAGTGTTTGTAAATCTATACGTTTATTGTTTAAATTTAAAATTTTTGGAATATTATGATATTGTAATAATATAAGAAAATAGTATATATATTAGTGTTTTAGTGTAAAAAAGATATACATGTGTTCTTTACATGCAAAATATTTATAATTTGTGTATTAATTTCGTCTAAATTTCCCGTTTACAAGTCCTGACGATGACAATAAATTTTGTCGAAACGTCAACAGACTGTTTTAAAACTGCCGAGTCTCATGCTCTAGTTAATGACCTTCATTTACATGTTCACAAAATTTTTCTTTACTTAATAAATCATCACCATTACTTAAGTGAAGCATAATTTCTACTCTAAAGCGACGTATGTATCATCCATATTTACCGCAAGACTCAACTTGGTAAACTCCTAAAAACTTTAATTTCTTAATGGAAAAATTTAAAATTTGTAAATATCAAAGTAATCACACAGTTTAAAAATATTTTCTTAAATAACGCAAAAATGAAACCAAACAATTTCCGGTATGTGATGAACCGCTTTCAGAAAATATCTTTTGACCAATTGTAAGAAGTCAGTTCCGTAAATGATATCCTACTAATTTTTTGAAACGTTCATTTGATACAGCAGTTTAGTTCTTCTTTTTGATCTTCTTCTAGAAGTAAAATTTGTGACACTGTGGAAAAAACGGAAACTCTAATATGAATACAGAATTATTCAAAAGATTTATAAATTACATTACTGCAGACAAAACTAACTGACTGTGCATGGGCGCAGCATCCACAAATACATACACGAAAATTATCTTACATTGCTACATTGCTAGATATAATTATCTTATTATCGTGTATGATTTATTAATAAAATATTAAGATTTTAGAAACCATAAATCCTTATATAGACCAACAGAGGACAAAAATATGACCATGTGAATATGAAGTGTTTTCTTCGAAACATGCTTATTATTAGAAATTTCTTTTCCTTCTTTAATAAAACTGGTTGCTTTAAATTTTTATCAGTCCTATGTACTTGTTTCTATCTGACTAAAGGTATACGAGTTATCTATTATGTCTCACACGAAAACATAAAATAAACTCATGACTACTAGTATAATCATGATCTAATACTGTATGCATCGCTGTAAACTTATACAGCCTATATGATTTTGAAATTTATTTTGAAGGTTTTCCTTCTAAGCTGTTCCAACTCTCATGTCGCCGATTTTATATCTTCCCAAGAATATCCTCATTTCATGTTTCGTATTTAACTTCCTGAGACATCTTTTTCTTGTGCGTGTGGAAATATACGTGTACACTCAATACCTTTGGAATATAGACATAAAATACGAGGGTCATTCAGTAATTAAAGAGACAAATATCTGTAGAGGAAAAGCAGTTGGTAGGCGGAGTACGATAGTTTCAGATATGTAAGTTGGCGTCCCTGTGATGAGTTCTAAGCTATTTGATTAGAATTGTTTGGTCACATTCTCATTTAACTATGGCGGCCTTTCTTGAAGTTTCGGAATTAGTTGAACGATGTACAGTGATCCTTTTTTGTTTTATGAATGTGAAACCACGGCTTAAAATTTACTCTCATATGACTAAACAATACGGAAAAAGCTGTATGCACTTCAGAAATGTTTTAAACAGTTTAAAAACGGTCGCCGTTCAGTGACTGACGAGCACCGTCTGGCCATCCCGTTCAAGTTTCAGATTTTTTATGGTTTTCTAGAAGCTCAGCTGACAATAAACAGTACATACTACTGTGACATGTTTATCAATAAAGTGAAGCAGGTAGTGATGCGCAAACGTCATTCTCCTTCATGATAACGCCCGTTAACGCACAGCTCACTTAACACGTGAAACCATCAAAAAATTGGATTGGAAGACTCTACCTCACCTTCACAACTGTCTAGACTTGGATGCATCTGATTTACACTTGTTTAGTCCGCTCAAGGAGCTATTACGTCGTACAACGTTTTACAACGCCGAGGCCAGAGGAAAATATTCTAACATGGTTCCGACATCAACATAATGATTACTTTGCAGCAAGCATAAAAATACTTCTTCAGAGATAGAACAAGTGTATTAATGTTGCTGGTAATTATATAGTAAATTAAAGAAATTGTCATAATAATAAAATGAAGTTTTTCCAATACAGGTATTTTATTTGCCTTTATATTTATTGAATGATCTTCAGCATATCGGGAACACAATGAAATATGGAAAGACGAAACAAAAGCTTACTCCTCTTCATAATATGATTTCTTCTTCTTCTTCTTCTTCTCCTTCTTCTTCTTCTTCTTCTTCTTCTTCTTCTTCTTCTTCTTCTTCTTCTTCTTCTTCTTCTTCTTCTTCTTCTTCTTCTTCTTCGTCTTCTTCTTCTTCTTCTTCTTCTCCTTCTTCTCCTCCTCCTCCTCCTCCTCCTCCGCCCCTCCTCATCCACCTCCAACACCGCCACCTCCTCCTCCTCCTCTTCAAGGACTAGGTTATATAAACTTGTTCCAGCACCCATCACATCCTCGGACGGTCTACGTCTCTTCTGGCAATAGCTTTATAGATCAGTGCCACTTTCGGCAATCGATTCTCTGTCATACGTTGCAGATGATCCCACCATTGTCTTCTGTAAAATCCAATAATTTCATTTATGTCCTTTACTTTGAGTTCTACTTTGATGTCTTCATTCCTTATTCTATATTACAATGCATAATTTAAAGTATTTAGAAGAATCTGCATTTCAGGGCTCTGAAACTTGCCGCTTTCCTTTTTTGTCATGACCCACGCCTCACTTGCATAAATCAACGTGGGTATTGAAAATGTTTTATAAAATTTAATCCTTGTGCTCTGTGTTTTGTTTTATTTATAAGAGTTCTATAAATGGGTACCACAAATATTCGTAAATTATTCATCTTCTCTCTTTTGTCATATTCTGATTCATACTTATTGCACTTACTGCACAGCCGAGATTTTTGAAACGGATCACTCGTTCTAAAGTGCTGTCGTTTATAACTATCTTAGTCCTTACTGGATATTTGCCTTGATTTCTAAGTTGTTGCGATAAAAACACATGCATAGATTATTTAAGCAAATGGACGACGGAGAGCATTGTCAGTATCGGTACGTTAGTGTTGGTCCGATTGCCGACAGTCGATCTCTCGAGTGTCAATACTTGGTACGGAAACATTGTAGTACTGCGTGTCTTAAGTCAATCGATAGTTTTGAAACACAGTTCGTGCATTAACACCGCGGCTCTTCATTAAGTCGACGCGTCCCTACCGCCGGCGCGCGCTCACAGTGTGACAGATATTGTACTATGTACCTACATTAGTAGCTGTCGGATATAGGTGTCCAAATGTACAACTGCATATTACAAAGATTCTCAACACTAAAGTTCATAAAACTTTAATATCGTGTTCACGTAGATGACTATGATTTGTGGAACTGTTGTGACCTGAATAAAGTGACATCGTTTTTATCAAGGAGACTAAAAATCTCTGTATAACGTGCTAGTAGTAACATAGAGCTCTTTTCACGACTTCTGTTTCTCAAATAACCCAACATTAAGGTCTGAAATTTTTTATTTATTATTCCGGCTGTAAAATGTTTACACATTTTCCGGACCAAAAGATTACAGAAGTGATTGAATTCTTGTCTTCTACTGCTGCTTGTCCATCAAAAGGTCTTCAATTTCACGTTCCCTCAATATAGTCCGAATTTCTTCTATCCAGGTGATAGGTGGTCGTCCTTTTTCCTTCTCTCTGGTGGGGTCCATTCCATAAACCTTCTTGGCAATCTTTCCTGTGAAATTATTTTTGTGTGTCCATACCATTGTAATATTTTGGTTTGGACAAAATCAACAATTTAATTGTTCACATTCATTTTCTCCTTAATGACTTCATTTCTAATTTTCTCACGTGTGGATACTCTTGCTGAACTTTCCCAAAAGTCCATGTCTGCAGTCATTAATTTTGTTCTTGTCTGTTTATTAGCAGTCCAAACTTATGTACCGAAAGTCACGATACTTCTAACAATAATCTGAAATTATGTGGGCCTTAATTTCCTTATATATACACATATACCTGTTGATTATAACAAGAACCTAATGTAACAACAACCTCTACAATTCGGAAAACATACACTGGAACAAGGAAGTGGATTTTCCTACTTAGTCTCACAAATAAACTACACTAACAATACAAGCAAAGATATCATCAACATCATTTTCATAACGTACTGCCTGATCTCCGTTCAAAAATCCTCCAGCCATCTCATCCTGGGTCTACCAACACACCTGTTTCCTATAAGTTTGTATTTTCAGACTTGTGTGGCCAGTCTGGAATCTTATATTCTCTCTAAGTGTTCTTTCCAACCTTGTTTGTAAACTTTTAATTTTTAATTCAAGTTAAAAACTTGTATCTTTTCTCTTATTGCCTCATTCCTTATTCGGTCAAGTTTATAACACCATAACAACACCATTTCCGAGGCTTTATTTTACTGTTTCCTTACTTGGTTATTGTCCATAATTCACACCCATAGGGACTGCCTTAACTTTGTGGAACTTCAATTTTGTATCTCAACGAACCTTGTTTATAAAAAAATGGTTGATTGTCCCATATACCGTTTGGAACTTACCTTTCTTAACACTAATATCGTGATTCCTATCATAGCCAATATCAAGTCCCAAATAATTAAAGTGGATCACCTGTTAAAGAATTCGATCACTAATAATTATATTTGTTCTTATTGGCTCCTTGCCTCGAAATGCCATTACTTTTATTTCGTAATGGAGACTTACATATTGTATTGTTTACAAATCTGATGAACTTTAACAACAGATTTTTGCAAATCAGATTCTGTATTTTGAAGTACAAGCAAGTCGTCAGCAAACAACAGCTCATCCAGGCTAGAATCCTTAGCGGTAACTGATATTACTACGCCTATTAAAAATTAATGAAGTCGAAAGCACTGAACAACTTATTAAAACTAAAAATATACAAAATCATAATTAGACGAGTTGTAACATATGCATGTAAAAACTAGGCATTAACACAACAAGGGGAAGAGTGTCTAAGAATATTTTAACGACAGATACTGGGAGAAATTTTTGGACCAGTGCAAAATAACAACGGCTCATAGAGAATACGAAGGAATCACAAAATAAATAATCTAATTCACGGAACTGATATAGTAAGCTTTATAAAGAGTAGAAGGACAGAACCTGATTAGGACTCGTAATGATGATGAAACAACACACAGTTCCTGGAAAATTCTAGAACAAGGAATTGGTAATCAAGGGGAAGGCCAAGGAAGAGATGGATCGAGGATGTTAACGAGGATCTGAGGAATATGGGTATAAGAAAATAGAAAACATTATGTAATGAAACAGCTGAATGAAGAAAAATTGTTGAAGAGACTAAAACGCATACTGGGTGTAACTCCATTAGAAGTGTCTTTTCCTTGGTTTTTTAATTTTTTTTCATATCCTTTCCTTTCTCAACCGGTACAACCCTTGATGGATTTTTGCCTTCTGTACTGTACTTAACCTGTTCCATCTGTTGAAAATACAAAAGTTAATCTCTCCCTTTTTTATGCAAGTCGAATATATACTGTCACGGAAACGTGCAACAGCAAAATTAAATCACCTGAGGTGATACTTTCAAGACGAGGGAAATCATTTTATAAGAGTTTACAAAATGAGAAACAAAGACGCAAGGCGATAAATTATAAAACTGTTCAATTTGAAGTAGAGCTTTTTTTGTACAGCTTGTACAGATGACAGTACAAAAATTACTGGATCGTTACGTTACGTATTGCCAAGTAATAAATAAATACCTTTTTTACAACAAAATGTATTTTTTCTTATATTATACAGTATTTCAACAGGTTTTATATTACTGTCATTTTCAAATGTAAAAATTGATATAATAATTTATTTTAAGTTACTATAGTATTTTTTGTTTGTTTACGTGTCTGAGTGTCATAACAACATGAAAATCTTAGAACATTGTATAACGTAAAAAATATATTCTTGTTAAAACGTGTTTATTTATTTTTATGACCTAAATAAAACAAGAATAAAAGCGAGTAAATTGTAATAACTTGTACACACGCGCTCACTCTCTCTCTGTCTGTCTCTGTCTCTCTGTCTCTGTCTCTGTCTCTCTCTCTCTCTTCCGCGCGCGCCCGCACACACACACACACATGTGTGTAACACAAGTTTAGAACTAAATTTTTCCAAGTATAATTGTTAAATTATTAATAATTCATGCAGATCTGTGTCTATAAAAACACAGATCTATTCTGTGCGTTAGGTAAAAATGCTACGACAAATAACAATAATTTAACAAATATAGTTGCAAAAGATTTTATTATTCGAAAACATGTATAATATACAGACACTTACAACAGAAACTCAATAGTTACCTACAAAATAAAATATATGTAAATACAAATATATGATATTCACAATTGTTCACAATTAATATTGTTATTAAAAATGTTAATTTATATTTTCTGAAGGTGACAGTAAATAAGACGGTAGAAACAATGTAAAAATACAAATTAAAAAAATATGTTATTGTTTTTCGTATGAGCCACTGTAGACTACGTTTGGTTCAATCTATTCGTCCTTTCTTCTCCCCTTTCTTCTTCATCTCCCAAATCTCCTTCATTCTTGATCGATGTTTCTCCCTCTTTTCGACAGTCTTGATAACACCTGTCCTCTTGGAGTTTTCCTGAAAAACTTCGGCATTTTTTAATTTTTTTTTTTGAGTGGCAAGCATCTTTCAATGACTTGAAAGAAGAACTTGAGTTCTTCTGTGTCTTTTTCTGTTTCTTTGAACCACGTATTGGACATTTTGAGCTTTTTGAAATAGTTAATAACCTTCCCTGTTAGTCTGTCAGGATTAATTCTTTGAACATGTCCGTAGAAAGTAATTCTTATTTTTCTAATTACGTCTGTGATTTTCTCAACACGTGTGTATAGCTCATTATTGTGGCATCTTCAACACTGATCTCTATCTTTTATTGATCCCAAGATTTTTCTTTCTGTGACTTCCAGTTGTTCCACCATCATTTTCTTGTTCAGAGCCAGGCACTCAGTTGCATAAAGTGCTTCCGGGCGAATTTCTGTTGAATAAATGCCTAAGTGTGACATTAATTGATATTGATTTCGTGTTATATGTGTCTTTGGTTAAATGGTTAAAATATATTATTTAGTAGTAAGTTAATCATTTTCATATAAGTACCTCGACGAGTTTCTTGCAAAAATTGTTGCATAATATTATTTATATTATTAAATATACATTTTCAGCAAGTAATTGTATTATATTTTTATCATTTAAAATATGAAAATATATGAATCCTGTATATATTATAAAAATATAATACTACTACTTCCAGAAGAAGTTAATTTTGATAATATAAACAATATCATTATTATTAAATATAAGATAATACAAATATAGTTCAGTACGAAATAACAAAAGCAGTACTTAGAATTTGTAGTATAGCTGGAGCTTTCTATTTCTAAGAAGGAGACGCACAGTATATAAGTTTACTTACTGTGTTTTGCGGTTTATAACGGCTTTTTGACAAGAGCGTGTCAGTTAGGGACGGAAACCTTAGGGAGTCTAAAAGTCTGTTTTTAATAAAATGTTACTAGAAAAGATAAAATAAAATATTTGCCGTTCTCTTCAGCGGACCAATAATAGCACGGGTTCTTAGCATATGACTAGTTAGAAACAGCAGCGTCACGCTCTGTCAATATCTTGACTGCATAAGTAAAGTTTGCACAAAGCGGGCCGTTGGAAAGAACGTTCATAAGCGTCGTATTAAGAGCCGGCGGTATTAATGCAGGGGCAGAATATTGCAATTTTTAAATCCCTTCTTTAGCTGTTTACGTTTGCTGATAAACACGGCCTACCCTAGACTTTATTCGCTATGTAGTGAATTAGTTTTCTTAATGTTTTGCTAAAATACAACAAAAATATCGTTATGGAGTACCATAGATGAATTTCATGTTCTAAGATTTATATTTAAAATCATTTTCAAAATGTAATATTTCCATAGAAACTACTTCTTTCTTCAGCCTTAACCACAGTACCGTGGTCACTGACGTATACCACCTCACGTTAGCGCAATCGATTTTCACTGATTAAGGCAGTCGATGGCACTGCGGAAACGTCTGGTTTCGCAGAAATCATTGGACCACTACCAAACAGCCCGGGAAGGAATTTTAACAACAAACTACTTCTTTGTTACCGATAACGTAGTGCACATACGTAAAAATTCCCCTTCAACTATCAATTACATTTATAGAAAATTACCCCCTCCCCTATCAAATTCCCTTTTTATTTATAGATATTTCATCTACCTTTCTACAATGGAATATGACCTCCTGTTCAAGACACTTTATTTATCAAAATTAAGTTATTTACTCTTGTTAAAACATAAAATGCTGCAGGTAAACTACCCCTTCCCCTTAGCCGATCTTCACAAAAATCAATAGGTCTCTACAACTCAGGCACATGTGCAAAAAGTTATTTGAATCTGTTTGAATTTGCGGCAGTTATCGTTCCCCATATAAACAAATTCTTCACACAGACAGACACTTTTTGGAAAATGACTTTTCTTCATGTTTTCAGATTAGTACAATCACAATCAGCCCTTATCTCGAACACGATTTTTTTGTCATCACCACACTTTCATTTCCATATGGAACATGGAAGTAAAAACGTACGTTTTGTAGTGTAAAGGCGATGCTGTTTTGTTCATACTGAGGCCCTGATATGTGTAACGCTTATCGAGTATAAAGGGGCTTCCCTTTTGTAGATATTGGGCACATGTTATCACTTCAAATAGATCGAAAGTCAACTCTTAAATACTGTTAAGTTTTTTTAAAAGTAACATTAATATTGAAATATTTAGTGAACTCAAATATCAATCAAAAATGCAACAACTAGAAAGTGAGTTCTCTTTAATCAAATATCATTGTGAAAAAGAAAAAATCACTTATAAACACATTCTATTAAAGATGCCGTTGTGACAAAATAAATTTTAAAACGAATGGGTTGTACAGAATTCCAGAAATTACCACTGGAAGAAAATAATTCATTTCGTTACGTGCTGAATACAAATGTCATAATACTTAAAAGAAACTAGTATGCAATCATAAGCTGTTTTAAGAATTTTGAGTACAGGTTAAATGATATGTTTGACTTTTTTATTAACAGCATTGCTTCCATTTTCTGAAAGAATGGCTGCATCTGAAAATTTGGCATGATAACCTACAAACTATAACATACAGCATTTAAAGTGAATACAACGGGTCATATGATTATGCCTTTAAGCGTTTGTCAGAGTTTAACTACGACAGAGATACAGACACTGTTTTTGGTAAGCTATTTATACAAAGAAACATAAAACAACATTTTTTTATCAAGTATACATTTATCTTGATTGGTTTTCTTATTTCTTCACTTCTTTATTGTACGTTGGAAAGAAAGACAGTGGAGTCACATCCACTCTTCTCCGGACTCCAATGGTGCAGGCGGATTTTTTATTCAGGTCGCTAGCGCCATTAGAAGTAAATGGGCAGGAATAGTTTCATACATTAATATTGCCCTTTTGTCCGCCAGCATTTTGTAAATGACAACAGGGCTCACATCACATGCACACACCTCGCCTTCTCTATAATGATCTTAACGGTTACTTCGCCATAGTGATGGTTAACGCTAAAGGCCGATTAAAATTATCTTATTCATTATTGTTTACTATACTTCTTAAATTATACCAGTTACTGCGGGAGAACCCAAGCAGCAGACAATCACTAGTCTCCCGCCTCAGTGCCCGACGTGACAAGACAGACGTCCACAAAACCCTTTACTAACCGATGAGAAATTTACTTCCCTTATAAGTAAATTACGTTTATCGTTATTAATAAAGGATTAGAACAGAAAAATATGAAATCCTTCCAATTTTAAAATTAAAAAGGAAATTTTAAAACACTGTGACTCGATAATACCTGAAAAAAATCTGCAGAATTGTTATTTAATTTAAAAGAAAATTAATTAACGTATTTGCTGAAGAATTTGATAATAATAACAATATTAATGTAAGATATCAGTTTTGATGATTCGAATTTTGCTTTTATAATTGCGTGTGTGAAACAACCCGATATAATCTATAACACACTACTTCATCCGCCACGGATTCTCAGAATATATACATGAACGTTAACCCCCCCCCTTCATGTCATCGCATTGAAAGCGTAGTCGAAGTGTCATCACACAATAGCTTAGTGGATGCGCCTTGCTGCCCTTGAAGCGTCTAAAAAGTAAATAGTATTCTTTAACATTTGTATTCACCTGCGGATTATTTGATTAAGATTGAAAAACGAGAAGTCAAATTGTTACAAAAAATTAAATACAGTAGAACTCCATTATCCGAACTAAAGATTCCCAGACGTAATTCGGATACGCAGAAATTCGGATAATTTGAACACACATAAGAAAAATGGTATGTTATGAAAAAACCCGAAAATTGCTGAAAAATCACTTTTGTTTATTTTTATTACGTGAGTACAGGTATCTCAATAAAAACCAGGTCACACGAGTTTTGCAAAAAGTTCACTTTTACTATAAAAGATTTTAAATAATCCTCACACCTAATTATGATTTTTCAGTTGAACATGTCAAACAAAGTTAATTGTTTTGACGTGGAAACTCATTTGCGTGCAGCCAGGTCTCGCAAACGCTTGACGGAAACAAGCTGCACATGGTCGCATTCAGGCTGACACTTTAAGACAGTGTCAAAACAAATGAATGCCTCACTCGCCGTAGGTTCCTTATCCGGTTCAACTGAAGCAACGTTGTCATCGTCTTCGTCCACCTTCTGAGATTTATCGTTACACTTTGGATAATTTCATCATCGTCCAAAATTTGATATCCAGGGTCGCACTGCAACCACTCCTTTATGTCGTCTACGTCACACTCGGAACACCCAGGAATTTGTACAATGGTTTTCTGGATGTCTTCAGTTGATACAGCTATATTTCCTTCGACACTTTTTTTGCTCCTTTTTACTCTTCCTTCTTGTTCATTGCCTCTTCTTTTTCTTCCTGGATTTGATTGTTTTGCCTAAATTCCATTAATTTTATTCCATGCCATTTCCTGATATAGATTCGTATAATTGGCGATTCGGATAACTTGAGTTCGGATAAATGGAGTTCTAGTGTATGTATATGTGTGTGTGTGTGTGTGTGTGTGTTTGTGTGTGTGTGTGCCGTTACTTTAGTAGATTAAGTTTCTAGTCTATCTGAGGTTACATACAGTAGATCCTCTCACGTATCGGACACTGAATGACACATACTTCACATAATCCGTACCTAAGTCTTCCACGGCCGACGTCAAGTGTGTAGACATTCAATTCACTTTTCTCCGGCCTATTAGGCCGTGGTACAGTACTGCCGCTACACTACAGACGTAACACCCTCACCGTTCGTGGCCATCTTCAGCGTAAAAACGACTAGGGAACTGACACGGATTTTCACAAGTTAACCACAGTACTGCCAGTTCCCGTGCCGGTATTACTCTGAAGATGGCCTCCAAAAGTGAGGGCGAAACGTCGGTTCATTGTGACAGTAGTGGACCACGGATTAATACCCTGGAGAGAAGTCAATTGAATTTCAAAACCTGCTTTACTACTTATAACCAAATGGCATTCATGTGATTTTCAATTTATGCTTCAAAACAATAAAGTCTGTTTTAAGTCTGATACAGTAAAAGAGAAAATGTTAATATATAGAGATAAAAGATGAATAACAAACTAATGTGTGAATTTATTCTTGTACAAGCACCCGCGTTATTACGAATTGAGGTGGTTCCTAAAAGAAAATCGCTCTAGAACGAACGGTTTGTAATGTTCTTCGTAGGCGTGTCAATGTTGTTAGAATTCATAACAGGGCTGTTCGGCCGTGCTCCACTGTTTTCAACTAAAACAGACGTTTCGACAGTGCTGTGCGGAGCCTTAACCACAGTACTGTGGTCACTAACGTCTGCCACCCTACGCTCGAATTTTACACTGATGATGGCAGTCGATGGTACTGTCGAAATGTCTGTTTTAGTTGAAAACAATGGACGACGGCCGAACATCCCGGGAATAAATTATAACGATCTGTAGTATTGTATTATACAACAACGTACTAAACATGTATACAGAATTTTGGTCAGCGTACATCTTTGTTTACCGAAATCCTGTTTTGTATAGAATATCCTGGAGATAGTAAATCTAGTCTTATTGTAAAATAAGAAGCTTGGGTAGAATAATATTGATTGTAAATAAATATAGTGATATAAATGGCTTGTATAAAAAACGAATACACAAAATTATATATATAACATTTATAATAATGTTTTGTACCATATTATTGTATACATATATAAATAAATAAAAACAACAGGAAAGCGTATCTTGTGGTTGTATAGAGAGTGGAATCTAGCGTGTATATTGTGGAGTCTTGTGGCCGAATTGGTAGACAAAAATTATATATTTATTTTATTATTTATATAAATAACAGATTATGTAAAGTAATGGTAATTATTAACTGTGTGAGACTGAAGATGTTATATATATATATATATATATATATATAAAGTAATGTAATATGGCGGTGAATGCTATAGATGAAAAATATAAACAAAAGCTTAAAACCTAATTAAATGAGAAAATTTGCTAAAATTATTGAAATAAAGAGCAAGATGTATAAAAGGCTGTGCGTGTTTCATTTTTGTTACCCTGTGTATTAACGTGTACAAGGCTAAAGTACTCAATGGAACTTCTCAGGTAAGTAGGAGATATCAAATGACGTCGGGAAATGAAACGTCTCCAACAGAATCACATGTATTGAAAGGTAAGTTATCAGAATATCATACTCCGGTAAGTAAGAGACTAGAGAATATATTATAAAATAACAAATAAATAAAATAAAGCATAAAGCATATTGGTCGAATAGAGAAGGTTCGAAAATTTAAGTACCTAGGAGAGATAATTCAAGAGAATGGCTTGGAAAAATCTCCTAAAGCAGAAAGGATTCTTAAGATGGAAAGGGCATATTGTATAACTAAAGATATTTACAATAAAAAGTGCATATCTAAAAATGCGGAAATAAGGCATTATAGTACAGTAGTGAAGCCAGAATGCCTATCTACAAGTGAATGTCTAGCATTAAATTATAATTTAGACAAACTAGAAATATTGGAAATACGAATTATTAGGAAAATATTGGGCCCACGAAAAACTTCAGAAGGTTGGAAATTAAGAAATAATGACGAAATACATCAAAGCATAGATAAATATAACAGAAACAATGAGAAAAAGAAGACTAGTATTTTTTGGGCATTTATATAGAACGGACGACTATAGGTTCACAAAGAAAATCTTCATATATCTATGGGGGAAGAAGTCAACATCAAATTGGATTAAAGGAGTCCAAAAGGATTTAGAAAAAAATAATATACAGGCAGAAGAAGCAATTGACAGAGAAATTTTTCGGGCAAAAGTGTTGAAAATGGAGGGAGTCCAACGTAGGAGAGATAAAAACGCAGGTTCAAAGTGACTAAAGACAGGAAGAAGAGACACAGTGAGAAGATGAAAGAATATTAGAAAAAAGAAAAGAACAAAGAGTAAAGAATTGAAATTTGCATGTGGTCCTTAGATGACCGATGCGAAAAAAAATACGTAACTTGTTCCATTTTGCTGAAACTATATTATTATTATAATAGTCCTTTACTCTAACTTACGGGTTTCTACACAAAGTAGCTTTACTCACTTGATTAAGTCTTATCTTGATTTCCTTCTCGTCCCATTGATCTTCAACTAATGATTTAATTGTTTTAAAATTGCCTATTCAATAAATTGTTCCACCATCTTGGTAAGTAAAAACTAGGAAACAAACTGACTAAACTCCGGCCTATTGGGCAGTGGTGTACTCCTTTTATTACGGGAAGACGTTTTGGCCTCTCATCCGGAGGCCGTCTTCAGTGTCCAAAACGATTTGCTAACTGACATGGTCTTCGTCAAGTAACCACGGAAAATCGATTGTGAAAATAGTTGTTGACAGTTGAGGTCTGCAGAAAATTATGACCAGAGTGTTTAAAATCTTTCTTATGTCTTGATTATTGTACTGACCAGTAGCGTGGCGTCCATGTAACCGCTGTTGCCGGCGGCAACAGTACCGGAAATAAGAGATAATAATATTAATTATATCAGAGAATAAATACTTTGATTATTGAATAATTTGAAATGCGAACAATATCAGTAGGGAAAATTGAAGAAACGTGTAACATTGCTTTAGAAGTGCTGTCCACTTGCATCGTCTTGTGTTGCCGGCTCAGACATCGGCAATGTTTTACTGCGTACGGTCATTGACCTCGTAGTAGTTGTCACTGTACAAACTGCGGAGAGAGAGGGGCACGTTCGTCCACCCAATGTGTTGCCGCTGTATGAACCGGCGAAACGCTCAGTTAGCAGCTATGTTCGTTTCGGAACCAACATGCACCAGTTACCACCTACCTATTTGTGTTTTGTCTGTTTAGTCGTGTGTTTCTCTGTTCGCCTCGATTATTTTTAATTCGATTATTTGTGTTCTGATTTATTCTGTACGAGTATATGGGAGCCAGATCCCGTTGAATCGGGATCCTCTTCTTCTGCCAGCGAATGATAGAAAATATTCATAAAAAATATTTTGGCTCTAAAAAGAATATTATGTCTTTAAAAAGAACACTTGATACTAGAAAATATTCAAATTAATTTTTAGATTAACTTTCAGGCCTATCTCAACCGGCAACAGGTCTTGTGTACCCACGCCACGCCACTGGTACGAACATAGTAAAGACTGTGGCGTTAAAGACAGGTTAAACAACCACATTATTTTTTACTTATTTACAATTGTTAGATCTTATTTCCACTGTACTTGTTGAAAATTGAATGTTTATGATGCGGCCCGGCGTTAGTGTCATATGTTTAAGTGTGGCATTTAGACGCTTTAAAGTCGAAAACTACTCTTGTTGGTTTCTTTTCTGGTTAGCAGCCCGTAGGCTCATGGGCAAAAGCTCTCCACTCCTCCCTGTTGTTCCCCTTCCTTTTTAAATCGTGGTATAGATCACAGGCATAAGACAAGGTAGTTGTCTGTCACCACTACTTTTTAACCTTTATCAAGATGATTTCCTCAAAAAATGGAAACAACAATCCCCTAACGGTATTAAAATCCATGGAAATAAAAGCTTGAGAACCATTCTCTTTGCGGATGACCAAGATATATTCGCCACTTCAGAAGACAGTATCCTGCAAGCAATATACATCTTACATAAAATAGGAAAAGAATAGGCTATAGCTGTAACATATCTGAGTCAAAGACAAAAGCAATTGCCTTTATAGAAGATGAATCAATTCGGACCAAAATATGCATAGTAAGCACATGCATAGAACAAGTGAGACATTTCAACTATCTTGGACGTGACATTACATATTATCAAAATGGAGATATAAAAAAAGTGACGAATTTCACAAGAATGTGTGGAACGATTTGGAGAACGTTGGGGAATAAATGTAAACCAGAAAACCAGAAATGTTGGGTAAAAAGAAAACCAGATAACATTTTATAAAACAATGGCAATACCTACACTACTGTATTTTTCTGAAACTTGAGTCATAATGAAAAAGATGAACAGAAGATACAAACAGCAGAAATGAAATTTCTGAGGTCAGTTAAAGCTGTAATAGACAAGATCATAAGAAATGACGAGATAAGAAATGAATTAGATATTTTTTTCAGTTAATGAAAGGATTAAAGAATACAGAAGATAATGGTTTCAACACATAGAAAGAATGGAATAAAGTAGAATACCGAAGATAGCGAAAGATTACAACCATAGAGGCAGAAAAAAAGTTAATAGCCCTAAGAAAAGGTGGACTGTGGAATAGGAACAGACCGCTAAAGCCTAAATCGTTATAAAGATGATGACGATGAATCACAATTCATATCCTGCATAACCTGAGTCATAAATTGTAAATGCGGTCTTCCTTTACAATTTTTCACTCTTTCTTTTCTTCTACGACTTTTTTGGTTAAGCTGTCGTGCCTTAATATATGTCCAATCAACTGAGATATTTTTAGTTTTAATTGTTTTAGAAAACTTCTATCTTCTCTAACTCTGCGAAACACCTGTTCATTTTTTAGCTTCTCCACCCAACTTACCCTAAACATTCTTCTATAACACCATGACTCAAAACTCAAGAGCTAGACGTTTCTTCTTTTCTCTTGCGACATTTGTCTAAGATTCACTTCCATACAACGCGACACACCACACCACACCAGTCTGCGGATGATTCTTCTTCATCAGCAATCTGATTTTCTTTGATGTGAGCAGGTTTTTCCTCTTATTGAAACAACTTTTTGCTTGATTTGTTTTACTCACAATCTGTCCACAGTTTTATCCATTACATGTGTTGATGGTACTCGCTGATTAAGAGATTAGTTAAGTACAGAATCAGTTGAAGGTCTGAATCAGTCAGGCGACTCATGAGAGAGTGTGTGAGAGAGAGGAAGACGCAGAGAAAGTGAGGGAGAGAGAGCGAGAGATAGAGACAGACAGACAGAAAGAGGACAGAGTTAGGGAGAAAGACAGTGATACAGACAGACACAAACGGATAGAATCAGAGAAAGAGAGAGAGAGAGAGACAGACAGAAAGAAAAAGAGAGAATGAGAGATAGACAGTCGGTCATACATACAGACAGAGAGACACACAGATTCAGGCAGATATACAGATACACAAATAAACATCCGAACAGACAAACTGGCAGGTAGACAAGGACAGATAGACATACATACAAATCGACAGACAGAGACAAACAGAAGGAGAGAAAAGAAGAGAGAGAAAGAGAGAGAGTGAGTGGTATAGACAGGCAGACAGACACACGGGGCACACAGAATCAGGCAGACATACAGACAGACAAATAGACACAGATACAGACAAACAGGCCGGTAGACAAGGGCAGATAGACATACAGACAAATATACAGACAGAAACAAAGAGAAAGAGAGAGATAAAGAGAGCGAGAGACAGAGAGAGTGTGTGTGTGAGAGAGAGAGAGATTTAAATTAATACTACAACGAATATCTGCAACAAGAGCGTAGTGGAATGCACATACACATACTATAGGCCTGTAGTAAACTCGGTATCCCATACTGGACGTATAAACCCGGAATTACAAAATCCGCGCTACAAACTGATTTACACGTTCTAAAATCTATTTAGAAACGTTTTAATTGGCTTACTCAAGGTAAACGAAACAAAGCGGCAACTCGGCACACACGAATTTGCATACAAAATCAAGTTACTACTCCATTATTTGAACAAAACGTGTCACGGGGGGGGGGTTCATGCAATCTTACATATAACAATCTTATATATAACATCTTACAATCTTACCATATACTCATAAGGGCGCGCGCGCGCGCGAGATAGAGAGAGAGAGAGAGAGAGAGAGTGAGAGAGAGAGAGAGAGAGAGAGACAGACAGACAGAGTGAGAGTTAGAAGAGTGAGAAAGGGGGGAGTGAGGAAGGAAGTAGATTTGTTAAAGAGAAATTTATGTTTAGCTTAGTCACAACGCTAGTAAGTAAAATTTTAATAGCGTATGAAGTACAATTTTAAATTTTAAAAACAAATACTATTTCAAGAGTTTGCAGAATCTTTTTTGTTATTATTGTACGCTGTACGGTGCTCGGCTCTTCGTAATGAAATAGTAATATTAACGGAAGCAATTGAGTCGGGTTCAAGTCAGTGACCTAATAACATAGTTTGTCAAACGTTCCATCTACGGATCACTAAGGCCCTCCGCACACGGGGAAACAGTTAAGCGATAAAAGTGATGACGGCAATGCAGGCGATATTAGTGATAAAGGGGATGTGAGTGATCTGAGCAACAGGGCATCCGCACACGGAGCGGTAGGAAGTAGTCAAATCGTGCCTTCCAACGTGAGAATACCTATCTAAAGTTTTTTCCCAAAGTTTTTGAAGAGTTCCTACCTCATTTTTCTGTATGTCGAGTGAGTCAAGTGACGAAGAACTTTTGCACTTATACCGATACATAAGGTCCCGACTAAGAAGAGAAACCGTAGGAAGTATTGGGTTCATCCCTATATTGTAACGTAATCTTAAAAAGGTACTTTCCGCGGAGTCTTTGGATGTGACCTATTGTGTGCTCGTCTTACTTAATTACGCCCCACTGTTGTAAGCGCCAATCGGTAACGTAATCGCTTAATAGGTGTGACCTCCGTCTTATTCAAGCCCCAATGTTGGGTTCGCCAATTTGTAACGTCCCGCGGGTATTAGCTAAAGTCAAAGTACCTTTTTGCGATCGTCACTTATGAATTATAATGATTAATGTGTAAATCAATCGGATTTGAAATTTACCCAAACGAAACAGAAATCGAGCGTGTGTGATTTGGTAGAGATTAAGGAAGTTGTTTAATCTTAGTTAGAAGAGAGAGTAAGATCAATTTGGTTACACCCAGAGTATACAATTTCTTATTTTTAAATATTAGCTGTTCATAAGATCAGCTGATTTTGACATCAACCTCAAAATGTTAGGTTAACCAAACACCACTGTTCGGTAATACTCCCCGGTGGATAGTCCTCTTCTTGGCTTACTAAAAATCTACAACAACTACCCTCCACAATAAAGAATACACATTTGATTATTTAACATAAATTATTCAGAGTATTTATTTGTATAATATTGATTTCCTCTTCTTCCAGTATACAAATATTATGATCGATCTTTTTCAGTCAATAATACATTGGATCGATTTAGTTAGGTAAACATTTAATTTATCATAAAATATATTTTTGATGATTTTATAATTTTATCCTTAATTACACATTAACCAACATATAATTCATTTTTATTAATTTCCCCAGGGTTAAGGGTAAGTTCTTTGTGTTATGAGATGGTCAGGAATGGATAATTATATACTACGCTTTACAAGATAAAAATAATCAATTTCGAATTTTTTTTTTATTTCGTAGTACGTAGTTCCGGATTTGTCCGCAAGAGTGCAGATTATTTCTTTATTAGACACATGAAATCATTTACGAAATTTCTGAACTGCACAACGATTTGATATGAGGTTTTCTTGGTTAACAATTATTAAAAAACGTTTATATTACCTCTTTCCTCGAAGTTCTTACTTGCATGGAGCTGTTTCTAGTGTTGTAGTTCCAGTTGTTTTGTAATTTCATTGAATGTCTCTAAGATACAATCTCGCTAAAAACTCGAAGTGCGGTTCGGCTAGGCCAGATCTTGGAATTGGTTATTTCACTGTTTTATCGGGTAAAGCAAGTTATATTTGATATCTGAAGGAGTTTGAACATAAAGTGGATACTGTGAGTTAATTTTGTTCCATTTTTGCACCGTTTCCGAAAGTTTTAAAATGTTTTTTAATACAATTTTTGTGTCATCACTTTTTCTCAACCGAACGGTTTTCAATCGTTTTTAGCAATTAATTCATATGTTGTTATACCGTTACTCTTAGTAACCCATAATTTCTATATCATTTTTTATTGGTGCCTCTATTTACTTTTGAGTATATAGGCTGTTTTAAATTATTATAAATTTATTTCTTATTTATAGAAAAATAATTCTTTTTAACTTTGGTTTATTATCCAATTTGATTTATATAAAGTTTTTTCGTTTATTTTCTTATAACCTTAGATATAAGTCTGTAATATTATTATTTCCTTTAATTGAATTTATATATTATTTATTAATTTCTTATAGTATCCTTACAGTGCACTATTTTCTTCTGCCATTTTCCTCATACAGTATTATTTTATTTTATTTTATTATCATCTTATATTTAACTCTTTTATTTTTAACCCTGGGTTATCTTATATTCAAACATAATTATTTTATTAAATATAAAATTAAACCTAGGTACTAAATTTTAGTTGCCTACACAACACAAATCATACAATAATAAAACAAAATACATAACTGGTTAGTAGCATCACAGTCTACTATTATAATCAATAGTTTCTACATCTACAGCACAAGTCTGTAAGATGCTCCCTTCAAAGTCACTTATTTACTCACTGGGTACACTATAACTCACTTGTTACACTTTATATCAATTAAATATAGTTTATAATGTTTGGTGAAATAAAGTAATTTAGAGCTAGATATATTATACCCATTTCTGTCCTTTATGTTAGGATAATTAAGTTATCATTTTTGGGACTGGGTTATGTAACGTTACAATATTGAGAAGAATTTACACTACAGGCTGTTCGTTGCAGCCAAAGAACTGCAAAAGAATGACGCCAAATTTCTCGCATTCTAAAGAATGTAAAGCAATCATACACTTTACTTGCTGAAATTATTACCCCTGCTTTCATAATCGAAACACCAATATGAGGGAGTCGTCAGCGCGGCAGAAAGGATTTTTATAACATCATTTATAACTATTTATTTACTGATGTCAAATAGCAATAATTCATTGCCTCTGTTGAGACATAATCACACAAACATAACACATATACATATTTATGCATAAAATGAAATTGCCCATTTTTATAGTACAAAAACATTTTATAGGTTTTTTTGCTTTCAAACATTATAAACTGCTATATTTTGTATATATTTTTCCACTGCACCCACGAACTTAACATTGAACGCCTCCATTTAACCTGACAATATGGGGAACGCGATGTGCTAGCGACCTGCACTGCAGGTTGACCGAGTTGCTCAGATCACGTACATCGACTAGATCGCCAACGGATTGCTTTCACATTGCTCCGTTGGTGGGTCCCCACTTCTTTACATAGGAAGTGACGCGAAGTAGATATCGAATTGCTATTGGATCGGTCAGCTGTTGCCCCTGTGCGGAGGGTCTGACAGTTATTGTTTAATTTGTGTCAAATCATTATTGTAAATGTAAAATATTCATTCAGTGTTTTGGTTTCTTTGTGCGGTTTCATTTAATGCTTAATTAAATAATTTTCACGCATCCTGTGACTTTTACTAGCGACATTTCAACATCATTTTATTTTATTTTATTTTTTTAATTTTTTTATTTTTCTATTTTATTACTTTACAGTCCACTACACAACAGACAATTATGCAAGGTCTTAAGCTTTCACGGCCGATTTCAACATTGATGAAATTGCTATTATCAACTGCGCGTTGTTATTCCGTGGTTCACAGTCGTTGCTGTTGACATACGTTTCCGTCCCACCATCAGTGTCCAAGACTGTACAAGGTGTCCGCAAAGGCATGACATGCAAAGCACAGTCGTTGGGCTGGTTTTGCCTTATTTCGAGTTGGTTTTTAATGTAATTTTCAGAAAAAAGCAAACATTATTTTAAAGGCGTATTGGTTTCCATGTGTGCTCTTACTTTGCCTGTTAACATAACAACGTTAACTTCGAGCGTCGTCATCTTTGGTCGCAGATCAAAATAATTGATAGAAATATTTTTGGTAAAAAAAAAAGAAAATATGAAAATGGAAAACTCTTGTAATCGTCAACAAGCTATTTTATAACATCTCTTCTTCTTCTTCAGATAGTTTCTATCCGTTTCGAATATTGGATATCATACAGACTATTTTAACCTTGAACATACCCATGATGATATTACTAGAGATATCTAAATGATCTGTAATGTAGTGGTTTCTCGTTTCCTTCTACTTCCCAATGCCGTTGACTAATAACTAGTTCATCCGCCTTCGGAGCCAATTTCTCAACCCCAGGACAATGAGGTGCCCTACCGCTTGCCAGTTCATCCACTCGCAGCTGTTGACTAGCAAGCGGGAGACTACTTATTCCGGTAGTCACTCGGTCGCCATTTCCTCGTCAGTTGAAACACGGTGCACCATACAACCGAGGCTGTACTTTGAGAAGGAACCTTATCACCCCATCATTCCATCATATACCTTATATACCTTACAGCCCATTACCCAAATACACCCCATTTTATAACATACACAAATATATTGTCACGATTTCTATTATACAACTATACTTATATGTGATATTCACTAAAGTTTGTTCACTTTTGAGTAGAGCCAGATGTAAACAAAGCGGAGTGATACAACACAGAGACATCCATAGTACAAAGTTACAACTTTCTTAACAGATTCAAGTAATTGTAAAATAATTTACCTTATTGAAAGTTGTATTAATCACAATTGTATCAAAAAGTTTGTTGATATATTTATAATCAATTAATTAAAATCAATTTGGAACTACTTTATTTCTAGCGGTGGATTTAGTGATGCGGCCACTCATCCAACCAATCCGGTACAAGCAGATAGTTTTGTTCACATTATGATTCACTCTAAGCGTGAGCAAACTGTACGTATCGATGCCAACTGTCGCATAATCGAAACATCGAACAATAGTGTAGGCATGGTTATTGGAAAAGCACAAAAATAAGTGACTATAGCTGTCGACAAACGGACGTTTAGCAGTGTTACAGACGACTTTCATCAAATTATGTCTTTCAGAAAAAATGTGGTCAAATGCCTATCGTATTTCACACATTTTCCGGAACCAAAGATTTCCGGAGTTGCTAGTTCCCATCGGGCGCCTCCCCAAGTTGTGAACAGGGGAATGCTCACCATAAATGGTGGGTACTTACTTACTTCTTACTTAAGTCCTTAAATTTCTAGGCGGAACATAGGGCCTCGACGAAAATTTCTCCAGCGTGTCCTCTTCATTGTCAGGGCCTTCACCTCCCTCCATGTCTTGTTGACACCAGCCAGATCTCTTTCCATAGTCCTCTTCCAGGTGTTCCTCGGTCTTCCATGTCTGCGGCTACCTTGCGGATTCCAATTCAGTGTCTGTCTAGCGATATTTTCTCAGGGTGTGACCGATTCATCTCCATTTTCTTCTCTTTATCTGTAGTTGGATTATACTCTGACTTGTGGCCTCCCATAGACCTCTGTTCGAGATGCGATAGATATGGTGGGAATCAGGGAAATAAAATACCCGGGGCGGACCATAACTAGCAGCTGCTGCCTTGTAGTTGGTTACTGGTTTATCAAAGGCTAAAAGAAGTAAACCTCGATTAAAAATTGTCTGGTCCTCCAGTTTGGGCGTTAATGCAATGGGCCAACTCCCCATTCGTTACGAAAAAAAGAAAAAGTTAAAAAACGAAATATATTACAGCCGTATTGATATAGTCAAATAAAATTAACTTTTTCACTAAATATGCCTTTTTCACGGTTTTGAACATTTCTATATAAAATGAGCGCTTAATAAGTTGGAATGCATTCAGTAAACTTGATGTGACTTCGTTAATTAAGTGTGCAAGAAACTGTAAATCGTAAAATGCAGTCTAGTACCAGTGAAGAATATTCAAATGGAAAACGATAACAATTACATTGAGAAAAGTTGGTATAGTGAAGTTGGCATTTAATTAGTTACGTCTGTGTCACTCTCTAGTGTGTGTGTGTGTGTGTGTGTGTGTGTGTGTGTGTGTGTGTGTGTGTGTGTGTGTGTGTGTGTGTGTGTGTGTGTGTGTGTGTGTGTGTTACACATGTCTCGTTAGGAGATAAGGTGAGAATATTATAACATGGTCTATTTACGTGAATTACGTAGAAATCTCTGTCAGAGTAAAATGCTTCAGCAGCCAGCGATATTAGATGATTTTAAATACGTTAGTTAATAACAAGTTATGCAACCATTGTGTTTATATAACGTGAAGTGAAACGTGTAATAATTTAAATACTGACAGTTCGGCGGATAAACCTTGATGTAATGTTTCATATAACAATATAAGAAGCTTCCTTCACTTATAATTATTAGCATTTATTATTTTTTAAAGCGTTTTTCTGTTTTAACGATAAGTGTTCTTAAAATTAAAAAATATAGTCTTTAAACTCTTTGCATTTCACATATTAGCCATCGTTTTAGAACAATTCTTGGCACAAAGTTTCCATTTCTAAAAATGTGAGATTGTCATCTAGTGTAAATAAAATTTTATAACATCATATCTGTTGACATTGAAAGATGTCACAACATACCAACAAAAAATTATTAAATATTAGAAACAAAGATCGTCGTTTCCTTTTATTTTGCTACAAGGCCTGAAATCCTCCTGAGACGACATTTTGGTAACTAAATAATATTTTATATTTAATGACACAGGAAACCGACAAGTGTCCATCAAGAAAATTGCGGAGGTATGGGATGTCTTTAAAGAGAAAACATGGAGAACTACTGTAACCCCTCTTTCCTTTTTATGCTGTATAAAAAAAACTTTTTTTTTTATTTATTTATTTATTTTTTTTGAAAGAGAAGCCACTAGTTATTTAAAACTAGGCGAGAGCCTAGAGAAGCCAAAAATGCGCTGGGTCCAGTATGACGGGACTTGCAATTAAACTCAGCTGTTAATTAACAATAAAATTCTTTTTATTGTTGCCCCCATAATTCGTTACATGGAAATATCACACAAATCACATAATTATCACCTGGCAATCAGAAAATTGCAAAACAAAGTAAACAACTTACTACCTAATATTTGAACCAACTTTTAGAATTAAACAAGAAGAAAAAGGATTTATGTAAATGTATAAATTCAAAAAACAAAGTAAGCACTACTTACTACCCAAATATTTATGAAACTATTTGTGAAAAAACTAAAGGGAAAGAATTTAGTAAAATACAAACAAATTTAAAAAACCAAATAAGTACAACTTACTACCAAACATCTACGAAACTCAAATCATGGAATATAAAGGAAAAGAAAAAGAATTTTGAAGAATAACCACAACATTCAAAAGGAAGAGTAAGTTCACATTACAAACAATTATATATGGAACCAATTATGAAAAAATTTTGAGAATAAAGAAATAGCAATAAAAACCACTGATACAATTAAAATGAATAAACTTATTGTGAAATAAAATTAATAAGACTTCTAAGCAAAATAAGCAGAGACAATAACCACATGGAATTAATAATTAAAGACTGCATTTGGATAAAAAGCAAGAGCAGAATAAAATTTTGAAAAAGAAGGAAAAAATTATGTATAAATAAATCAATAAGAAAAATATGATCATAAAATAAATGTCAATTATAAAAAGGACAATTAAAAGAGTAATTGCAAGAACATAAAACTAGTGGAACGATTCATAAGAATTAAGAAAAAACAAAAATATAATACCAAATATATGCTACCAATGACCAGAAGGAGATTGTAATAACAGTCAAAATATGACAGAGAATTAAAATAAATAAAAACTTTACTCTGAATAACAAGTGATAATTACATTAATCCAGTTTCCAACCATAAGGAGAAATAAAATGCCAGCAGAGCTAACCATTGAGAAAAGTAACTGAGATAGAAATTAACTAAGATAGAAATATTAATAGATCTGTTCAAATACGAAGATATTTAATTTTTTTTATAGTCATAAGGTGGACTATCTTATGTAATATTTATTAATAACTGTCTGTAGATAAGTCCAGCAGTATTATTATATATTGATCAGAGATGATTTGCCTCTGTAATCAATAAATGACATATTATGGCCAGTAGAGTAGTGTAGCCTACAGTGCCCCTCTGAACTGCCCCAGCTAACGTGTTAGGGAATATTAGGGAATAAATATCCCAAGGATAAAGAACCAAGTTAAGAAGAAAATGGAAAAATAAAAAATAACGAACCTCAGATGACTATTACTATCAAAAAGAATCCAGTTAAGAATGAAATATAGATAAGCTCAAAAATAAAGAAGAAAAAATTTAGAAATATGAAGGAAGTAAATAAATATAATTTAGAATAAAATTTCATAAGCAATTATTTCAGACAAACAAAGTATGATCTGAACTAATCACTTCTGGAAGTGAGCAATCTGTAGCATGACAGATAATCCACATAAATCAATTACTAAATGATCATTAATAAAACTCAAATATATGGAATATCCACATGAAAATCAATTAAAAAGCACTATAAATTATTATAATAACAAGAAAGGTAAACATAAAGAGAAAATCTGCAAATAATATAATTATACTACACATTAAAAACCCAGAAAACTAAAATTTGAATAACAATATTACCCAGGTAGGATAGAAGCAGGCAATGAAGATACCCAGACCAAATGAACTGACAAAGAAAACAGACCAGAGTAAACAAAAGAATATAAAGCGAAATGGTACTGAAAAACCAAGAACGAAGAAAGAAGAAATATCGAATGAACCCATATACTGAAGAATAAGAAACCAGTGAAGATCAACTAGAATAAAGGAAGTGAAACGACCAATACCAAATTGAAATCCCATAGGGAGAAAACCAAAAAACCCCAAAAATAAATGAATGTCCCAAAAGAAAGTATAACACCCCAACAAACCATATACTAATGTAAAACTGATAAAAGCCAAAAGTATTAAGTAACAGTGCACCCAAAAACGTTATTGTGTAGTTTATATAAACAAATCTTAACAGTCCCCCCATGGTTAAATATTTCATGTTGTAAAACTAGAAAAGGACTAGTGATAATATCAATAAATAACCAGGGACAAGTGCAAGTTATTAAATTGTAATCAATAAACTTTGAAAAGGTACATGAGTTACCGTGCAAGTAAATAACTTTAAGTGTTTTTGAACAGTGTCATAATAATAGTTACTTAAGTAATATGGTGAAGGAGAAAGGAATAATATTTCTGATGAAATGCCGCTGTTTATTAGAACATTCCAGAGAATGAATAATATAAACAGCGAGCTTGGGTTTCATACATAAAGTGACGGGGAATACATTCTTAAAATTGGGAAATACAGATAAGACTGTGAATAAATAGTTTAAGAAAGTGTTAACCATTTAATGGGACCAATATGTTATGTTCCTATTTCCAATATTAACTAGATAAATAAGATTTAGTATTAAGCAGTATTATAGTTATAAAATATTATTTTGTTATTAATTTGTGTTAGGAATGCAATATCTAAATGTAGATACCATTCCTATATTATAAAATGTTTTTATTATGTTACTGTGTGTAATCAGTACACAAAAAAGGTATGATTCAAGGTACCAGTTTTAATAGTAAATAAGTGTTGTATTTTAATTGTAAAATCAATATTCAATGTTATAATAGTCAAGGAACAAATTGTTAATAAATTATATAAGAATAGAAAGTCAGAAAAGGGTACAAACTAACTATATTAGTAAAAACTTTGCAAATAGCAACAGATCAAATCTAGGCCAGATAGTAAATTTAGACTACAGAATAATTGACAAATCTAGTCCTATAAACCAGTTAAACTGATAATATTTATGTAAGATAAACCCAACATATAGTAATACCATGTAAATAATACTTTATAAAGATATGGTCAGCAGATAAGTAAAATTATAAATAAAAATGGAATGTACTAACTAACATTATCAGAGGAGGAGTCATAGATAAATGAATTATATTTAAAAACAATCATTGGTAAACTAAATTGCAAGAAATTAAGTAAGAATAGACAATTATATCAATTTCAGATTCAATAGAATAATAATTATATCAGAGAAAATGGCTATTATCTGCTTAGAGAACAGGAAATACCAAAATTAAGCCTACCTTCCAAAATGTAAGAAATATAATTTTTTTAATGAAAACTTTGTAAAACTATATTAATTAGTATCAAAATAAGCAGAATAGAATAAAGAAACCGAATATGTATTTAGTATTTCGTACAGTTAATTAATAACGAAATTATTTTCCGAGTATAATGTATTCAAATAAAATGTATCGGAAGCTAAGATAATTTGAAACAATGTATAATATATATTAAATTGGCTAAGATTTTCAGGAGACGAAGGAAATGAGAACAGTTCATTATTATCAGTTGACGAGTGTACTTAAACGAGATTATTTGCTTGAAATAACCGATAATGGCGAACTATAAGTAAACCGAGTTAGGTGAAAATTTTTATAAATTTTTATTTTGAGTTATTTTTTAATTGTGAACCGGTGAAATTAAAATATGAACAGTGTATCACCAATGAACAGAACCACACACGCCTAATTAATTAAAATAACACCAATACAATAAAATTTACAGACGAACAATCAAGGTTAAACCCGACACATATAGACAAAGTGAGATAGACACAATCACAACAATTTACACCAAGTGAACTATTAAACAATACACCAGTGACACTCAAATAAATCCACAACCATTATACACAATTGCTGAGACCATTTAAACGGAGAAAAAATATTTTTATTGCAACAACTATTTCGTCGAGGTGTTAGCGTTCCACTACGCATGCGCCAGTCGGTCATTTTGATTCAACGCTGTTCTTACTCCAGCTGTGAAGAAACGAATTTCGGCTGCTTTGGTTTGAAACAAATATTATATATAAACTTTTATTTATTAATTATAACATTGTATTTGTTAGTATTAAGGCATTTATCATTGTAAGTGTTATACTTTCCTGTCCATGCCCTTCTCTGGCTATTCTTAAATAACCGTTCAAAGAACTATATTTTTATATACTACCAATGTTAACTTTTTTATCGACCGGCCCTGAGTGAGTCGATACTGCTGTGTAATATCGAGTCTTATTGATAAACTTAATAATTTGTTAATAAACTTTCTGTTTATGCAATTTGAATTTAACTTTTCTTTAAAATAATTAACAAATAAATTAATCGAAGACTCCGACTAACCGAAGGGCGGTAAATACGAAATAACGAACGCTTCAAGAAGAAGAAGAAGAGAGCCGTCTTTCGACTAGGACGGGAGTTAACCAGATTGTCATTAAATAAATTTACAGAAAGTGACACTATTACACTAATAAACATAATACCATTCAATTTCTACACACAAACAATAACTACGATTATTTCTTAAATATTAGGATTAAAATTTTAAAAAAAGATATTTTCCGAATTTTTTTTTTGAAATAAAATTAATTAATTTATTTTAAATTTTTGAACAGCAGTCACACAGATTTTATTTTGTAACCACAAGATATTGTTACAATATATATATATATATATATATATTACTATAATACTTGTAACTATTTTACCTCAAGATATATTTTTTCCTTTAGGAACATGTTTCGGGAGATCCTGTTCTCCCATCTTCAGCCTTCGCCATCTTGCTTCTGGTGCAGTATTTGTGTGTTGGCTTCTGGATGTTATTAAGGTGGTTTGTTGGTCTTTGGTCCTTCAATGTTGCATTATTGTGTGTGGTTGTGGTATCTGTTTTTGTATTTTGTGTATTTTCGATGTTGAGTGCTTTGAATATTGTGTCATGTTTTGTATTGATTTGTATTTGTTCTGGTATTAATTTGTTTTGTGTTTTATGTTTGTAAATCTGTAAATTTTCCCAAATGTTCATTATGGTGCCTTTGTGTGGTATATGTTTTATTAGAGTCAGCTGCATGGAAGTAGTATCGTCGAGGTCACTCACTTTCACTGCTTCTCCCTGTCACCTCCACGCCCCTCGCCCAGCGTTGTTGCCGGCTAGTACAGTGTGTAGCGTTTTAGCAGTGTTACGAAAACAAATTTCATACATCCACATTATATTCTTCGTTTCAAATTTATTTATGCGTATCGCGTAAATGAATTTGTTTTATCAGGAATAATTAGTTGTGGGTAACACTACTCAGTTAAATTCTGGGCGCCAATATTTGAGCTCTAAAAATTTGTGTGAGTCGGCAACATATTTTTTGTTGTCGCGTAAATATCTACAGAATTTCTATCTTTGCGTTTCTTCTGTTTCTTTGGCTTTTTTTTTGTTACGATTTGCAGTTCTCTGAAACTACTATTTATACTGCGCTGGTTTTTCTTATGTTAGAATCTAAACCTTTTAGCAATACACACCCTAACTTTACGAAGTACCATTAGGTCAGTTATTTTGTGATTTCCGTACAGTGCACTTACTTATTAAAGTTTTACTATTTTCTTCATGGGCGGTTATCCTACAGACTGACAGTTGTCTGAGAACGCTGACCTTGCCTGCTGTTGTCGCTTTAATTTTTTCATACTCACGGTCTTTTCCCTTTTGTAAATGAATCTGTTTTTGTTCTCTACACGGTCATTCCTAAGCCATATGGTTCGGAAGTTCTGTTAGGTATATGTACACATTTGGTATGCACATTGCGTATACCCTGTCGGCATGTCTTTTCGGTAAATATTGCTGTCTGACACTTTTATGAATGCCTTTGTCATTTTACAATCCCCTCAAAAATGTGTATGTTTACTGCCCGCGCTACTACCTTTCTTCCGTTGCACAAAGATAAATAGGACTGAGCAATTTCCGTAAACAAAATTGTCGCTGTTGTGACAAAAGCCAATCCCATTTCAGTTACAGTACCCCATTCCAAGTAGGTTGGGTGGACGAGGTGAGGAAGAGAGGAATTAGCAACAAACATCCAAAATATTTATCGTCCTTAGTATTGTTGACAGACATTTTGTGCGTTTCATGTGAACGGTTGACGTCTTTATTGTAGACAGTGTGTGTATTAGTTTATTTCAATAATTTGTATTTATTATGAGTGATATTGAGGAACAGTATCCTACATTTAGTTCGAGTACAAGCAGCGGTGGTGTACGTGCGGGCCGAGAGGACATTAGAAAACAAAGTAAAGTCATCATAGCAAACGTTTACAAGTTTTTTAAAAATCTTGCGTATAATGAAGAAGCCAGGAGGAACATAAACTTTGCACAAGTTCGAAAATTGACAGCGGAAGCTTGTGGCATTTCTGAACAGTCGGTGCAACGTATTAGCAATACCGTTGCTTCGGCAGATGATCAAGGTGTGAGTGTTGTGTTCAGTTCTCCAAGGAAAGCGTATAAACGGGAACACAAAAACACTGAACTGGACGATTTGAATAAACAAATAGTCCGCAGGACCGTACTAGAATATTACGACCGAGGGGAATACCCCACTGCAAGCAAAATTCGAGCTGATCTCTGTCAGAAAATCAATTATTCTGGTTCAGAAGCCTCCGTACTTCGCCTTCTGAAAGTGCTTGGTTTTAAATTTAAGAAGTGCAACGATGGACGAAAATTTTTAATGGAGCGCAGAGACATTGCTGCCTTGAGAGCGAAGTTTTTGAGAACCATGCATATACATCGTACGGAGGACAACAGGCCTATAATTTATTTGGATGAAACCTGGATATCACAGAATCATACGAATAAATACATCTGGCAAGACTCCAGAGGGAACGGTGGGCTGAAAGTACCTACTGGTAGAGGTGGCCGGCTGATTATTGTACATGCTGGATCCGCAAGTACAGGTTTCATAGCAGGTGCCAAACTTGTCTTTCGTGGCAGTAAGCATTCAGCTGCATCTGACTACCACACAGAAATGAATGCTGAAGTTTTTAAGACCTGGTTTGTTGGTATGTTGCGCTCCTTGGAAGAAGGCTCTGTCATCGTGATGGATAATGCCAGCTATCATTCTGTACAAATAGATAAACCACCATGTTCAAACTGGCGTAAAGCGGATATCATGGAGTGGCTGCGTAAGAAGAGAATTTCATTTTCCACAGCTGAAACCAGGGATGAACTTCTTTCTAAAGAAGAGATCCGAACGGCCAAGAAGACGTACGAATTGGATCAACTGGCAAATGAAATGGGACATACAGTAGTACACCTGCCACCATATCATTGTCAGTATAATCCGATCGAGCTGATATGGGCCCAAGTTAAACGGTATGTTGCAAACAAGAATACGACTTTCAGATTGGCCGATATTGAACAACTTGCACACGAAGCTTTGGACAGGATAACTCAGGAAGACTGGGAGAAGTGCGTAAGACATGCGGAGGCACTACAAGAAGCCGATTACTCAAAGCAGTGCACGAGAGACACCACAGTGGAGCCCTTCATCATACACTTACGTGTGAGTAGTGACAGCGAACCTGAGTCCAGTGAATCCGAAGACGAATACTGCAGGAGTGTTAAAAAGTGTATATAGGTGGTAAACGTGTCTATAGCGAAGCGTAGTATTTTCTATTTTTATTGAAACATAAAAAACTGTGTGTGCGTGTTTTCTTCAGGAGTGTTATGAATGTGCTCTGTGCTATCACTTTGCAAAGTGATAATTGTGTGACTAACCCTATTTAAGGTGAGTTTTTCAACATACTGCTTATTTATAATAGTCATAAGGAATTCTATAGTTCATAAAATAAGGAAAATTTTAATTATAAAATTAGTAAGGACAATGCATAAAATATAGAATTATAAATTTAAATTCTATATTTAAAGATTTAAGTTAATATATATATATATAAATAAATAAGGAATTTTAAATTTATTTCATGAGACATTTGTATTTGTTGTTTATAAAATTATCCTTATTTTCTTAAGAAATCCAATTCGTTTCACGTTTATACATACCATTAATTGTATGCTACTTGTGCATGTAACATCTTATAGTATAGTTCTAATTTTTTTACTTAATTATTAATAAGCAGCGCAGGAAATAAAAATAGAATATTTTTCTGAGTCACGAATAGTGCGGTGTCTTCAATAATTAAATGGGGCAAGCTTAAGACACAGGATGCGTATAAAATTCGTTCAAACAAACTATAGCTGACGCGTCGAATTGAATGTTATGTATAAGATACGGAAATTAATTGTTAATTAATTATTAACAATATATTAATTGTGATGTAATTATTATTAAGAATTATTGACAATGTAACAATGTACTCTAATGCATGTATTACAAACTTTCTCACTTTGTTATATTCTTTACATTAAGTAGGCTTGCTTACTAGTCTAGCATTTTTCGGAAGAAAGGGAAACTGTTGCTTAGTGGCAACGCTGTAAGTAAGCGGTGTGACCTTGACGATACTAGTTCCATGCAGCTGACTTTAGTGTTACATTGGTTATGTCTGGGAATTCATGTCCTGTGTTTATTGCATGTGTGGCTAAATTGGATTTATATATATTTGGTTTTTTCTATGCATTTAGGTGTTCAAAATAACGTTTTTTCAGCTGTTTTTTGTTTGTCCTATATAACATTTATTGCAATCTTGGCATTCAATTTTGTATATACCGTTGGTTGTTGTATTATCTTTGTTGTGTGAGCTATTTAGATTTTGTAATTTATTTTTATTAGTTTTGTATGCTATTTTTATATCTGTGTTTTTAAATAGTTTTGTTAGTTTTGACATTTTATTATTTATATATGTGAATGTGGCCCATTTGTTGTTGTTGTTATTATTTATGTGTTGTTCAGTTTGATTAATTCTTAATTGTTCAGTTTTTATTTTCTATTTGATTTTATTTTCTATTTTGATCATAGTATTTTTATTGTATCCATTTGCATAACCAATTTGGTGTATTATATTTCTTTCTTTGTCAGTTTCTTGTTTGTTTAGGGGTATTTTGTACATTCTGTTAAATAACGAATAAAATGCTGCCATTTTATGTTGTGGTGGGTGGTCAGAATGGTTAGGTATAATGATGTTAGTGGAAGTTGGTTTTCTATATATTGCATATTGTATGTGTTTGTTGTATCTTGTGATGGTTATGTCTAAATAGTTGATTTTGTTATGTTTTTCTTTTTCTTCTGTGAATTGTATTTTGGGATGTATGTTATTGATTTGTTTCAGTATGTTCTCTGCATTTGTGTTTTTGTTATTTGATACATATAGTCCATCATCTACATATCTTATCCATATGCCATCTGGGTCATGTGTTTTTATGATATTTTGTATTTTGGTGTCTATATGTTGTAGGAATATTTCTGCTATTATGCTTGATAATGGTGATCCCATTGCTAAACCTTCTTTCTGTTGATAAATTTTGCTATTAAATTCAAAGTAATTTTGTTTTAGTATTAGTTGGAGACTATTTTTTATTTCGGTTATATATTGTTTGGTTTCATTTTGTTCTATAAGTTTGTTTATTATTATGTCAATTGTTTCTTCTACTGGGATATTAGTGTACATGTTTGTTATGTCATATGATGTGAAAAATGTATTTTCATTTATATTTATTATTTTTAGTTTGTCTATTAATTCGTATGTATTTTTTATGTTATGATGGTTATTTGTTAGATGGTTATTTTTTAGTTTTTGTGCTATTATTCTTGCTATTTTGTATGTAGGAGCTTTTTTGAAATTGATTAATGGACGTATTGGGTTGTTTAATATGTGTATTTTTATTAGGCTGTTCATTTTAGGTGGTTCTGGATTATTGTTTATATATATGTCTATGTTTTTATTGTTGAAAATGTTTTTATTTGTTTTTATTAGTTTTATTGTTTTTTTAAGATAGTTTTCTGTTGGGTTTGTATCTAGTTGTACGCATTTATTATTGTTGATGAAGTCTTCGGTTTTTTTGATGTAGTCTGTTTTATCAATGATTACTGTTGCTTGACTTTTGTCTGCTTTAGTTATTATTAAATTATTGTTCTTTACTTTATTTTTAATTTCTTTTATTGTTTTATTGTTTTTCTTTTGTTTATCTTTGTTTTTCATTTCGCTAGTGATTATTTTTTTAATTATATGTGTTGCTTCTGTTCTTTTTTCTTCTTGTATATTGTCTTTTATTAGGTTAATGGCAAATTCTGTTTCTACTATTAAATTTTCTAGATTTTTGTTTGCATTTTGGGTTATGTTAGCTTTTGACATATTGTTTAAATATTCTGTTTCTTTTTTGTTAAACTCTGTATTGCTGAGGTTAATGGTTCGAGGGTAAAATGTGTGTTTATTTTTGTTTTTTTGTTCCTGATTTTTGTTTTGTTTTAATGTGTTAAGTTTTTTGTTGATTGTGTAAGTCTTTTTGTTTTTCTCAAATCTTATTTTATTTTCTATGTTATTGTATTTATTATTCCAAGTGATTGGATGTAATAAACTTGTTAGCTCTAAGTGTAGTTTGTATATGTCTAGTGTTATGCTATTTTTCTTACTGTATAATTGATTAATTTCGTTTTGTATCCATAGCCTTTGTGCTTGTTTTATAGTTTTTTGTGCAGTCATATTTTTGTTGTTTGTGTTTATGTTGATGTATTTAGGTGTTAATTTATGTTTTTGGCATTGTCTATTGAAGTATATGTTTATGTTTGTGTTCATTAGTTGTTTTTTTCGTGTTTGAAATTTGTTTAACAATTTGGTAATGTGGTTATATGGAATTGTGGTTATGTTGTTTGTGTACATGTTAATGTATATTTATGTGAGAGATGATTTGTTATCCGTTATTTGGTAGTTGATTTCACTTATTTGCTATTCACTTCACTATTTTTTTCTTCACTATACACTTTTGTTTTTGCTTTGTTTTCTAACCTCACTTTTCGTTTTTTCACTGTAGGCTTCTTTACCTTGTATGGTTATATTATTTCAATCACTTTCTGCTACAGTCCGTTTCTTGATGTATATAATACTATAATACTTATAACTATTTTACCTCAAGATATATTTTTTCCTTTAGGAAGAAATTAATATTATATATTATATATTAATATATAACATTTATTGCAATCTTGGCACATATAGGACAAACAAAAAAACAGCTGAAAAAACGTTATTTTGAACACCTAAATGCATACAAAAAACCAAACATATATAAATCCAATTTAGCCACACATGCAATAAACACAGGACATGAATTCCCAGACATAACCAATGTAACACTAATAAAACATATACCACACAAAGGCACCATAATGAACATTTGGGAAAATTTACAGATTTACAAACATAAAACACAAAACAAATTAATACCAGAACAAATACAAATCAATACAAAACATGACACAATATTCAAAGCACTCAACATCGAAAATACACAAAATACAAAAACAGATACCACAACCACACACAATAATGCAACATTGAAGGACCAAAGACCAACAAACCACCATAATAACATCCAGAAGCCAACACACAAATACTGCACTAGAAGCAAGATGGCGAAGGTTGAAGATGGGAGAACAGGATCTCCCGAAACATGTCCCTAAAGGAAAAAATACATCTTGAGGTAAAATAGTTATAAGTATTATAGTATTATATACATCAAGAAACGGACTGTAGCAGAAAGTGATTGAAATATATATATATATATATATATATATATATATATATATATATATATTATAACGAAAAGAGAGGGGTGTGTGAGATTGTAATTGTAAAAGTGTTGTAATCTGTCGGGCGTTACCTCCGCGCACTTTTGTTACTTACTCTGTTGACTGGATCCTCTGCAGTGATGTAGTCCTGTAACACAACTTAAAACTATGCTTTTTGTGGGCGCCACTTGGAAACGTTTGTTCCAAGAAAAATTAAATGTGATTGATAAAATTTTTAAATCTATGAAAAAATTTAAACAAGTCAGTTTAGCTTTGAAAAATCAGTTAAGTTTAATGGTTCTTTAAAAACAACAAACAAATCGTCTGAAGGACTATCATTCATAAAAGTTATAAAATTGCAGAGAAAAAATTTTACAAGTTATTATTATTGACAATTTTTTTTTTATATGTCCAATCAAGTATCGGCTAGTATTTCAGATTCTGACTCAGTTGACAAGCATGAGTTTAATATGTGAAAAATCTTTATTCTCAGGACGTGACTCCTTTGAACTACCAAGACATATCAATTAGATGCCTTACAAGAAAAAACTAAGTGATTTGAAGGTGTATGTGTGGCGTGTAAAGTACAACTGTGTGATAAATGTAACCAGGTAACAAATGATTTTAATTTTGGTAACTCACGTTCCAATGGTCGTTTATTCTCTCACTGGACACTTCCTTCGGGTAGTTTCTCGATCTCGCCTCTTCGGGTGTACACTGAATCTATTTAAAGTCAATTTTTTCGATCGTTACTTTTTCCGCACTTTTTGTCAAAACGTTTGGCAGTAAAATCTCGTTCAAACGCCGCCACTACGAATCATCTGTTTAGCGTTGATTCAGAAATCTGCCACCGCAGCGCTGACTCCCATGCAGTTTTGAGGAAGGCTCAGTGTATTGTTTTGTTTACGTTCGGGGGAATTATTTGTCACGTTAGTCAGTCAATGCGAACACAGCAGAATTCGTTCTCTATTTAAATGTTGGGACCCTCCTGGGCCGTCGACGTTCTGGCTGCGTGCTTTCTATTAAAATTTGCCGTATCGCTGCTCTATTTCAGCGATATTTTTTGGCGTATACTCTCGTTGAGGTTAAGTCAGTCGGGTATGTCTATGTACGGGAAAAGCCTTCCTGCCGTGTCTTGTCGATTTCTCGCCTCTCGGTTTCGCCTTAGCTCCGTTGATCAGTGTTGTGTGAGATGCATCAGTTCTGGAGTTCAGTCTTCAAGTGTTTTTTGGTCGAATTTTGTCTCGCTTTTATACTAAATCGGGATGACTGTTTTCGTCGACTTCCGGTATATTTGTGTAAAAATTCTTTCTAGATTGTTCGAGAATAAACGAAATGGAATGTCATAGAACAATTTTCACTTCCGTAGAAGCTTTTAGAACGAATTTCTTATTCTTCATACAATGGATATTTCAAAACTTACACTGGTATTTATCAAACAGTTTCACATTAGTACTTACAATTTGTATGCCATTAATGTATTTAGATTCCTTGTTTTTTACTGAATCTAGCGATACTAAATATGATTGGTATCTAATTAACTTAAGTCTAAAAAACATTACAATTTACAACCCTCACCTTGAGTTGTAGTCATTAAAAACACAATATTTATAACAAAAATTGTTGTGGAGTTATAAAGTTCCCTTCACAAGCTGGACATCTACTACTACTACTCTCCTACAACAAAATAAACAAATTTTAACATCAATAAAACACAAATAAATACAATTTTATATGGCCTCTGCTCATGGCCTAAATTCTTGTCAGTTTTCTAATACAATGATTAGTCTTTTTCCTTAATATATGTATTATTTCACCACTATACACACAGAGTTTATTATTTTGTCTATCTTTTGTGATACCTGGTTACTTTGTACATATATTATATTTATCACAAGATGACATAGCACCATTGATTGTCTTGAGATGTCATTTTTTTATGGTGTGACAAATCTCACTCTAATTATTTGAATTCTTTTAGAATTGACTTTACTTTCAACTGAGTTTGTTTCTTATGAAGGTATTCTGATGTATTGCACCTTTCTACCTTATTTTTGTTAGTATTATGTAAGTATTTTAGCCAGATATGATTATTTTTGTACTGGATAATTGGCTTCAGCCATACATGGTATAAGTAAATATTTTGCTGACTTGACTATTACAATGTTAAAGTTGGTCAGGTATATTAGTATAGTTGCTTTATATCATATTACAGCTTTCTAATACAGTTTGGTTGCATTTTGGCAACAATAAATTCATAAATTATACAATATTAGATGCCTATTACATGTTTTCAGTTAACACTGTTTTTGGCTATTTTGGCTGCCTTTTATTCATTTGACAGCTTCCTTTATTTAAGATAAATTGTTCACTATTGTCTGCTTGACAATTACATATAGTTTTTTATTTAAATCTGATAATAATTAATTTTTCCATGAAATCTTGGTGTATGGTCTCAAATCCAACACATTAATATTTTTTGTCATAACAAATATATCATTTTTATTCTAACTTAAACTCTTTCTAATAATGTATTTAAGTCATTTAATACATTTATTTTATTTACATCACATAATATAATGATGGATCTTGTCCATTTATTCACAAAAAATAGTTTTTAATACTATATTCATAGTTATAAAACTTAATAATTATTGACTTTATTCTGGTGGATTCTGACATTATTTCTCTCTCTTATAGTGTCTTATGGTTTTTTCACTCTTATTCACTTTAATAATATGTATGGGGTTTTGTCTTAGTCATAGTTTGGTCGTTTTTTCAAGTTGATAGAAATAATTATTATACAAAATTACACAATTTTTTGGGACTACTTGGGTTCGATACTGTTCACTTCACTTTCCTCCTATGCTAACTTACTATCTAAATGATTTCTTTTTATGGAACGTTCTGTGACGTTACATATGCCTCACCGTTAAAGTTGATAATTTTGGAAAAACATATCTTTGGTTTTGATGAAATTATCATCTCTATAATAACCCTTTATTAGCTTCTTTATATTTCATTCTTTTATCTTATAATTAAATTCCTGTACTACTCCTTTAATATATTAATCCAACTCAATATTCCTAGTTCGTGCTTTGTCGTATCACCTATTCCTTTCCTTTTTACCTTGATGTCTTATAATTAATCTTTGATATAATTCCCTATCAATTCCCTAACTTACATAGAGGGTTGGGAGTCAGAGTGGCTCGCTATGGCATACATTCTCTGTCCCTTCCTGTCTATAACTACTGAAATCAGAGGCAACACATCTCTGTCCAGAAAATAATAATTGCACCTTTGCAACAAATAATAATAATAATAATAAAAAAAACACAATATTCAAAGATCATAGGCTCCTACACATAAATTCCCTTTCTTAAACTCTTCTGATTAATTCACAATTATATTAATATATCGTTCTCCGCAGGTTAAAATTATCGTTTAAAATCATTCAATGTTAATAGCTATATTCATATTCATCATTACCTCCTTATGTAACACACTGTTTTCCCTTTTTTTTTCCGTTTATCATTTATCATTTCCACTTAGTATCAAATATATGACAGTATTTCTCCCTCTTTTCTCCTTTACTAAGTGTCCATCTTGTAGTATTTATTAATAATAATGTCTCTCCTTCTCTAAGTACGGGTAAGCTGGTAAATATACGTTGACATGGCTATTGGAAATAAATCTTGCCTATGATGGAATGTGTCCTTCTCGTAATATTTATTAATAACTGTATAACTGTATCTCTCTCCTTCTCTAAGCACGGGTATGCTGGTAAATATACGTTGACATGGCTATTGGAAATAAATCTATATTATATATATATCATTATGCTTTTGGTGGAATGTGTCCATCTCGTAATATTTATTTATAATAATCATAATACAATAATATTTATATTTATTTAATAATATCTACCTCCTTTCTAATTATGGCTAAGTTAAAAAATTCACGTTGACATGTTTAGTCAAGGTACCTTCCCTATGATGCTGTATTTGACTTGGGTCTTTGGTCATGGTACTAGGTCACTGATTGCGTATTTTGACTTGCGATTTTTTAATCATGGTACTTTTTTAATGAAGTCTGGTTATACGTTCCTTTTACCTTGTTCCTAATTGTGTCAGTTACCTCGTAGGTATTGTTTTTATTATCTCTGGTTATCGTGAAAGGCCCTGTATATAAGAGTAGCAATTTCCTCGTTATGCCTTGTATAGCACTGGGCAATTCTCTATTTTTAACTAACACCTTTTCACCTACCTCATATTTAATTGCCTTAGGCTGTGATTTGATATATTTTTTCCGCTGCTGTTCCGTTTTTTCTAACACCTTATTATAAAATTTTGCCCTTTCAAATTGGTATGCGGGCTCGTCGGGAAAATTAATAATTTCTTTTATCTCTCGTGGTGGGGGTCTTTCGAACATAACCGTGTATGGGGACATCTCGATGGTATTGTGATGCGAGAAATTGAGGAAATGCTCGGTAGAGGCTACATATTCATGCCATCTTTTCTGCTCGTTATGGCAGTATGTTCTTAGTAATCGTCCTACCTCCCTTAACACTCTCTCGGCTGGGTTACTATTCGGGTGATATACGGACGTCTTGTACGTTTTTATTCCGTGTTCTCCCAAGCTTTCCTTCCAAAGTTTTCCCTTAAACTGAGTACCGTGGTCCGTAATTATAGAATACGGTCGGCCCACTTCCATTATATAACGCTGGATTATTATGTCTATTATTTTCCTGGTCGTTGCCCTAGTTATTGGGTATAGCTTTGTATACTTGCTAAAGTGGTCGAAAATGATTACGATAAATTTATATCGGTGTCTCCCACCGCTGCGTGGAAAGGGTCCGCAGATATCGAGAAATACCTTTTCCAATTTTTCGGTAGATAATATGGGTATCATGACCCCTTCCTTCCTCTCGTTATCACACTTTACTTTTTGACAAATATCACACGACCGTATCGCCAGTTGCACCTTCTTATTCATCCCCTTGATGTATGTTTGCTCTTCCAATGCCTTCCTTACTTTAAGGGCACCCATATGTCCGTACCTCTCGTGATAGTCGATTATTAGCGGTCTCTCTATCGCTGGTGGAATCACTAATTTCCAACTCTCCTGGTGCGGGGTATTCCTAATAAATAAAGTGTCGTCGTGTATACAATAAAATCTGTTTATGACCTCATCGCCTTCCTGTACCCTTTTTCTAATATCTCCTAATTTCGGATCGGCCTCTTGTTGCGACTTTATTTCGTGCAAAATATTTTTTAAATCCTCCCTGCTCTTAATAATGTGATAAACCTTGGCTAATTGTTCCTTTTCGCCGTCAAAGGTTTGGTCTGGTATATTGACGCGAGATAAGACGTCGGCGGCTACGTTCTGTTTGCCGGGTATATATTCCCATGTGATATTGTACTCTTGCAAGGCCAAAACCCATCTAGTCAGCCTTCCGTGGTTCAGTTTACAATGCTTTAAAAATGATATAGATTTGTGGTCGCTTCTAACTGTTATGGGGTACCCTAATATATATGTCCTGAATTTACCGCATGCGAAAACTACACTCAACAGTTCTTTTTCGGTAGTATTGTAGTTTCTTTCGCAACTGTTCAGCACGCGGCTAGCAAAGCTAATTACTAAATGGTTACCGTCCTGATCTTCCTGATAGAGGGCTGCACCTAAACTCACGTTACTGGCATCGCAGTTCAGAAAAAATGGTTTTGTAAAGTCGGGATGATGTAACATTACTGTTTCTAAAAACTTTTCCTTTATTATATTGAGCACTCCATCTTGCTCTGGTCCCCAAGTCCATTTGTCTTTAGCTGATAACTGCTTTTGGAACCTGGCAGTTAGTTCTGAGTAATTGGACCGAAACTTTCTGTAATAGTTGCAGATTCCTAAAAATGACTGCAGCTGTTTCCTATTCTTTGGGGTGGGGAACTTCTGTATGGCCTCTACCTTTTCCTTGGATGGAGTAATCCCTTGTTCTGTTAAATTGAATCCTAAAAATTTCACCTCATTTGCTATGAATTGGGACTTGTCTAATTTGAGGGTGATATTATTCTCTGATAATTTCTGTAGCACCTGTTCAACCCTATTACAATGGTCGTCCCAATTCGCTGAAGTCACCAGTAGGTCGTCGACGTACACTGTCGTAAACTTCAGTACTTCCTGGCCCAATATTCTGTCCATTATCTTTACAAACACCGCCACAGAATTTATTAAGCCAAAAGGTAACCGCTTAAACTGATAGTTTCTGCCCTCGAATATGAATGCCATATATTTCCTACTATCAGGGTGGAGTTCTATCTGCCAGTATCCGCATACCGTATCCCATGAGCTTATATATCTGATTCCGTGGAACTTTTTTAATATCTCCTCTATCTCCCCAGGTGATGTGCGGTCGTTAACAATCATTTTGTTAATCTCCCTAGCATCGAGACATATACGTACCTTTCCGTTCTTTTTTGGCACCGCTATGATTGGGCTGGTAAAGGGCGAATGACTATACTCGATTATGTCGTCCTCTATCATCCTGTTCAATTCTTCCCTGACTTCGTTCTTTAGCGAGTATGCGATCGGGTACGATTTCCTGTTAAATTCCACCGGAGTTTTAAATTTTATGGTGCACTGATAATCTCTGGCTTTACCTGGAGCGTTCGAGAATATGTGTTTATAATGGTTGTATCCCTCGATCAATTGTTCCGCCTGTTTTTCGCTGACCAGACCCCTTGCTTTCGTCCTTTGGAAATCCCGTATTTCTTCTAATTTTTCTAACCACAACTCTGGGTTTTCCTCCTGATATAATGGCATATTGATTGGACGATCGGTACAATAATAATGGTTCACTATCGCTTGATAAGGTGTATCGTCTGTACCACTTCCTTGGACATCGATCAAATTATTGGTCCAAATCCCCTTGTTAGTCTTAAAAGTTATCACCTTACTTTCCAAATCTATCACAGCATTGTATGGCCTAAGTATATCGCAGCCTATTAGTATACTCATGGGTAAATTACTCGCCACTAATAACCCTATTGGTATTGTTACCCCATTACTAGTCATCTCTAATGACACCTGTTTCTTTATTGATTTATTTTGCCTCCCCGTTGCTCCGACTAAAACAATTTTATTTATCGGTAGAGTGGGTATTGGTAAATTAATATTTTGCTTAATCCGCTCTAACTCAATGCTATCAATAAGTGACACATTTGACCCCGTGTCAATGAGTAGTATCGCTTCTATGCCATTGATATATGCTTTAATCTGCACGATACTATTGTTCCCTTGGTTGCTATTTTTAATGATATCGTCACCTTCTTCTAATAACTCCTCTCTAATATCCTTAAGGTAATTATTTATTCTTAATATAGTCCCGTCTTTGTCCTGTCTATGTTCGTCGTTTGTCACCCCATAATAGTGGTTCAGTGAAGGGCGGTTTTCCTTTTTCACTGCCGCGTTTAGTTTAAATGAGCCACTGTCTCATTGGCCCGGTCTCCCGGAACATTGGGTTGCTGACCCGTCTGTGTTTCCGGCCTGACCTCGGGATTACCGTTAATAGGTTGGCTATTCGCCGTGTTACCCTGGCTAGCTGGCGCCTGTTGTGGGTAAAACATGTAAGTGGGTACATTAGGTGGATATGGCCGTCGGTTATTGGCCATTGTATAATTTACCTGGGGCCTGTACTCATTTTGGTTTCTCCTATCACTTCCTCCTTGGTTTCCCCCGTTGCGATAACCATTACGTTGACCATAATTACTTCCTCTATAATTATTCCCGCGATAACCGTTTCCCTGGTGGAAGTTCCTACCGTAGTTATTCCCGGTGTAATTACCTCTGTTTGGTCCTGGATAGTTGCGGTTAATTGGGCCCTGAGTGGTATCATTTCGGCCATTTGGTGGGATATTATTATTCTGATTATTGGTGCTTAGGTTATTACCGTTCCCACCTCCATTCCGGTTTGGTCCGTTATTATTGTTGCTGTACTCTACCTTACGATTGGGGGGTTGGTAATCCTGGAACCTTCCTGTGGATTCGCAATTTTCCAATAATTTGGCCAGATCGGCTATTTTGCTAATCTGTTGGTATAATTGGGCATCCTTGATCCCATAGCTGTAATGTCCAGCTAATTGTCTTACCAAACATTCTTCTGGGATCGGCGGTATCAACTTCCGTGCTAAACATACCTTTCCCAGGAAATAAGACGTCGGGGACTGTCCATAGGACGCGTCGTATTTGCCATAGAAAATGTCCATTCTTACCCTGTTTTGTGCGGTCTCTGACCAATACTTTTCCTTAAACTGGCGTTTAAACTCTGCTAAATTCGTGATTTCTGGTCGTACCGCTATCCACCAGTTATCCTTAGTATTTTTAAACGTCTCGTCAAGCATCTCTCTTATCCTGTCCCACCTTGTTTCTCTACTTCTCCCAATAAATTCCTCCATTCTTTCCAAAAATTCCATTGGGTTTCGTCGATAGTCCTGGAAGTTGATTACTTCCCTGTTTTCACCATGACACGTATGAGTGTTTAGTATTGGTGTGTCTCTCAGCGCCTCTAATCTTTCCTGCAGGTTTTTCTCTCTCTGGTCTATTTCCAGTATACTATTTTTGTTAGATTTTATTTGTTCGTCCAGCCTGTTAGCGATGTCATATGTTTCCTGCATCCTCTCGCTAACGTCTTTCTGGACTTCCTGCATGATGGCGTCTTGGTTCTGCCTTACCTTGTTTTCGAGATTTTTAACATCTTGTTTGGTCTCCACTGTTTGCTCCTCTATACTTTCGAAACGTGTATTGTTTCCCTCCCGTAACCTTTCCAACTGTTTCTCCATGTTTTCGACCTTCATGTCACTATCGATCTTATTATCATTGATCGTTTTGTTTACTGTTTCGTACTTTATGCTAATTTCCTTTTTCAGGGATTCTATGCTTTTTTTGTTCTCCTCCTGAAATATCTCCAGTTTTTTCCCATTGTCATCTATTTTCTCAGTTATATCCTTCTTTAAAGATTCTATGTTTTTATCTAATTTCTCCTTGTCTTCCTGTCTATTTTTATTCATTTCTTGTAGCATCACCATTATTGCACTCATATCAACGCTTGCTGTTGTTTTTTCTGGTTCGGGTTTCTCTGTCTGTTCTACCATTTGTATGGGTTCTTCTCCCGTTTGCTCCTCTAATTCGTCTGCCGTTTGTACCGGTCTTTCCATTTCTAGTGTGGGTGGTTCTAATTCCGTTTCCTCAACCTGTACTGCCTCTCCGTCTTCCACACTTAACTCAGGTTCCGCAGTCTTCTTCACCTTTTTTCCTTTTGGTTGCGGCATTTTAATATGCTGGTAGTTGCCGGGCTTGTTCCGTCTTTTTCAAGCCCCACGTTGGGCGCCAATTTATAACGAAAAGAGAGGGGTGTGTGAGATTGTAATTGTAAAAGTGTTGTAATCTGTCGGGCGTTACCCCCGCGCACTTTTGTTACTTACTCTGTTGACTGGATCCTCTGCAGTGATGTAGTCCTGTAACACAACTTAAAACTATGCTTTTTGTGGGCGCCACTTGGAAACGTTTGTTCCAAGAAAAATTAAATGTGATTGATAAAATTTTTAAATCTATGAAAAAATTTAAACAAGTCAGTTTAGCTTTGAAAAATCAGTTAAGTTTAATGGTTCTTTAAAAACAACAAACAAATCGTCTGAAGGACTATCATTCATAAAAATTATAAAATTGCAGAGAAAAAATTTTACAAGTTATTATTATTGACAATTTTTTTTTTATATGTCCAATCAAGTATCGGCTAGTATTTCAGATTCTGACTCAGTTGACAAGCATGAGTTTAATATGTGAAAAATCTTTATTCTCAGGACGTGACTCCTTTGAACTACCAAGACATATCAATTAGATGCCTTACAAGAAAAAACTAAGTGATTTGAAGGTGTATGTGTGGCGTGTAAAGTACAACTGTGTGATAAATGTAACCAGGTAACAAATGATTTTAATTTTGGTAACTCACGTTCCAATGGTCGTTTATTCTCTCACTGGACACTTCCTTCGGGTAGTTTCTCGATCTCGCCTCTTCGGGTGTACACTGAATCTATTTAAAGTCAATTTTTTCGATCGTTACTTTTTCCGCAATTTTTGTCAAAACGTTTGGCAGTAAAATCTCGTTCAAACGCCGCCACTACGAATCATCTGTTTAGCGTTGATTCAGAAATCTGCCACCGCAGCGCTGACTCCCATGCAGTTTTGAGGAAGGCTCAGTGTATTGTTTTGTTTACGTTCGGGGGAATTATTTGTCACGTTAGTCAGTCAATGCGAACACAGCAGAATTCGTTCTCTATTTAAATGTTGGGACCCTCCTGGGCCGTCGACGTTCTGGCTGCGTGCTTTCTATTAAAATTTGCCGTATCGCTGCTCTATTTCAGCGATATATTTTGGCGTATACTCTCGTTGAGGTTAAGTCAGTCGGGTATGTCTATGTACGGGAAAAGCCTTCCTGCCGTGTCTTGTCGATTTCTCGCCTCTCGGTTTCGCCTTAGCTCCGTTGATCAGTGTTGTGTGAGATGCATCAGTTCTGGAGTTCAGTCTTCAAGTGTTTTTTGGTCGAATTTTGTCTCGCTTTTATACTAAATCGGGATGACTGTTTTCGTCGACTTCCGGTATATTTGTGTAAAAATTCTTTCTAGATTGTTCGAGAATAAACGAAATGGAATGTCATAGAACAATTTTCACTTCCGTAGAAGCTTTTAGAACGAATTTCTTATTCTTCATACAATGGATATTTCAAAACTTACACTGGTATTTATCAAACAGTTTCACATTAGTACTTACAATTTGTATGCCATTAATGTATTTAGATTCCTTGTTTTTTACTGAATCTAGCGATACTAAATATGATTGGTATCTAATTAACTTAAGTCTAAAAAACATTACAATTTACAACCCTCACCTTGAGTTGTAGTCATTAAAACACAATATTTATAACAAAAATTGTTGTGGAGTTATAAAGTTCCCTTCACAAGCTAGACATCTACTACTACTACTCTCCTACAACAAAATAAACAAATTTTAACATCAATAAAACACAAATAAATACAATTTTATATGGCCTCTGCTCATGGCCTAAATTCTTGTCAGTTTTCTAATACAATGATTAGTCTTTTTCCTTAATATATGTATTATTTCACCACTATACACACAGAGTTTATTATTTTGTCTATCTTTTGTAATACCTGGTTACTTTGTACATATATTATATTTATCACAAGATGACATAGCATCATTGATTGTCTTGAGATGTCATTTTTTTATGGTGTGACAAATCTCACTCTAATTATTTGAATTCTTTTAGAATTGACTTTACTTTCAACTGAGTTTGTTTCTTATGAAGGTATTCTGATGTATTGCACCTTTCTACCTTATTTTTGTTAGTATTATGTAAGTATTTTAGCCAGATATGATTATTTTTGTACTGGATAATTGGCTTCAGCCATACATGGTATAAGTAAATATTTTGCTGACTTGACTATTACAATGTTAAAGTTGGTCAGGTATATTAGTATAGTTGCTTTATATCATATTACAGCTTTCTAATACAGTTTGGTTGCATTTTGGCAACAATAAATTCATAAATTATACAATATTAGATGCCTATTACATGTTTTCAGTTAACACTGTTTTTGGCTATTTTGGCTGCCTTTTATTCATTTGACAGCTTCCTTTATTTAAGATAAATTGTTCACTATTGTCTGCTTGACAATTACATATAGTTTTTTATTTAAATCTGATAATAATTAATTTTTCCATGAAATCTTGGTGTATGGTCTCAAATCCAACACATTAATATTTTTTTGTCATAACAAATATATCATTTTTATTCTAACTTAAACTCTTTCTAATAATGTATTTAAGTCATTTAATACATTTATTTTATTTACATCACATAATATAATGATGGATCTTGTCCATTTATTCACAAAAAATAGTTTTTAATACTATATTCATAGTTATAAAACTTAATAATTATTGACTTTATTCTGGTGGATTCTGACATTATTTCTCTCTCTTATAGTGTCTTATGGTTTTTTCACTCTTATTCACTTTAATAATATGTATGGGGTTTTGTCTTAGTCATAGTTTGGTCGTTTTTTCAAGTTGATAGAAATAATTATTATACAAAATTACACAATTTTTTGGGACTACTTGGGTTCGATACTGTTCACTTCACTTTCCTCCTATGCTAACTTACTATCTAAATGATTTCTTTTTATGGAACGTTCTGTGACGTTACAATATATATAAAGTAATATAATATGGAGGTGAATGCTATCGATGAAAAATATAAACCAAAGCTTAGAAACTAATTAAATGAGAAAATTTGCTAAAATTATTGAAATAAAGAGCAAGATGTATAAAAAGCTGTGCGTGTTTCATTTTTGTTACCCTGTGTATTAACGTGTACAAGGCTAAAGTACTCAATGGAACGTCTCAGGTAAGTAGGAGATATCAAATGACGTAGGGAAATGAAACGTTTCCAAGAGAATCACATGTATTGAAAGGTAAGTTATCAGAATATCATACTCCGGTAAGTAAGAGACTAGAGAATATTTTATAAAATAACAAATAAATAAAATAAAGCATAAAGCACATTGGTCGAATAGAGAAGGTTCGAAAATGTAAGTACCTAGGAGAGATAATTCAAGAGAATGGCTTGGAAAAATCTCCTATAGAAGAAAAGATTCATAAGATGGAAAGGGCATATTTTATAACTAAAGATATTTACAATAAAAAGTGCATATCTAAAAATGCGGAAATAAGGCATTATAGTACAGTAGTGAAGCCAGAATGCCTAAATACAAGTGAATGTCTAGCATTGAATTATAATTTAGACAAACTAGAAATATTGGAAAGACGAATTATTAGGGAAATATTGGGCCCACGAAAAACTTCAGAAGGTTGGAAATTAAGAAATAATGACGAAATATATCAAAGCATAGAAAATATAACAGAAACAATGAGAAAAAGAAGACTAGTATATTTTGGGCATTTATATAGAATGGACGACAACGGGTTAACAAAGGAAATCTTCAGATATCTATGGGGGAAGAAGTCAACATCAAATTGGATTAAAGAAGTCCAAAAGGATTTAGGAAAAAATAATATACACGCAGAAAAAGCAATTGACAGAGAAATTTTTCCGGCAAAAGTGTTGAAAATGAAGGGAGTCCAGGGTAGGAGATATAAAAACGCAGGTTCAAAGTGGACTAAAGACAGGAAGAAGAGACACAGTGAGAAGATGAAAAATATTAGAAAAGAACAAACAGTAAAGAATTGAAATTGGCATGTGGTCCTTAGATGGGCCAAAAAAAAAAAAAAAACAAAAAACATACGTAACTTGTTCCTTTTGCTGAAACTATATTATTGTTATAATTATAATTTTTCTTATTTTCTTCAAGAAAAACACCAACAAAAATAAATGTTGTTTTTGGTTATTTTCATTTGAAAATTAAAATGTGAATGTACTTACTGTTTGCATAGTGATTTCTTTTACAACAATAAACGTAGTTTGTGATAAATTGTCAACAATCCTTATTTTTCTTGTTGTTGTTGTCGTTGTTGTTGTTGTTGTTGTTGTCGTTGTCGTTGTCGTTGTCGTTGTCGTTGTCGTTGTCGTTGTCGTTGTCTTTGTCGTTGTCGTTGTCGTTGTCGTTGTCGTTGTCGTTGTCGTTGTCGTTGTCGTTGTCGTTGGCGTTGTCGTTGTTGTCGTTGTCGTTGTCGTTGTCGTTGTCGTTGTCGTCGTTGTCGTTGTCGTTGTCGTTGTCGTTGTCGTTGTCGTTGTAGTTGTCGTCGTCGTCGTCGTTGTCGTCGTCGTCGTCGTCGTCGTCGTCGTTGTTGTTATTGTTGTTGTTGTTCTTCTTCTTCTTCTTCTTCTTCTTCTTCTTCTTCTTCTTCTTCTTCTTCTTCTTCTTCTTCTTCTTCTTCTTCTTCTTCTTCTTCTCCTTCTCCTTCTTCTTCTTCTTCTTCTTCTTCTTATTATTATTATTATTATTATTATTATTATTATTTCTCTGGAATCACAGCCCAGATTGATTCTTAGGCTGCTCAATGATTTCCTTCCATTCCGTCCTCTCATCACATTATCTTCTCAACCCTCTCCCCCCATTAATACATTCCTAATCAACTTCTACGTTATCTCTTTATAGCTATCTTTCTCCTCACTGGATACTTACCTTTAAAAGCTTTTATCTCAAAAACTGTCAAAAAGTACTCTGTTGCTACTTCTTGTAATTGAATCATGTATCTTTGTAAATTATCCTCATTTTCTTGAATAACAACTGTGTCACCTTCATACAGCAGAAAATCTAGATACACTTCAGGTAACCGATTTTCCTGAATACGTTTTAGATGTCCGCGCTGTACTAATTCTTTTCTTTCTCTTTGGTTATTTATTGTCTCTTCCTTATTCAATATTTATCGTGGTGTTTTATCGAGCACTCTGTCTGTTCTCGGTGTTCTTCGGCGACTTTGCACCGCATTCATTTACAAACGATTAACATTTTCTCTTCAGCTTCACCAGATCTCAGTGTATCTACATCGTACATTACTAACAACAAACATTGTACACCGCTTACAACGCTTGTTTTGTAAGTACCGTGTTTCGCGTTTGATATTCCTTTACTCTAACAAATACGGGTTTCTACACAAAGTAGCTTTACTCACTTGATTAAGTCTTATCTTCAATTCCTTCTCGTCCCATTAATCTTAAACTAATGATTTTAATCGTTTTAACATTGCCAATTCAATAAATTGTTCCACCATCTTGGTAAGTAAAAACTAAGAAACAAACTGACTAAAGTCCGGCCTATTGGGCAGTGGTGTACTCCTTTTATTACTAGAAGACGTTTTGGCCTCTCATCCGGAGGCCGTCTTTAGTGTCCAAAACGATTTGCTAACTGACATGGTCTTCGTCAAGTATCCATGGAAAATCGATTGTGAAAATAATGGTTGACAGTTGAGGTCTGCAGAAAATTATGACCGGAAAATGAAACAGGTGGTGTATGCAATGTTAAAATCTTCCTTATGTCTTGATTATTGTACTGACCACTAGCGTGGCGTCCATATAACCGCTGTTGCCGGCGGCAACAGTACTGGAAATAAGAGAAAATAATATTAATTATATCACAGAATAAGTACTTTAGTTATTGAATAATTCGAGATCTGAACAATATTAGTAGGGAAACTTGAAGAAAAGAGTAGCATTGTTTTCGAACTGCTGGGCACCTGCACTGTCTTGTGTTGCCGGCTCAGACATTGGCAGTGATTTACTGGGTACAGTCATTGACCTCGTAGTAGTTGTCACTGTACAAACTGTGGACAGGAGACACACATTCGTCTACCCAATGTGTTGCCGCTGTATAAACCGGCAAAACGCTCAGTTAGCATCTATGTTCGATTCGGAACCAAAGTGCAGCAGTTACCACCTACCTATTTGTGTTTTGTTCGTATAGTCGTGTGTTTCTCTGTTTGCCTGGATTATCTTTAATTCGATTATTTGTGTTCTGATTTATTCTGTACGAGTATATGGCAGCCAGATCCCGTTAAACCGGGAATCCTCTTCTTCTGCCTGCGAATAATAGAAAATTCTCATTAAAAATATTTTGGCTCTAAAAAGAATATTTTGGCTTTAAAAAGAACACTTGGCACTAGAAAATATTCAAATTAATTTTTATATTAACTTTCAGGCCTATCTCAACCGGCAACAGGTCTTGTGTACCCACGCCACACCACTGAAACGAACATAATAAAGACTATGGCGTTAAAGGCAGGTTAAACGACCAAATTATTTTTTACTTATTTACACTTGTTAGATCTTATTTCCACTGTACCGGTACTTGTTGAAAATTGAATGTTTATGATGCGGCCCAGCGTTAGTATCATATCTTTAAGTGTGGCATTTAGACGCTTTAAAGTCGAAAACTTCTCTTGTTGGTCTCTTTTCTGGTTAGCAGCCCATAGACTCATGGGTTAATGCTCTCCACTCCTCCCTGTTGTTCCCCTTTAGTTCTTAAAGAGAGAGAGAAAGAGAAAGAGAGACAGAAAAAGTGTGTGTGTGAGAGAGAGATTTTAATTAATACTACAACGAATATCTGCAACAAGAGCGTAGTGGAATGCACATACACATACTATAGGCCTATAGTAAACTCGATCTCACATACTGTACGTATAAACCCGGAATTACAAAATCCGCGCTGCAAAGTGATTTACACGTTCTAAAATCTATTTAGAAACGTTTTAATTGGCTTACTGAAGGTAAACGAAACAAAGCGGCAACTCGGCACACACGAATTTGCATACAAAATCAAGTTACTACTCCATTATTTGAACAAAACACGTGTTACATTTGGGGGGGGGGTTTCATGCAATCTTACATATAACAATCTTATATATAACATCTTACAATCTTACCATATACTCAAAAGGGGCGAGAGAGAGAGAGAGAGAGAGAGAGAGAGAGAGAGAGAGAGAGAGAGAGAGAGAGAGAGAGAGAGAGCGAGAGAGAGAAAGAGAGAGGGGGAGTGAGGAAGGAAGTAGATTGGTTAAAGAGAAATTTATGTTTAGCTTAGTCACAGCGCTAGTAAGTAAAATTTTAATAGCGTATGAAGTACAATTTTAAATTTTAAATACAAATACTATTTCAAGAGTTTGTAGAATCTTTTTTGTTATTATTGTACGCTGTACGGTGCTCGGCTCTTCATAATGAAATAGTAATATTAACGGAAGCAATTGAGTCGGGTTCAAGTCAGTGACCTAATAACATAGTTTGTCAAACGTTCCATCTACGGATCACTAAGGCCCTCCGCACACGGGGAAACAGTTAAGCGATAAAAGTGATGAAGGCAATGCAGGCGATATTAGTGATAAAGGGGATGTGAGTGATCTGAGCAACAGGGCATCCGCACACGGAGCGATAGGAAGTAGTCAAATCGTGCCTTCCAACGTGAGAATACCTATCTAAAGTTTTTTCCCAAAGTTTTTGAAGAGTTCCTACATCATTTTTCTGTATGTCGAGTGAGTCAAGTGACGAAGAACTTTTGCACTTATACCGATACATAAGATCCCGACGAAGAAGAGAAACCGTAGGAAGTATTGGGTTCATCCCTATATAGAGAAGAATTTACATTACAGGCTGTTCGTTGCAGCCAAAGAACTGGAAACAAATGACGCCAAATTTCTCGTATTCTAAAGAATGTCTGTACTTGCTGAAATTATTACCCCTGCTTTCATAATCGAAACACCAATATGAGGGAGTCGTCAGCACGGCAGAAAGGATTTTTATTACATCATTTATAACTATTTATTTACTGATGTCAAATAGCAATAATTCATTGCCTGTGTTGAGACATAATCACACACACATAACACATATACATAAACATTTATGCATAAAATGAAATTGCCCATTTTTATAGTACAAAATCATTTTACAGGTTTTTGCTTTCAAACATTATAAACTGGTATATTTTGTATATATTTTTCCACTGCACCCACGCTTAACATTGAACATCTCCATTTAACCTGGCAATATGGGGAACGCGATGTGCTAGCGACCTGCACTACAGGTTGACCGAGTTGCTCAGATCACGTACATCGACTAGATCGCCAACGGATTGCTTTCACATTGCTCTGTTGCCCACTTCTTTACATTGGAAGTGACGCGAAGTAGATATCAAATTGCTATTGGATCGGTTAGCTGTTGCCCCTGTGCGGAGGGTCTGACAGTTATTGTTTAATTTGTGTCATATCATTATTGTAAATCTAAAATATTCATTCAGTGTTTTGGTTTCTTTGTGCGGTTTCATTTAATGCTTAATTAAATAATTTTCACGCATCCTGTGATTTTTACTAGCGACATTTCAACATCATTTTATTTTATTTTATTTTAGTTTATTTTTTTATTTTTTTATTTTATTACTTTACAGACTACTACACTACAGACAATTATGCAAGGTCTTAAGCTTTCACTGCCGATTTCAACATTGATGAAATTGCTATTATCAACCGCGCGCTGTTATTCCGTGGTTCACAGTTGTTGCTGTTGACATGTCATGCAAAGCACAGTCGTTGGGCTGGTTTTTCCTTTATTTCGAGTTAGTTTTTAATGTAATTTTCAGAAAAAGCAAACATTATTTTAAAGGCGTATCGGTTTCCACGTGTGCTCTTACTTTGCCTGTTAACATAACAACGTTAACTTCGAGCGTCGTCATCTTTGGTCGCAGATCAAAATAATTGATAGAAATATTTTTGGTAAAAAAAAGAAAATATGAAAATGGAAAACTCTTGTAATCGTCAACAAGCTATTTTATAACATCTCTTCTTCTTCTGATAGTTTCTATCCGTTTCGAATATTGGATATCATACAGACCATTTTAGCCTTGAACATACCCATGATGATATTACTAGAGATATCTAAATGATCTTTAATGTAGTGGTTTCTCGTTTCCTTCTACTTCCCAATGCCGTTGACTAATAACTAGTTCATCCGCCTTCGGAGCCAATTTCTCAACCCCAGGACAATGAGGTGCCCTACCGCTTGCCAGTTCATCCACCCCCAGCTGTTGTCTAGCAAGCGGGAGACTACTTATTCCGGTAGTCACTCGGTCGCCATTTCCTCGTCAGTTGAAACACGGTGCTCCATACAACCGAGGCTGTACTTTGAGAAGGAACCTTATCACCCCATCATCCCATCATATACCTTATATACCTTACAGCCCATTACCCAAATACACCCCATTTTATAACATACACAAATATATTGTCACGATTTCTATTATACAACTATACTTATATGTGATATTCACTAACTTTTGTCCACTTTTGAGGAGAGCCTGATGTAAACAAAGCGGAGTGATACAACACAGAGACATCCACAGTACAAAGTTACAACTTTCTTAACAGATTCAAGTAATTGTAAAATCATTTACCTTATTGTAAGTTGTATTAATCACAATTGTATCAAAAAGTTTGTTAATATATTTATAATCAATTAATTATAATCAATTTGGAACTACTTTATTTCTAGCGGTGGATTTAGTGATGCGGCCACTCGTCTAACCAATCCGGTTCAAGTACAAGCACATAGTTTTGTTCACATTAGGCTTCACTCTAAGCGTGAGCAAACTGTATGTACGTATCGATGCCAACTGTCGCATAATCGAAACATCGAACAATAGTGTTGGTATGGTTATTGGAAAAGCACGAAAATAAGTTACTATAGCTGTCGGCAAACGGACGTTTAGCAGTGTTACAGACGACTTTCATCAAATTATGTCTTTCAGAAAAAATGTGGTCAAATGCCTATCGTATTTCACACATTTTCCGGAACCAAAGATTTCCGGAGTTGCTAGTTCCCATCGGGCGCCTCCCCAAGTGGTGAACAGGGGAATGCTCACCATAAATGGTAGGTTCTTACTTACTTACTTACTACCTACTTAAGTCCTTAAATTTCTAGGAGGAACATAGGGCCACGACGAAAATTTCTCCAGCGTGTCCTCTCCATTGCCAGGGCCTTCACCTCCCTCCATGTCTTGTTGACACCAGCCAGATCTTTTTCCACAGTCCTCTTCCAGGTGTTCCTCGGTCTTCCACGTCTGCGGCTACCTTGCGGATTCCAATTCAATGTCTGTCTAGCGATATTTTCTTAGGGTGTGACCGATTCATCTCCATTTTCTTCTCTTTATCTGTAGTTGGATTATACTCTGACTTGTGGCCTCCCATAGACCTCTGTTCGAGATGCGATAGATATGGTGGGAATCGGGGAAATAAAATACCCGGGGCGGACCAAAACTAGCAGCTCCTGCCTTGTAGTTAGCTATTGGTATATCAAAGGCTAAAAGAAGTAAACCTCGATTAAAAATTGCCTGGTCCTCCAGGTTGGGCGTTAATGCAATGGGCCAACTCCCATTCGTTGCGAAAAAAAGAAAAAGTTAAAAAACCAAATACATTTTTTTGATTGATATTTGTCAAATAAAATTAACTTTTTCACTAAAAATGCCTTTTTCACGGTTTTGAACATTTCTATATAAAATGAGCGCTTAATAAGCTGGAATGCATTCGGTAAACTTGATGTGACTTCGTTAATTAAGTGTGCAAGAAACTGTAAATTGTAAAATGCAGTCTAGTACCAGTGAAGAATCTTCAAATGGAAAACGATAACAATTACATTGAGAAAAGTTAGTATAGTGACGTTATAGTGAAGTTGGTATTTAATTAGTTACGTCTGTGTCAGTCTCAAATGTGTGTGTGTGTGTGTGTGTGTGTGTGTGTTACACGTGTCTCGTTAGGAGATAAGGTGAGAATGGTCTAGTTACGTGAATTACGTAGAAATCTCTGTCAGAGTAAAACGCGTCAGCAGCCAGCGATGCAACGTGATTTTAAATACGTTAGTTATTAACAAGTCATGCAACCATTGTGTTTATATATAGTGAAGTAAAACGTGTAATTTAATATTTACAATTCGGCGGAAACACTTTGATTTAATGTTTCATGTAACAATATAAGAAGCTTCCTTCACTTATAATTATTAGCATTTATTATTGTTTAAAGCGTTTCTCTGTTTCAACAATAAGTGTTCTTAAAATTGAAAAGTATCGTCTTTAAACGCTTTGCATTTCAGATATTAGCCATCGTTTTAGAACAATTCTTGGCTCGAGGTTTCCACTTCTAAAATTGTAAGATTGTCATCTATTGTAAATAAAATTTTATAACATCATATCTGTTGACATTGAAAGATGTCACATCATACCAACAAAAAGTGATTAAGTATTAGAAACAAAGATCGTCGTATCCTTTTATTTTGCGACAAGGCCTGAAATCCTCCTGAGACGACTTTTTTGGTAACTAAATAATATCTTGTTTTTAATGACACAGGAAACTGACAAGTGTCCATCAAGAAAATTGCGGAGGTAAGGGATGTGTTTAAAGAGAAAACATGGAGAACCTCGAAGGTTTTATTGGAAGAAGAACAAGCAAGAATGAACCAAAGAATAAAGGAATACGGGCTAAGGAGAAGAGAAGAACTTTGGGAAGTAAAGAAAGTTCTGTCAATGCAGCTCATAAACGGCTGAAAAGAAAATGATATACTCAGTATCACAAACTGCCAACGTATGTACAGCTATAAAGACAGGCAAGTCGTAACCGTTAAATAAACAGATGTAGGTTAGCAAAACATTACCAATTACCGACATTCTTATGAAGTTGGAACGACGGATTTTTTAAAGCCAGGACGTCAATGTTACATGCAGTTGTTAAATGCAATATCTTGTAATGGAAATTCTAATTCTATGTGGAATGTAGCATTAGAAGACGTTTGGACTGGCAGTTGTGACGAGCGCAAGTTAAGAAAAGTCCATAGAGTTACTACAATAGTTACTATAATTGTGTGCTATCCGCGAAGTGTAAGATAGTCCGCTTAGGAATATATAGACACTTCAAGGTAACTGCAAAGGTGTAAGCCTAGTACATTAGTTTGAGCAATAACACGATCACTTTCCAGTGTAAAAATGTATGTAATCGTGCCCGCGATAACTATTTACTCCCCCGAAAGCGACCCTGAGGCCGAACAAAATAAATTGACCCACGTATTCCTCCAGATCATATCAAACCATCATCTGAAGGATCTGTAGTTAACGTTACAAGGAAGTAAACTTTATGCATACTTATAAAAGATACTTAAAAGCAGTGGCGGCTCGTGCTCAGGTTGCACGGTTGTACAACCACCAATAATTCCCGAATTGTATTTTAAATTATAGAATTATGAATGAACAATAACTAATAATAATGTTTTGAAGCTAAGTCATCGTAATTAATCATTTGCCGATTGAAAAGCGCAGAGGAATACTAAAAACCGTACACGCTCTTGCCGTGGTGTATGCAAAAATTGTGACGCGCTTTGTATATGGGGAAATACAATGGAGTAGTGCGCTGGCTGGCTAGACTCGGTTGTTCCTGTTACAGCAGTATAGGCTCGCTTGGTGTGATTAGGGACTGCAAACCCCGCTTGTACGTCACGGCGTAACCAGTCTGTTTGTTGATAAATAACACGTGGTGCGCCAGGTTGTAATTTGTAAGTTCGTTGTTAGTGTCAATCCAATTCATCGTCAAATGTAAACAATGGTACAAATAAAGGATTAAGGTGTCATAGTTTAATATATTTATTATATTTAACTGGTAGGAAGCAATGAATTCTGTCGAAAAACTTAACGAAAACGGGGTTCAGTTTAGGTTCTATTGAGGAAAAAATTGAAATTAAGAGAGTAGGTAGGCCTACTCCAGAACTTTCAAATTTTAATCAAAGTGTAAAATCAGGTAACAGAATATTTAACCATAAATTTAGAAAAGATGCATACAATAATTATTCGTGCTTACACTAAAATTCTGTAACTAAAATGTATACTGGCAATATTTTGCTTTCCTTCTCTATCGTTTAGAGGGGAGAAGACCCAGAAATTTTCTAATCGGAGAATAAAACAATTTTATTCCATCCAACCCATCTGCAACTCCCAAATGTTTCAACCACCAGCTGCCACTGCTAATAGTAAAACTAAAACGAGTTATATCAGTAAGGAATTTATAGTTTAGATAATACAAAAAAAACTTTTAAAATAGCAATTTATTTCATTAAACAAAATTGAAATTTCGGTTTGTGTCATGAAGGTGAACAGAGACAAATTAATTATTTTTTCTAAGCTGCTTTAAAGTCACTGTAGGTTATCTGATAAGTTAATAAATCCGTTTCATTCCAATAACCTCTGTCTCGACTTCTTATTCTATGCGACCCTTATACATTACAGTCTACTATGTTAAATCTTTTCAAAACAGAAGGAAACAATAAACTATTGCTGGACGTAAAACGTAATCTTGTATTGAAGAAGAACTTTCAAATCGAAACAATAAAGGTTACAGTGCATGCCAACACCGTTACAATAAAGGTAATTTTTAATTACCTTTCCTCAGTGTCATAGTCTGTAGCGTGTGACGCGGCTCGTGTCTCGTTACGAGACAAGACGAACTTAACATGCTCTAATTATGTCAATGATACGGCAATCTCTGCCAGCGTTACGCCCCACCAACGAGCAGCGATGCGCTCTACGATTTAAAGACATTAGACAGTAACAATGGCGTGGCTAGGTTTTTGGCGCCCGGGGCAAGGAGATCGTCGGCTACCTCGCCTTCACAATTAAAAGGGGTGTTTAAACTTTGTACTGGTTTATCAGCTGTACGCGGTCTACCCCGCAACACGGCACGCGCGGATGACGTCACGCGCTTATCAAACGCTGCAGCCGGCTACAGGCAAGTTTAGTTTCTAACAAGGCTCCGAGCGCAACTCTCGTAAAATACTTCTCTTCCAGCCGCGGCTTCTGGATATTGTTTGTCATGCATTCATAAGATTTCGTTTAATTCACTTACCTGCGTCATATACAATGGACCACGATTTTATTCAAATTTAATATCGGGCGTTATTGCCACAAATGCATCCGCACGTGCCGATCGTAACTAACAATCCAAATTATTCAATAAACGCATGTTCAATATCTTCAATACAGTCCATTTCTTTCTAACATACAATCCAGCCTTCCTCATTAGCGTCTTTGGAATAACTCACGATTCTTCAAGAGCTTCCAAACCGCAACATTTTTGGTCCATGCGGGCAGGATTTCATATTTTCGGGCCCAAAAACGACATCATTTTTGGTCCCACCGAACAGGATTTCATAATTTTGGCCCAAAAACGAAAACGTTTTTGGTCACCACGGGACGGATTGCTCATGTTTGGGTCCACAAGCGACAGCATTTCTTATCCGCATCATTTCTGGAACAACCGAGCTGAATTTAATCACGCCCTACGGGCATCACTCTCGTCCTGAGCGACACCATTATTCTGAATCACGTCGCAGTCATCTCGACAAGATTCGGCCTAGCGGTAGACCAGAGACGACGGGACAAAGCAGGGCAACATTTGCGAGGTCATCAAAAAAGATTCCACAGCTTTAATTGATGGAGGGTACAACGTGGGGCGACGGCTGACCAGCAGAGACAGGAGGTGTAGCAGCTCCAAACGGGATCGAAGCCAGCTTCATCACGAATGGATCGACGGCCACGTGACTATAAACTTTACTCATATTTGACGTTTAATAATATTTCACTTTAGTGGTTATTTTTTAACACGTTTGTATAAACAAACACCTCATTACACAATACAAATTAATAAATGGTTGGCAGCTCATTATCAGTTAAAACTTTAAAGATAAAGATATACTTTGTTACCATTTAGATTCATAATTTCAATAATTTAACTGCCAACAAAGCTTGATTAGTTAGAGAGAGTAAGTTTATGTTCAAAACAACGATCGCTAGCTACCGAAACGTATTTAAACTCATTTAAAATTAAGTTTGTGGTTCACATGCTCTATGCTCAATTTCTTTCTAAATATTTTTCCTTTTTTTTATTTTAAATTATAATAATGGCCGAAGTAAGGGCTCTAATAAAAAAACGAGGCACAATTAAGGCCTCAATATCCCGAGTAAATACCTTCGCGGATAACTTCGATTTGTTAAACAGCGATCCTCATGCGCTGAAAATAAAACTGCGTCATTTGATGGAATTATCCACCAAATATGACGAGATTCAAACACAAATCGAAGCGGAGGAAGCGGACGTTGCTTTAGCGAGTGATAGAGTACAAACGGAGGACGGTCTCTGTACTATAGAATGTAAATTGCAACACCTGCTGGAGCAAGCTGAGCATATGAACCAAAAACCAGTAAATAATGCTGAAGGTAAACAGCCTAAAACACCCCCCATTCAATTGGAACCAATAAAATTACCACGGTTTGAGGGTAGTATTGTTGAGTGGCAACATTATTACCATATTTTTCTTGAATTAATTCATGTCAGAGTAGATCTGACGGATATACAAAAACTTCACTATTTGCACTCGTCTTTACATGGCGAGGCACTTAATGTAATAAAATCGTTGCCCATCACTCATGAGAATTACGCGGTGGCTATCGATCTGTTGAGGAATAAATATCAAAGTAAGCTAATTGTTTCCGCCCATCACGTGTGGAGTGTCCTGGACGTACCATTAGTTCAACAAGAATCCCAAGTTAGCATATCGCAATTTATTGATCAAATCTCTGCCAATATAAACGCTTTAAATAATCTCAAACTGCCAGTCAACACGTTCGAAATTATTGTCGTAAATTATTTAGCCAAAAAACTTGATAATTACACTTTACGTTTGTGGAAAGAGAGTTTATCGGAGCATAAATTCCCTGATTTTAATAATTTTATAAATTTTCTAAATTCACGAAGAAAATTACTGCAAAATCTCGATAACGTGACTAGCCCCACGAGCAGGTTGAACAAAAGCGATAAGTCTCCTTATCGCAAGGCAGTTAAACAGATAAGCACTCCAAAGGGCGCATTCCACTCACATATTAGAAACAATTTATGCAGGTTGTGTAACGGTGGACATAGACTTAGCGACTGCCTACAATTTACATCGCTGTCTATCCCTGATAGAAAAAACGCGTTAATAAAAAACAAACTTTGCTTAAACTGTCTCCGTTCGGGACACGAGAGCTCAAAATGTCCCTCAAAATTCTCATGTAAAAAATGTTCTAGGCGTCACCACACCACGATTCATGTCCCCAACAGGGACGTAACTTCTGTTAACAACCAGTGTTCACTTAAATCACGGACCAATAAATCGGTATTGCTATCTACCGCCGTCTGTATGACATCTAATAAAGTCGGCAAAAAATTTCCCGTTAGGATATTACTGGATTCCGGTTCTCAAGCGAACTTTTGAACAATGGATTTCGCCCGCAGAATGGGCCTCCAATTGGTTAAATCGCAACTGCCCATCACGGGTATAAACAACTCGCTTTCCCAGGCTGACTTCAGTACTAATGTAAGGCTACATTCACGCTATAAGCCCTTCACGTTAAACGTACATTGTGCCGTATTACCCAGTATAACTAATAATTTACCGGCGGAGTCGTTCAATATTGCCTCTTTGAATTTACCCAAGCGCATATTCTTGGCGGATCCTCATCTACATCGTTCGGCGCAAGTCGATATATTAATCGGCGCTCAATATTTTCTCCAATTAATTGAACCTATGAAATATACGCGCGCACCACACTTTCCTATAATTCAGGAAACCAAGTTAGGATTTATTTTGGCCGGTGACTTACCATTCAACGTCGATATGACTAAAACGGTTTCTTCCTTTATGGTCTGTAAGGATGATAATCGGATTTCCTCGCAACTAAAGGAATTTTGGAAGTTGGAGGAGATCTCTAGTCGCGAAGCCCGATCTGAAGACTCGCCGTGTGAAAAGCATTTCGTGGAAACCACTAGCCGTAACCGCGATGGGAGATTCGTGGTATCCCTACCCCGCAGATCTGATAAATTACATTTGGGAGATTCTCTCCGCGGAGCCATACGCAGATTCCAATCGTTAGAGTTCAAGTTCAAGCAGAACCCTATCCTTTATAAGGATTATAGCGAGTTCATGAGTGACTATCTGAAACTTGGCCACATGTCGCCGCTAAATGAATACGATCTGTCGCTTGACAGGTCAGAGGTCTTTTATCTGCCCCATGACGCAGTCTTCAAAGACTCTAGCTTAACCACTAAATTGCGCGTGGTATTTGACGCCTCCGCTAAAACCACCAATAATTTGTCCCTTAACGATACTTTAATGGTCGGTCCTACGATCCAGCAGGATCTGTTTTCGATAATGGTTCGGTTCCGTACCCACCGATACGTACTTATCGCGGACATAGAAAAGATGTATGGCCAGATCATTGTTAATCCCAAGGATTCAAACCTGCAACGCATCGTTTGGCGTGATGCGCCGCACAAGGAATTGCGACATTACGCGCTAAGGACGGTTACATACGGCACTGCTAGTGCCTCCTTCCTCGCTACACGTTGTCTGGCTCAGATAGCCTACGAAAATGAACCCGACTACCCTACAACTGCTAAGGCCATAGCAAATGACTTTTACGTAGACGATCTCATAACGGGTTCGGATGATCCGAACGGCTTAGCTGAAATGAAGTGCGAGATCGTGAGGTTGTTGAGTAGGTATGGTTTTTCGTTACATAAATGGTTCTCTAACCATCATAAGATTATGACCCTTCGCGCCCAAGTAACCCGTGATTTCAGCAAAGGCCAAAACGTGCGTACATTGGGAATCCAATGGAACGTTGAAAGGGATAACTTTTTATACACCGTTAGGGGTGATGATAATTTAACCGTTTTCAACAAGAGAAGCGTGTTGTCTATCATCGCCGGGATCTATGATCCTTTAGGATTGATCGCTCCCATCACATTTTACTGCAAGAATTTCGTGCAACAGTTGTGGTTGGCGGGCACAGATTGGGACGAACCCCTATCTGGATCATTGGCCAATCAATGGTTGGAATTATACGCTCAATTAGTCTCCGACACTCATTTTGAGATTACGAGGTCGGTTAAGAGATCGAACAATTACCCAATCAGTTCATTACAGCTGCACGGATTCGCCGACGCTTCGGCTAAAGGTTACGCGTGTTGCATTTATGTGCGGGCGGTCTATTCGAACGGCGCCATATCATCAAACTTGTTGTGTGCTAAATCTAGGGTCGCTCCGCTGAAACAGATAACGCTACCACGACTTGAACTTTGTGCTTGTTTATTGTTGGCTCAATTAACGTCCAAGGTTTTAAACGCCATCGATTACAATTTTGACGGACTATATCTTTATTCGGATTCGATGATAGCGTTGTACTGGATACATCAGCAATCTTCCCGCTGGAAGGTATTTGTGGCCAACCGTGTCGCGGAAATACAGCGTCTTGTTAGCAGCAGGGGAATTTGGCGTCATGTAGTATCAAATGACAACCCTGCCGACGTTTTATCGCGCGGTTGCCTCCCTCGTAGTTTGCACTGTCATACTCAATGGTGGCATGGTCCCTCCTGGTTAGCTCATGATTCGGCTTCATGGCCGGTCAGCGCGCTCGACATTAATTCTCCCTGTACTTTTCCCGAACTTGAGGAGGAACGTCGCAAGCAGGTTCAAACCTCACTAATTGTCGCATCCTCAACACATAGTTATGTTGAAAATTATTCATCACTTACGAGGCTTATTCGCGTCTTCGCATATTGCCGTCGATTTTTTCGCAATTCTAGGCTCGCGGTGGTTGATAGACACACGTCCTTTTTGTCGTCTCAAGAATTGTCAGACACGCTCTTGATTTTTGTCCGGCAATCTCAGAAGTTGCATTTCGGCGTAGAAGTTATGGAACTTGAGGCACACCGGTGCCTTCCTCGCAGTAGTAAAATTCTTGCTCTTAACCCATTCCTGGATGAATCAGGCATTTTAAGAGTGGGTGGACGCTTACAATTCTCCCCACTTAGCTACGAGAGTAAACACCAAATAATTTTGCACCCGCACTCTCATCTCACGAGATTAATAATTGAACACGAACTCATCCGTTTGTTGCACGCTGGAGTGCAATCAACTCAAGCTTCGCTTAGGCGAAAGTATTGGATCATACACGACAAATCCTATATCCGCTCAGCGATACATAAGTGTGTCACTTGTTTTCGTTTCCGGGCTAAAGGCGCGAATCAACTACTAGGTCAGTTACCCCCTTCAAGGGTCACGCCTTCAAGGCCATTCTCACAGTCGGCCGTGGATTACGCCGGTCCTGTACTTTGCGCCATGGCGGGCAGCGCTCTAAGTCCACGACCAAGGCATACATCGCGCTATTTATATGCATGTGTACTAGGGCCATCCAATTAGAATTGGTGTCGGATCTCACTTCCAACGCCTTTATAGCGGCTTTAAAAAGGTTCATATCGCGCAGAGGTATTCCCGTGCAAATATTTTCGGATAATGGCACGAATTTTTGTCGTGCCAACAACACGTTGCATGATTGGTACAAATTTTTAACCTCCAAGGAAGTTGAGCAATCTTCTCTGGAGTTTTGCGGTCTCCACGGCATCAAATGGTCCTTTATCCCCCCTTCAGCCCCTCATTTTGGTGGTTTGTGGGAAAGTGGTGTAAGGAGTGTTAAATTCCATTTACGTCGCGTAATAGGCGGTACGATTTTGACTTTCGAGGAATATTCTACTCTTCTTTCTCAAATTGAGGCTTGCCTTAATTCACGCCCGTTATGCGCGTTGTCCGACGATGCTAGAGACCCTGAACCCTTAACACCTGCTCATTTTTTGGTCGGTGCTCCACTGACGGCACTTCCGGAACCCGATTATACCCAAAGCAATAATAGTCATTTGGGCAGATGGCTTCTGCTCCAAAATTTACGCAGACCATCTGGAAACGGTGGTCTAGGGATTATCTGCACCAGCTGCAGCAGCGCAATAAATGGCGCACCCCGCTAAGGAATTTGAATGTTGGACAGCTTGTCCTCATTTTGGATGACAATTCCCCCCCTCCAGAATGGAAGCGTGGGGTAATTACCAATGTTTTTCCGGGTCAAGATTCCTTAGTACGCGTCGCAGAAGTTCGCACCGCTCTAGGTATCTTACGCCGACCCATCCACAAATTATGCCCCCTGCCGGTGGCAACAAGCTAATCGTATGCGTGCCATACGAGGTGTGTGTGTGAGTGTGTGCGTGTCACATTACATGGACCACACCCGGGACATTCCCCGGGGCGAGCATACAAGTCAATTGTATCATAAGCATTGTAATATTGTTTACGTGCCGCTAGCTATTACTGCAATAGTGACTGTGTTTCATATGTACTATCAATTATTATGGATGTTGTGTATTGTATTTTTCAGTGTCATGTACCATTGAACTTTGATATGATTATGATAACATTATGTTTCTATTATTTTTATTACTATATATGAAGCAGTGATCAAGATGGTTTCTCTTATATAATTTAAGATTATTATTTACGTTTGTCAAGGTTTAAATATATGTATTATGTATTTTTTATCCACATGGTATGCTTCAAGAGAGATCACGTTTAGTTATGTAAAGGTTCGTGTTTATCATGATTTTTTATTTGTTGTACATTTTCTAGCACAGAAATTGTTTTGTTTTTACTTAAGCTTTGTGCTAGCTTAATGAATTTTGTTTTCTACAAATTTTATGTATAAGCCTTTAAGTGTATTATGTATTGTTTATATATATACATTGATAATGTTTGTAATATACTGTTCCTAGTTAATGTTTAATGTACAAAATCGTCCCGATTTTGGCGGGCAGTATGTTTAAACTTTGTACTGGTTTATCAGCTGTACGCGGTCTACCCCGCAACACGGCACGCGCGGATGACGTCACGCGCTTATCAAACGCTGCAGCCGGCTACAGGCAAGTTTAGTTTCTAACAAGGCTCCGAGCGCAACTCTCGTAAAATACTTCTCTTCCAGCCGCGGCTTCTGGATATTGTTTGTCATGCATTCATAAGATTTCGTTTAATTCACTTACCTGCGTCCATATACAATGGACCACGATTTTATTCAAATTTAATATCGGGCGTTATTGCCACAAATGCATCCGCACGTGCCGATCGTAACTAACAATCCAAATTATTCAATAAACGCATGTTCAATATCTTCAATACAGTCCATTTCTTTCTAACATACAATCCAGCCTTCCTCATTAGCGTCTTTGGAATAACTCACGATTCTTCAAGAGCTTCAAAACCGCAACAAGGGGACAAAAGAGCAAAACTGAAGGCCCATCCAGTGAACAAAGTACTTAATAAATGCGAATGTATAGATTTTTGTATGAAAGCACGTCCAGCAAACGTCTTGAGAATATTTGTTAAGGCAAAATTAAGAAATTACATATTATATTAATACCGGTATTCAGTTTGTATACATTTATTAGTTACAAATGTTGACTATAAAAGTAGTAATATATAACATAAAAATGTTCTAATAAACATGCAAATTCCTTGTAGGTTTAAAGCGCATGGTCAAAACAATATCATAAAGCAACATAAAATGAAACAGAGAACTACATTAAAAGTAGTAAAATAAATCGCTTACCAAATCGTCTTCTATTAATAAACACTAACATTTATTTTTAATATTTAATAAATATTGAAAACCAGACATTTTGAAATGTAACTTTCCTGGTCTTAATTGCTGCAATGTATGTTATTAAATCACTATATCTAAAGACGAAGTATATCGTTTTCAAATGAAAGTATCGCTACATTTGATACCCTGTTGGTAGATATTGTTGATCTTAGGTACGATTTACTCAATTTAAGTTTACTAAACGATCTTTCACAAGAAGACACAGACATTGGTAAAGTAAGAAAAACGTTTTTAAGCTGTTGCTAGTGTTTTGTAGGCTTCTAATCCCATTGAAGAAATGTATTGTAGCGTCCTTGAGGTATAAAGTCCACTGGTTCTCCGTTAGCTTTTGCCCTTTTTAATAAAAGTATGACGTCTTTCAAGTCAATGAAAAATTCTTCACTGTATAGTTCATGGGGATACAGTTTCGCAAGCACTGTGCCCTTAATATTGATTTGGGAAAGCCCTTAAAATATACATCCCCATCAGTACGAACGTCTCAAAATTACAGAGGAACCCAAAGCGTTTTTCTAACTCTTTTATGTTCGAGAAACGGCTTAAAATTTCAACTGACAGTTTGTCCAAAATTTCAGTTAGAGAAGGTCGCATTTCTTGCCGAACGGTTAATGCAGAATCGTCTGTATACTACCCCAGTATCGTGCGCTTCCTTCTTATCCTTCTTGTCAATGCTTGAATAAAGCTTATTCCTTTGGTCTGCAAGATTTTCTGGATTTTTTCCTAGAAGAAAGAATATCTGTCCAAAAAAAGAACAAGGCCACAAAATTCAAGTTTTTTTATCGCATTAATTATTAATGCTGCATCTTCCCTCGTATCAATTGTTTCAATCGGAGTATCCCTCAGTTTCTTCAGTGGAGCGATCACTTCATACAGCTGAGTGGATATTGCTTTCACCGCATCTGCTTTTAAACTCCATCTGGTATCACAATGTCCTTTTAGAGTAATATGTACGAAGTCAACACTCCATCTATGAGTGGAGCAAGAAAAGAAGGTGAATAGACGTTCTACTGTCCCTAGAAATGTCACTGTCTGAACATTTACATGAGCTGCATGAACTCGAACCAAGTTAAGTGAATGATTGTCACAAGGAACAAACACAGCTAGTGGATTCAAAACGAATATTCTCTTCAGAACTCCTGAATGGATACCAGCCATTGTTGCTTCATTGTCATACGACTAACCTCTGCAATCGCTAAGATTCAATCCATCTGTTTCGAGTTTACTTGTAATAGCTTGTGTGATCCCCTCCGCTGTTTGCACTTCTAAAGGAATAAAATCTGTCATAGCTAATCTATGTGAAGGAATACAATCTAATAAAATCTATATCAAGGCTTCCTTGATATCAAGAGAATTGCTTTCAATTTCAACAAATCTTATAATCTGAGATATTTGTTTTACTTGTGCATCATTTGGTGTTGTGTCAAATATAATACTAAAGTACTTCGCCTTCTTTAAAACAAAATATTTTGACCATATTGGTATAGAGGAAGCATCCTCAGTGACGTGATTAAGACAGAGCACAAAATCTTAATCTGTTGATTTATACAGATGTTATGTCTGTATCCTCTCCCACAATATTACTTTACCTGGTACTAATGGCAAAAGGAGATATGTGTGGGGCCCCAAAGTGTTCCTGGCGCGAACAATAGGCCTTCATTAAACGTAACCCTCGAGAAGTCTTGGGGAATAGTTTTTTAGACTTTTCTCCTACCTGCAAGTATTGCCTTACGCTAATAATTTTGAAGAACTAATTCCTTATAACTGAGCCGATACGTCTGAATATAGATCACTGTTCAAATCACGTACACATGCACAGACTTTGTCGTTTACAATGCACAAACTTACGTACCTACACCTGTGTGTGTGTGTGCGTGCGTGCGTGAGTGAGTGAAATGTACCCACTACTTGTCTCACGCCTACCTTCAACTACCCTGTCACCAACCCCAAATATACATGTAAAGATAAACATTTATTTCAAGCACTTATTTCACGTTAATTGCATAATACAACAGAACAGTATTTGTACTGGTACCATTTGGTTTTGATAGGACGCGAATGAGTGTGTGTTTGTAGGTACGCACGCGCCCGATGTGTTTCGTGTAGATGAGAGTTTCTATTCGTCTATCCTGTACATTCATATTGTAATAGATCTTTGTTTAGGGGATTCTGGGGAGCTAACTTCCCGTTTAGTTTTGGTTTAATATTGTAAAAATTTATGTTTACTGATATATATTATTATTGACTTATGGCTCAATTCAACCTAGCGCTGAATCCAGCTTGATAAGTTCGGTTGTTACAAAAGAAATTATTTAACGAGGTATTTTTACTTCGGTCAGTTTATTCACTCAGAAGTCCTTCCATTGACTCGTTGAATCGGTGGTATAATTTCTTGTGTAACAATCGGACTTATCAAGCTGGATTCAACGCTAGGTTGAATTGAGCCATAAGTCAATAATAATATATATCAGTAAACATAAATTTTTACTATATTAAACCAAAACTAAACGGGAAGTTAGCTCCCCAGAATCCCCTAAACAAAGATCTATTACAAGTTGGCGCCCAACATGGGGCTTCGAATTAAGACTATTTAATAATAAATAAAAATAATTAAAATCAATTTACCTAATTTCGAGCAAGCAGCTACAATACCACAAGGAATAGAAGAATAGAACATATACCAGAAGAGGTCAACGTCTACGAAACGCGCAGCGGACGCGGACCCAAAAATCAATATGGACGAGAAGGAGGCGACGCCGGTGGAAGACGTCGAAGAGGTACTGCCCCCCAAGGAACCAGAGCAACCCACACAATCAGGGGATGCGAACATTATGGAGATGATGAAGTTTATGAAGGAACAATTCCAGAAAATAGACGACAACAGCAAGAGTTTAAGGCAGGAGTTGAGCGGAAAAATAGACGACAACAGCAAGAACATGGAATCGCTAAAGCAGGAGTTAAGCGGAAAAATAGATAACAGTAACAGGGATTTGAAGGAAGAATTAAAAGCACACAGTCAAAAAAATAATGACTTACTAAATAAGAAAATAGACGAGCTGAAACAAGACAACCAAAGAAATATGGAAACTCTGAACGAGAAAATCGAAGAAGAAATGACCGAAGTCAGGAAGGAAATGGCTGAAATAAATGAGAAGTGGAAGCAGACCAGCGATGAACTGCAGCGAACAAAAGAAAGTATTAATGTTCGGGTGAACAGCGTGGAGGAAGCTTGTCAAGGCCAGATCACAACCGTCCAACAAAAGACTGAAGAGCGATGCACGAGTATTGAAACGACCGTAATTACTATTCAGACACGGGTCGATAACAATTACGAGAGAATCGAGGACATACAGAGGCGGGAAATCCCAAGAATACGTGAGGAGATCGAGAGTATCGGGAACCGACCAGCAGTAGTGCCCACGTTCCAACACACTGACAACAGGGAAGCCATGAACTTCAAGGCATATAAGCGAAACCCCATGGAATTCCTCGCCCGAATAGACGAAACGCTGAGTAAAAATCGAGAAACAAGGTGGCCAATCATCCGAGGCCAAATTGACGAATACGTTAAGGAGACCAATGACAATTGGTGGACGGCGACCAGACATGATATCCAGAGTTACGGCGAATTTAAAAAGCTATTTAAAACGAAATATTGGTGCGAGCAATTTATGACACCCCATACATAGCAATGTTTGGAAGACCTCCACCAAGGGAGATAGCTGAGATTATTAATTTTCCTCGAGGCGAAGAATATCAATTCAACGCAATCAAGTTCTATGACAAAATACTAGAACGAACAGAGAAGAGGAGGAGAAAATATCAAGAACACCAACCCAAGCCCATAGAGTACAACGTAGGAGACCAGGTGTTACTCAAAAATAGGGAACTGCCCAGTACAGTAAAGGGCATAGCGAAAAAACTATTATTGTTATACACAGGACCCTATACTGTTACCAAGAAGAATGGTAATAATACCTATGAACTCATAGAGACCCAGACACAAAGGAAGAAGGGAACATACAACCAAACCTCCATGAATATATACAATTTTGAATAAACAACCAAGTATAAACCTAATACTCTTTAAGACACTATGCTTCATCCTTCAACATTAATTTCAAACAAAAAAGAAATTAATAAATCATCGAGAATAAATGTCACAGATCAGACATTTGAAGGAGTAGAGGATCAAAACAACGAAAAGTCGTACATTGAAAAGAGATGGATTTAACAAGGAATGAGAATGATGCAAAAAAATAATAATATGAGGAGCACACGACCAAAAGAGTCGAAGTGATAAAAATAAATATGAGCGAAGCCAATATGAACAAACCAAATACATTATGCCACTTCCTAATATTAATTTCAATCAAAAAAGGAAATTAATTAACGTTCAGAATAAGTGTGAGTATCAGACACTTGAAGGAGAAGAGGGGAAGAACACCAAAGTGAAAATAATAAGAGAGAGGGATATTGTAATAAAACAAATATAATAAATACTTTATGTATGCAAGAATGTGTAGTAATGTTCCTCTTTGGAAACGTCGATTTGGTAACGTTCCTGGTCTTCGTGGTTACCAAATAAAATCTGTGTGAATTGCTGTTGTAACAATTTGAAAAAAAAATAAATTTAAAATTTATTTAAAAAAAAAATTTTCTGAAAAAATGTTTTCTGGGTAATTTGGTTCTTAAAATTTAGGAACAAATCGAGTTTATTGATTGTAATTAGAAATGTGATGGTATGGTGTTTATTTTGGTAATAGTGTCACTTTCAGTAAATTTGTTTAAAAGACAATCTGGTTAACTCCAAGTTTAGGCGAAAAACGGCTCTCTTCTTCTTCTTCTTGAAACGTTGTCGTTTCGTATATACCGCCTTTCGGTTAGTTGGGTTTCTTGATTAATTTACCTGTTAAGCCTTTTTATAGTAAAAATCCACTCCAAATTACCAAAACAGAACGTTTATTAATAAAAATAATGAATCTGTTCGATTAAAATCGATGTTACCATGTAGTATCGACTCACTCAGGGCCGGTCGATATAAACAGTTTACATTAGTATTATAAAAATATGGTTCTTTAAACGGTTATTTAAGATATAGCCAGAGAAGGTTATGGGCAGGAAAGTATAACACTTACAATTATAAAATGCCTTAATATTAAACAATACAATGATAATTAGAAATAATAAAAGTTTATATATGATTTTTATTCAAACCAATTGCAGCCAAATGTCGTTTTTTCACAGCAGTGAGTATGGATCAAAATGGCCGACTGACGCATGCGCGATGAAGCCTCTAACATTGACGAAGTGCTTGTTGAAATAAAGATGTCCTTTCTTCGTGTAAATGGTCTCAGCAATTGTATATGATCGTCCTGGATATATTTAAATGTCACTGGTGTATGATGGAATAGTTCACTTGGTGTAAAATGTTGTTATTGGATATATCTCATTGTGTCTATGTGTGTCGGTTTAACCTCGAATTTTCAGTCTGTATATGGTGTGATATCAGTGTTATTCCGTTTAATTAGTTTTATGTGGTTCAGTTTATTGGTGTTACGCTGTTCATAGGTCAACTTCACCACTTCACAATAAATAAAATAGTTCAAAATAATTTTATACAAAATTTCACGGAACTCGGTTTATAACGTAACCGCCATTAAAGGTTATTTCTAGCAAAAATTCACATTAAGTGGACTCGTCAACGTATAATAATGAACTGTTCTGATTTCCTTCGTCTCCTGAAAATCTTAGCCTATTTAATATATCTTATACATTGTTTCAAATTATCTTAGCTTCCGATACATTTTATTTTGATACATTATGCTCAAAAAATAATTTCGTTATTAGTTAACTGTACGAAATATTAAATACATATTCGGTTTCATTATTCTATTCTGCTTATTTTGCTAGTAATTAATTTAGTGTTACAAAGTTTCATTAGAAAATTATATTTATTACATTTTTGGCAGGTAGGCCTAAAATTATACTTCCTGTTGTCTAAGCAAATAATAGCCATTTTCCCTAATATAATTATTATTCTATTAAATCTGAAATTGATATAATTGTCTATTCTTACTTAATTTATTGCAATTTAGTTTATTAATGATGATTTTTAAATACAATTCATTTGTCTATGACTCCTCCTGTGATAATGTCAGTTAGTCCATTCCAGTTTTAATGGTAATTTTATTAGATAAATAAATAATTTTACTTATATAATGACCATATCTTTAGAAAGCCTTATTTACATGGTATACTATATGTTGAGTTTATCTTGCATAAATATTGTCAGTTTAACTGGCTTATAAGACTAGATTTATTAATTATTCTGCAGTTTAAATTCATTATATGGCCTAGATTTGATGTGTTGCTATTTGCAAAATTTTTACCAATGTAGTTATTTTATATCCTTCTCTGACTTCTTATACTTATATACTTTATTAACAATTAGTTCTTTGACTGGTATAACAGTGATTATTGATTGTACAATTAAAATATAACACCTATCTCTATCAAAACCGGTACCTTGAATAATACCTTTGATGTGTATTGATTACCTAGTAACATAATTAAAAATATTTTATAACATTGGGAATGATATCTACTTTTAGATAGGGTATTCCAAATTTAAATTGACAACAAAGTAACAGCTTATAATAATAATATCTCTTACTAATAATTCTTATCTGTCTAATTATTATATGGAACAGGAACATAACATCTTGGTTCCATATAATGGTTAACACTTCTTGAAACTAATTATTAACAGTCTGCTCTGTATTTCCCAATTTTAAAAGATTTATTCCCCCTCTCTAAGTATAACACTGGCTATCTGTTTCTTATTTCACTCTATGGAATGTTCATATAGCTTCAGTAGCCTTTCATTAGTAATATTACTATTTCATATCAAAATAGATACTGTTCACAAAACACTTAAAGTTTATTACTTTGTACTGCAACTCATGCACCTTTTTAAAGTTTATCAGTTATAATTCGATAACTTACACTTGTCCATGGTGATTTATTAATATTATTACTAGTCCTTTTCTAGCTTTACAACATGAAATATTCAACCATGGGGGGACTGTGAAGATTTGTTCATACAAATTAAACAATAACTTTTTGGATGCACTGTTATTTAATACTATTAACACTTTTGGTTTTTGTCAGTTTTACATTGTGATATGGTTTTTTGGGGTGTTATACTTTCTCTTTGGACATTCATTTATTTTTGGGGTTTTTGGGTTCTCTCCCTATGGGGTTTTTATTTTATATGGGTCGTCTCACTTCCTTCTTCTTTCTTCAGTATTTTTGGTCATTCTTCTTTCTTCTTTCTTCAGTATTTTTGGTCATTCTTATTTCTTCTTTCCTCAGTATTTTGGTCATTCTTCTTTCTTCTTTCTTCGGTATTCTTGTTCATTTTATATTTCTTCTTCCTTCTTTCTTCTTTCTCCAATAATTTTGTTCATTTTATATTTCTTCTTCCTCCTTTCTTCTTTCTTCAGTAATTTTGTTCATTTTATACTTTTTTCTTTCTTCTTTCTTCTTTCTTCTTTCTTCAGTACCATTTCGCTGTGTATGCTTTTGTTTCTTCTGGTCTGGTTTCATTGTCGGGGTATCTTAATTGCCTGCTTCTATCTTACCTGGGTAATTTTGTTATTGACATTTTTAGTTTTCTGGATTTTTAAATTTGTAGTATATATATTATTTGCAGATTTTTTCTTTATTTTAACTTTTCTTGTGAGTATATTAATTAATAGTGCCTTTTAAATGATTCTCATCTGCATATTCCACATATTAGAGCTTTATTAATGATCATTGAGTAATGTTTTTGTGTGGATTATCTGTCATGCTACAATATAAAGGAATGAAAGTAGGATAGAGAAAACCAATAAGACTATAATGTTGACCAGTAAATGGTGACCAATCAAAGCAAAATGATTGTACAAATAATACCAGTCAGAACTAAAACAAAGGTGATGAGAAAAATACTCAAATATTATAAAAACAAGTAATTACACAAAACTTGAAGGCATGATAAATATGACCAGACATGAAATCTGAAATCAAACAAGTATTAATAATGATAATGCAATTGCTAAATAGAAAATAGAAAGAGGGAGATCAATCAAAGGGAAAATAAATAAATAAGAAACAAAAAATCTAACAACAATATTGTTTCCAGTAGAGGACAGAGATAAGATGAAAAGTATAAAAAAAATGAAGAATATTATCAAATCTGAACAATAATTGAGTGAATTACCCTGAATATTTTTTATTAGTCGCACAATGACTACTTTGAATTTTTATGTTGATTTGTAGAGAAAAGCTCCAAATAACAATTTGACTGAGCAGAGATGATGTTCCTCTGGTCTCAGAAAGATGTAGGGTGGACAGCAGAGCATAGAAGCCAAAAAGTGCCCCTCTGGACTCTGCCAACTACCATGTTAGGGAAATGATAGGGAATTAAATACTACAGGGAAAAAACTAACAAGAAAGAATAGTGGATCAGATCGAAGATAACAATGTATTGAAATATGTGATGAAAAGGAAACAAGATATAAAAGACGGAAGCTCAGAATGATTATGAAACAATATGATAGATAATTTCTCAAATCCCGTAAAGGAATTCATCCAAATTATCTATTTTCGAGGGGGGACGATATGTAACATGACATATGAGCCCTAAGATTTCAGTGATATAAAATGATAACACATGTCAGATAATGAGTCAAAGAGACAAGCCAAATAATTTGTCTAAATGCCAAGCTCAACGCTACATGAGCTAACTATCACCAAATATAAACTCACAGCCATAAGAGTCAATAAACTGATGGTAAATACAAATGAAATGACATTATAGTGAAGAGATCTTGCACCACACAATGATTGTACCAATAGAAGCAACCACCCAATAGTTTTCGGTCAGTGAAGAACCAAACAGACACAAGAAAGAAGAAAGAAGAGGGAAGGAAGAAGAAAGAAGAGGAAGGATGAATTTGATTGGTTGAATCAACAAGCAGCGGCGATTACAAAAACGGTAAGTCCGTATATACTGGATCGAGAGTTCGACCCTGCGAGTTCGACACGACATCAAGTAAGTATTTATCAGTGAAAATTGTTTGTATTTTCAGCACAGAAATTACACCACCGAGTCATCGAGTCAACGGAAGGACTTCTGAGTGAATAAACTGACCGAAGTAAAAATACTTCGTTAAATAATTTCTTGTGTAACAATCGGACTTATCAAGCTGGATTCAACGCTAGGTTGAATTGAGCCATAAGTCAATAATAATATATATCAGTAAACATAAATTTTTACAATATTAAACCAAAACTAAACGGGAAGTTAGCTCCACAGAACCCCAAGCTATACATCGTATATCGTTTACTTACAAGTTGGCTTCCATCGCGGGGTCGAAAAGAAGACGACCAACGTTTACTTACAAGTTTGGTATATTTAGTTTAATGGTCAAATATCAAGTGAAGGACCAAACAGACACAAGAAAGAAGAAAGAAGAATCAGTGAAGAACCAAACAAGAAGGAAGAAAGAAGAAAGAAGAGGAAGGAAGAATCAGTGAAGAAGAACCAAAAACCATGGCATAAAAGATTGCAAGAGCCAGTCAAGTATAAATCAACACCTACCAATATGTATAATGACCAATTAACCTGCAGATTAAAGAGATAGACAGAAAACTGACTAACTGAGGTGACCAGTATACTATAAATAATGTTACAAATGAATAAGAAAAGAAATATTATACAAAGGAGTGAAAATAACAATAACAATTATTGATTAGAAGCTGTGAATTAAGCATAGTAACAAGATATGCACAGCAACAATGTAACAAAAGGAGTGTTAATATGTCTCAGAATATCAGCAAGCACTAGTCAAATAATCTGACAATCGTATATAAAAGCAAGAGAATAATGAAATGATTATTAGTTATCTTTATTAAAACCAGATATGCATAAAATAAGGTTAAAAGAATGCCAATGTGAGTCAAACTAACATACACATTGTTAGCACCAATGACCAAATAACATAACCTATGATGTGTGTAAGATTCACCTGTATTCACAACTAACAATAAAAAAAACCTACCCAAACTAGAATGTAATATATGTAAAAGCAAGTAGAGATAACAATCTTTCTACAGGTAACAAGATCAGATGCCCAAAATAAACTTTAAATGAGAAAATAAACAAAGAATATGAACCAAAACCCACTAAACTGGAATTCACTAATAAAACTTGTATAAAGTCACGTTATAAAAATGAATAGAAACGAAATGTCGATGTCAATACCACAAATAGGGTGTGATACCACTACTGTACTATAGTGCAAAGATAATAAGACAGAATACAGTATACTATAGTTATATTTAAGTGCACATGTCATGTGACACCAGATATAACTAGTATTGTTTAACCAAAGGCAATGTAAAAAAGTCTAATGTAGTAAACACACCAAGTCCAGTACTAAGACAATGTTCTTACTCAGCTATTGTAACTGAGAGACAATAACAAAAAGAACTCTAATACAAGAAAAGAATGATATTAAGTAGGCATCTAATGATGAAAATAGAGACCACTTAAGTAACCAAAAATGACCAAAAATTACCTCATTTTCCAGCTAGCAAAGGTAATCAGTAGTAGTAACCCTTTGTTATCAACAAATGGGAACAATTAGAAAGCAGACAAAGACTTTCTAATGAATGAAATCTGTAAATATAAATGTGAGTACCTAGGCTAAGATGACAGTAGAATAAGAATTCTATTTTATCAATAAATCTAAGTAAATAGTAACTAAGGAGTGATGCGAACTTGGAAGGCATGCCCTCAAGTGGGTATGAGTGCCATTATGTAGTGATAATAAAGATTTAAATATAAAATAACAGTGTTAAGTGAACCGTATTAATCACAAACAATAACTTTCTTAATAATGGACCAAAGCACACCATGAGTAGACTCAAATAATAGAGCCAAGTGTAGTGAATCCATTGATATGCTCAGATTTAAAATCGGAATGATATTAACAAAGTTATTACAATTATAAGAATTTGTGTCAAAATGAGTAAAACAGTTTTAATCTAGAACCCGAAGACCCACGCCAAACTTGACAATTAAAATATAACGCCGACGGGTATGTACACAAAAGTGAAGATCGCCCACCAATCAAATCCACGGATTTAGCCAAATTTTGGTCGTTTACTGAACGGAACGGCAGAGCGAAGCCTGCGTTCTGGACACTTTTCAATCAACATTCGAAGCGATGAGATGTCGTCCGACGAGATAAAAAGTCAGCTGATTTGTTAATGTGTGTGTGCGTCACTAAGTAAACAGGGTGACATAACCTAAAAATTGTGATAACGAATATACATTAGTATCAGTGAGTGAAGTGCAACAGTGCGAAGTAAATTGTCCAGTGTATAATCCAGGGCAATTTCGGTATATAAATTACAAAATTAAAAGTGAGTATAAGTGATTTATACTATTTCAATCAAACCACGAAAAACGATATTATCGAAACATTTCATAACAATGAACGTAGGTTAAGGTATACTTGTAACTGTAACTGAACAACAAATGACAATCCTCAGAGATTTAACTAATTTTATTTGTGAATTTATTAACCTTATAATTAATCTTGATGTATAATAATTATTTTTTGTGTGACTTTACCACACTTGATGACAGCTGTCAACCATAACATATCTATGAATTTAACCAAAAATTGCCAATGACTGAGGCTTGTCAGGTGATTGAATTATTAACGAAGGTTAATACAATATTTATATGTTTTTATGCTTTTATGATTTAGGGAAGAAACCTACCATCATTATAATATATCAATGTCAATTATTATGGTGAATAATAACCAAGGTTGTCAGAATAAATGGTTACTGGCAGCCATACAATTACAATCATATAACACTAAATACTGAATCAGATGTTTAACCAGATAACACTGTTTCGAATTCATAATTTTATTGTTCATTTAATTGTATTATCAAGAATTATCTTGACACTAATTAACTTTGTTTCAAGTATTTATTGTCCATTGAATCTAATAATTTTACTAACCTATAATGTCCAGATTAGAGACATGATTATTATGTTGTGTATTAATTGTAAGTGACTGAATTGTAGTCAACATCTGAATATTTAATAACAATCTATGAGAGTTCCATTCAATGTCTTGCTATCCTGTTAGCTCAAAGAACACACGTAGGTATTGAATTATTATTAACCAACAAACATTTAGATCCATTAAAATAGTAAACAGTTCTGCCACCCTGAGGCAAGTTTTCAGTAAAGTTGAAAGTCTCATGCTTATTATTATTTTTTTTTTGAATTTAATTATAAATCATATTTATGCTCAATCAGAACGAAACATTATTGTGAATAAAACGATTGTTGACATAAAAAAAAAAACTTGTAAGTAAACGTTGGTCGCCTCCTTTTCGAGCCCCGCGATGGAAGCCAACTTGTAAGTAAACGATATACGATGTATAGCTTGGGGTTCTGTGGAGTTAACTTCCAGTTTAGTTTTGGTTTAATATTATAAAGATTTATGTTTACTGATATATATTACTACTGACTTATGGCTCAATTCAACCTAGCGTTGAATCCAGCTTGATAAGTCCGGTTGTTACACAAGAAATTATTTAACGAAGTATTTTTACTTCGGTCAGTTTATTCACTCAGAAGTCCTTCCGTTGACTCGTTGAATCGGTGGTGTAATTTCTGTGCTGAAAATACAAACAATTTTCACTGATAAACACTTACTTGATGTCGTGTCGAACTCGCAGGGTCGAACTCTCGATCCAGTATATACGGACTTACCGTTTTTGTAATCGCCGCTGCTTGTTGATTCGACCAATCAAATTCATCCTTCCTCTTCTTTCTTCTTCCTTCCCTCTTCTTTCTTCTTTCTTGTTTGGTTCTTCACTGATTCTTCTTTCTTCTTTCTTGTGTCTGTTTGGTTCTTCACTGACCGAAAACTATTGGGTGGTTGCTTCTATTGGTACAATCATTGTGTGGTGCAAGATCTCTTCACTATAATGTCATTTCATTTGTATTTACCATCAGTTTATTGACTCTTATGGCTGAGTTTATATTTGGTGATAGTTAGCTCGTGTAGCGTTGAGCTTGGCATTTAGACAAATTATTTGGCTTGTCTCTTTGACTCATTATCTGACATGTGTTATCATTTTATATCACTGAAATCTTAGGGCTCATATGTCATGTTACATATCGTCCCCCCTCGAAAATAGATAATTTGGATGAACTCCTTTACGGGATTTGAGAAATTATCTATCATATTGTTTCATAATCATTCTGAGCTTCCGTCTTTTATATCTTGTTTCCTTTTCATCACATATTTCAATACATTGTTATCTTCGATCTGATCCACTATTCTTTCTTGTTAGTTTTTTCCCTGTAGTATTTAATTTCCTATCATTTCCCTAACATGGTAGTTGGCAGAGTCCAGAAGGGCACTTTTTGGCTTCCATGCTCTGCTGTCCACCCTACATCTTTCTGAGACCAGAGGAACATCATCTCTGCTCAGTCAAATTGTTGTTTGGAGATTTTCTCTACAAATCAACATAAAATTCAAAGTAGTCATTGTGCGACTAATAAAAAATATTCAGGGTAATTCACTCAATTATTGTTCAGATTTGATAATATTCTTCATTCTATTTTATACTTTTCATCTTATTCTCTGTGCTCTACTGGAAACAATATTGTTGTTAGATTTTTTGTTTCTTATTTATTTATTTTCTCTTTGATTGATCTCCCTCTTTCTATTTTCTGTTTAGCAATTGCATTATCATTATTAACACTTGTTTGATTTCAGATTTCATGTCTGGTCATATTTATCATGCCTTCAAGTTTTGTGTAACTACTTGTTTTTATAACATTTGAGTATTTTTCTCATCACCTTTGTTTTAGTTCTGACTGGTATTATTTGTACAATCATTTTGCTTTGATTGGTCACCATTTACTGGTCAACATTGTAGTCTTATTGGTTTCCTCTATCCTACTTTCATTCCTTTATATCCCTCTCTCTTATTATTTTCACTTTGGTGTTCTTCCTCTCTTCTCCTTCAAGTGTCTGATACTCACACTTATTCTGGACGTTAATTATTTTCCTTTTTTGATTGAAATTAATATTAGGAAGTGGCATAATGTATTTGGTTTGTTCATATTGGATTATCGCTCATATTTATTTTTATCATTTCGACTCTTTTGGTCGTGTGCTCCTCATATTATTAATGTTGAAGGATGAAGCATAGTGTCTTAAAGAGTATTAGGTTTATACTTAGTTGTTTATTTACAATTGTATATCTTCATGGAGGATTGGTTGTATGTTCCCTTCTTCCTTTGTGTCTGGGTTTCTCTGAGTTCATAGGTATTATTTCCATTCTTCCTGGTAACAGTATAGGGTCCTGTGTATAGTAATAATAGCTTTTTCGCTATGCCCTCTACTGTAATGGGCAGCTCCCTATTTTTGAGTAACACCTGGTCTCCTACGTTGTACTCTATGGGCTTGGGTTGGTGTTCTTGATACTTCCTCCTCCTCTTCTCTGTTCGTTCTATTATTTTGTCATAGAACTTAATTGCATTGAATTGTATTCTTCGCCTCGAGGAAAATTAATATTCTCAGCTATCTCCCTTGGTGGAGGTCTTCCAAACATTGCTGTGTATGGGGTGTCATCAATTGCTTGGTGGTATGATAGGTTTATATATTCTTCTGCACTTGACAGGTATTCTGACCATCTTCTCTGCTGGTTGTGACAGTAGGTACGGAGTATTCTCCCTACTTCTCTTAATACTCTTTCAGCTGGGTTGCTGCTCGGATGGTACACAGACGTTTTGTATGACTTTATACCTTGGTTGAGCAGCGTTTCCTTCCATTTTTTCCCACGAAATTGTGTCCCGTGGTCACTAATTATTGATGTTGGTCTGCCTATTTCGGGTAGGTAGTGTTGTATGATAATTCCCAATGTTTTCTGTGTTGTTGCACGGTTGATTGCGTACAATTTGGTATATTTAGTGTAATGGTCAAATATTATAATTAGGCATTTGTATTGGTGTCTATCATCACCTTGACGTGCACTCCGTTAATCTCGGTGCTTATGTAAGCGATCTCTGTGTTATTGTGTTCAGTTTCGTGATTGTTTTCTTCTAATAATTCTTCACGTATATTTTTGAGGAAATTGGTCGTAATAATTGTAATGGTGTTGTTTGTTATTCTTCTGTTTACCACATGATTGTACCCAATAGTTCGGTTCAGTGAAGGTCCATTCTGCGTTCTCACCGCCGCTTCTTGTTTAAAGGTGTTTTGGTCTCTATCTGCCGTTGGTCTGGCGAACTTCTCCGTTCGTCATCTTGGGGTCTATTCCCGGGTTGAGGGTGGTCTTCTTCGTAGTTGGATCGCCGATAATCCTCGTGACTATGACTCCTCCTAGCGTCGTTTCTGGGGTTTCGTCCGTCGTCGTAACTGCGACTCCTTTGTGGACTATGGTATCGGTTCGAATACCTCACATATGGGCGTCTTCCCCCTCCATAATTCCCAGCATGTACGTAATTTACTCTTCGGTACGGCCTGTTCTGCTGATTGAAATCGTTGTTCGGGTTACGGTTGTTGTAACCCGAATTATTCGTTCTGTTTGGCTGGTAATTCGGATTATTTGGCCGGCTGTTAAAATTGTTGTTACCGCTCAGTCGGTTATTGTTACCACTGATGTTATTGTTATTACTCTGGTTAGTGTTCGGCCGAAGGAACTGTCCTCTGCTATCGTGGTTATTATTTCGGTCAACAAAATTAGGACGGTAATTCCCACGATTGTTACTGCCGTTAGCTTGGCTTGCTGGGTCGTTGTACCGGTCGTTTCCTTGTCGACTTTTACGGTAGTACCCATCGTGTTCATATCCTTCCAGTAAGGCCGCCATCGCTTGTATAGTTTTCACCTGTCCAGTGAGTCTGGCCCTGGCGATGCCTCCTTCGTAATGAAATGCTAACTTGGTGACTAAGCTTTCTTCGGGGACCCGTGGCTTCAAATTTCTCGCCAGGCAAACTTTTCCCAGGAAGTAGGCCGTTAGTGTCGATCCTCTCCCTGTTTCATACCTTTCCGTAGCAAATATTGTCCCGTACAATGTTTTGGGTGCTCTCGGAACAATATTTCGCTTTAAATAGCTCTTTAAATTCGCCGTAACATGTCTGGTCGCCGTCCACCAATTGTCATTGGTCTCCTTAAAGTATTCGTCAATTTGGCCTCTGATGGTTGGCCATCTTGTTTCTCGATTTCTACTCAGCGTTTCGTCTATTCGGGCGAGGAATTCCATGGGGTTTCGCTTATATGCCTTGAAGTTCATGGCTTCCCTGTTGTCAGTGTGTTGGAACGTGGGCACTACTGCTGGTCGGTTCCCGATACTCTCGATCTCCTCACGTATTCTTGGGATTTCCCGCCTCTGTATGTCCTCGATTCTCTCGTAATTGTTATCGACCCGTGTCTGAATAGTAATTACGGTCGTTTCAATACTCGTGCATCGCTCTTCAGTCTTTTGTTGGACGGTTGTGATCTGGCCTTGACAAGCTTCCTCCACGCTGTTCACCCGAACATTAATACTTTCTTTTGTTCGCTGCAGTTCATCGCTGGTCTGCTTCCACTTCTCATTTATTTCAGCCATTTCCTTCCTGACTTCGGTCATTTCTTCTTCGATTTTCTCGTTCAGAGTTTCCATATTTCTTTGGTTGTCTTGTTTCAGCTCGTCTATTTTCTTATTTAGTAAGTCATTATTTTTTTGACTGTGTGCTTTTAATTCTTCCTTCAAATCCCTGTTACTGTTATCTATTTTTCCGCTTAACTCCTGCTTTAGCGATTCCATGTTCTTGCTGTTGTCGTCTATTTTTCCGCTCAACTCCTGCCTTAAACTCTTGCTGTTGTCGTCTATTTTCTGGAATTGTTCCTTCATAAACTTCATCATCTCCATAATGTTCGCATCCCCTGATTGTGTGGGTTGCTCTGGTTCCTTGGGAGGCAATACCTCTTCGACGTCTTCCACCGGCGTCGCCTCCTTCTCGTCCATATTGATTTTTGGGTCCGCGTCCGCTGCGCGTTTCTTAGACATTGACCTCTTCTGGTACATGTTCTATTCTTCTATTCCTTGTGGTACTGTAGCTGCTTGCTCGAAATTAGGTAAATTGATTTTAATTATTTTTATTTATTATTAAATAGTCCTAATTCGAAGCCTCTTACGTTTGGCGCCCACTTGTAAGTAAACGTTGGTCGCCTCCTTTTCGAGCCCCGCGATGGAAGCCAACTTGTAAGCAAACGATATACGATGTATAGCTTGGGGTTCTGTGGTCTTGCGGTCCACTCCTGCCGCAACGAACAGACGTTTCGGCTTCTTCTCTGGCAAAATTTTTTGCCACAGTACTGTGGTTAGCTAACGAACACCGTGTCAGTTACCGAATCGTTCTCACAGTGAAAACGGGCTCCAGAGAAGAGGCCGAAAAGTCTGTTCGTAGCTGCAGGAATTGGCCACGCGTCCTAATAGCCCGGAGACAAATCAATTATATTCTAACACAGTTGCCCCCGGAAGAGAAATCACTAAGTACAGATTAATACTTCACCTTTGAAATTCTCCGAATTATTCATTGAATAGTCAAGAAATTCTAGTATCAACATTATAATGCTTTAATGATTAATATACCTGAAGAAATTTACAAAGCGTTACGTCCCGTTTTTCAGGTTAATTATATAAATCAAAATAAGAAAATATCATATTAACCTATGATATGAAAAGCTTTATATTACGACCTGTCAAATATTTCTCCACACTTGTAGTTAAAAAATTAAGAATAGCATGACAATATTATTTGAGAAATATTGTTTCATAAACTAGCAGTACGGTATTAAGAAGTGGTGAAGAATTCAGTTCTGAGTTATTTCAGCTGTGAATGATTATTTGTACGCTTACAGAAGTGTACCAGTTTGCTGTACTGTCTATCATAGGATTAAACAGGCAACTGCTGTTCTCTGGACATTAATTAAAGACAAGTTAAGTAATATTAGAGGCTACTGCAGGTAGAGTTCGAGGCACCAATAAAATGTTTTATTGTATTTTTCTGCCTTTCAGACGAAAAATGTGGAAAAACGGTTACTTACAGTAATTTTAAAACAAAGTGTGTTCACGTACATATTTACAAGTCAGTTTATAAGTCAAACTACGTGTTGCTTAAACAAATGTAAATATATTGAAAATCAATATAGTACTTTTACTAGGTGATTATAAACAGTATACGACAAAATAAGCTTTTGTGTCTAATTACCAATAAATATTTTACAAATAAAATGGATACAATAAAGGTATACGATAAAGTATTGCTTATGAAAATGGATACAATAAAAATACTATAAAAAATAGAAAATAAAATTAAATATAAAATAAAAACTGAACAATTAAGAAATAGGCTAATCAAAATAAACAACACATAAACAATAACAACAACAACAACAAATATGGGCTACATTCACATACATAAATAATAGAAGGAAAAAGCTAACAAAACTATTTAAAACACACAGATATTAAAATAACATACAAAACTATAAAAAATAATTTACAAAAACTAAGTAACTCGCAAAACAAAGTTAATACAACAACAAGTGGTTTACACAGAATTGAATGAAAAAATTTCAATAAATGTTAGATAGGACAAACAAAAAAAACTGAAAAAACGTTATTTTGAACCTCTCAACGCATATAAAAAACCATAAATAAATAAATCTAATTTAGCAACACATGCAATAAACACAGGACATGAATTCCTAGACCAACGTTTACGTAACTGCACGTGCCGACTTTCTGAGAGAGTTACGTAACTGTCGTAGCAGTATTTTACCTGCAGCATTTACGAAACGTAGCCCCATACTATGACATTAACGGAAATGTAGAATTTTTTTTAGGCAACCAAAAAAAAACTTTTCTAATCAACTGAGTCTTTTATAAAGCCAAGACGAAACTGTATTTTAAGAAATCTGATATTAAATTTTGAAAAACTTTTAATGTTTATATACAAAATATTGTCAAAAAACGGTGAATTACTTTAATATCTCCTGTTAAGTCACTTTGCATTTTATGCGATTCTTATTGATTAAAATAATTCATAAATTTGTTTTGTGCAGTCGTGTCGTGGAAGAACAGAAACCCACTTTGTGCCCGTTTGAATAAAATTTGAATATTTTAATCCAAGTTTCGAATCACAGGAAAGATTTAGATGCCATTAGAATCTAATATTACCGTGCCGCGAGCCGTACGCATGAAAGTTTGCAAGGGGGAGGGGATAATTTTGTATATGTGTACTACGTTGTCGGCAACAAAGAAGTAGTTTTTTGTTAAAATTCCTTTCCGAGTTGTTTGTCGTGGTCCATTGTTATCTGCAAAACCAGACGTTTCGGCAGTGCCATCGACTACTACATCAGTGAAAATCGAATGAGCTAACGTGAGGTGGTATACGTTAGTGACCACAGTACTGTGGTTAAGGCTGAAGAAAGAAGTAGTTTCTATGGAAACATTTCATTTCGAAAATAATTTTAAATATAAATCTTAGAACATGGAAGTCATGTACGGTTCTCCATACCGATATGTAAACACCTGATGGTGAAACATATGCTTTGAAACGCGTCATTAACTGTAAACAAGAAGTCACAAGGGCGACTGAAAAGGTTGGTTAATCCGGTAAATATTGAATTCAGAAAAATGTTTATGAAGTTGAACCAGCGCCCTAAATGAATGTAAAATTTGTACGATTGAGAAAGATTCAATTCATCTAATTTACAAAAAACGTGGAGGTGGGTTCTGCAAAGAACATTTTAAAAAGCAAAACCCTTCAAATTTATGTAAATTGATGAGTGGTAAATAACATATTTACCATATTTTAAAAACAACATATCTTTACTTTCGCAATGTGGCTTTACCGTAGAATACTGAGCATTTCATGGACAGCACATGTAACTAATGTTGAAGTTCTTAGAAAGATAGGGAAGTTATTAAGACAGTAAAGACAAGAAAGCTTTAGTATCTGGGACATCTCATGAGAAATGAACAGTGATTTTACTAACTGCAGTCCATACTACAGGGAAAAGTACTTGGTAAGAGAGGAATTGTGCGACCGAGAATCTCATGTCTTGAGAAATTTAAGGACTTGGTTTGGCATGAATACAACTGACTTATTCCGTGCAGCAATACAGAAAGTTAAAACACAAACACACAAAAACACATAAAAACGACATGCTAAACGAACAGACACAATTCAAACACATATTATTCGAACATATCACACCCCACGCACACAACATCGATCATTCAAAAGTCGACGCCGTCGCCAAAAACAAGACGGACAGCGCTCACAGTGGCAGCCTCTGACAAAGCTTATAATAAGCGAAAAATAGTTCAGGTTATAAGGTAAAACTTTTACGTTTTTACCAATATAAAAATGTATGTTCCGAGTCGGTAGTGATATACTTATATTTAGTTAATAACGGACTCGTGATGGACAACAAAATTCAAGATTTTAAAAAATCTGTATGATATCCAACATTCGAAACGGATAGGAACTATCAAAAGAAGAAGAAATGACATATGTAGAAATATGTATAAGTTATATTTTAGGTTAGACAGTATAGCTCATATCACAGGATTGCTATTGTCCAGCATAAAGTATTAGCTGTGTGTTCAATGGGACAGAAATCTAACTTCGTTTTTATAATCTTTTCACCACAGATTTTGTAGTAGTAGAACAGACCCTTTCTAGTCTATCATAATTTATTTCTGTTTGACAGTGGGAAAGTAGGAGTACATTATACGATCCTGTATAAACTGTATTGCTTCAGGCAACACTGCTGTGTTTTGGCGACACCAAATTGTTAGGACAGAAGTGTCAGACGAGATTTTCGTTTGCCGCAGAAACTCAGGGAAAGGAAATAGCCTTTGCTAACAGTCACTGCGTGTCTGGAATAATTTACTGAATACTTACAAGAGAAGACCGGAGATTCTCATATTCCACTTTTCTGTACTACTTCGTATGTCATGCGGTGTATTAACAAATACTCATGTCATTACAAACACGTGCAAAAAAATTTATAAACATTTAAATATCATCATTATCTTCATAACATAATGATGATATAATAATGATGATAATGATAAGTATAGTGATATACTAATGTTTAATTAATAATGGACTCATGATGGACAACAAAATTCAAGATTTTACAAAATCTGTATGATATGTAACATCCAAAACGGATAGGAACTATCAAAAGAAGAAGAAATGACATATTTAGAAATATGTAGCCAAGGTGCTGCCTGTTCGACCTTCAAAAATCCTCCATCCAACTCTTCCTGGGTCTACCCACAAACCTGTAATCTATAGGTTTATATTTACAGACTTGTTTGGCCAGTCTAGAATCTGACATTATTTTTAAGTTTTGTAAAATATATAAAAACACTTGGCACGTTTCACAGATTTTATTTAACTCTTACAGCTGTTTCGACCTCTTAAGTCATTTGTCAAAGAGATGAATGAAGACTAAACAAAGGTGGACATCTGGTTAGGGCATGTGTTGTGGGAACACGTGCGAGGGGTGAAGATGTGGAGGGGGGTTGCAGGAGCTAAGAGAAGGTCAAGTGTCTGTAAAAACTAAATAAAACCTGAAAGAAAAATATAAAATTAACTAAACTAAATATAATCTGAAAGCAAAATATATAATTAACTAAACTAAATAACAGCTTTTACTAGAGGGGATAAACAGAATTCAGTTTGTTCATTTGTTTCATTTTTTTTTTATAACAAATGAACAAACTGAATTCTGTGTATCCCCTTTAGTAAAAGCTGTTATTTAGTTTAGTTAATTATATATTTTGCATACAGATTATATTTACAATCAGAATGATCACAGTTGCACACCACTATATAAAAATTATCCCGATTAGCGCTTTCAAGCCTCACAGCCCATCGTCAGATCGGAATAGGCAGAAATTATTTTAAAAACAAACCCTTCACCCCTCTCCCCACCCTGCTCACACACAACAAGCTATAATATAAATGACCCTTCCCCACCCCCTAAAACCTGTCCACACCATCTGTACAGTTACATATTTTTCTAGCAAATTCCTTGTGTTTCAGTGTGTGTGTGTGTGTGTGTGTGTGTGTGTGTGTGTGTGTGTGTGTGTGTGTGTGTGTGTGTGTGTGTGTGTGTGTGTGTGTGTGTGTGTGTGTGTGCATCCTTTTAAACTTACCCTACTTCCTCTCCACACACATGGGTCAGTCACACACCCTTATTTTAACCATCCAATTAGTACTATGCAAATAATTCTTAATCTTTCTATCTGTCCTCTATCATTTACTTCTTAATCATGTTATAAAATATTTCTTCATTATCAAATTTAATTTTAATATTAATTAAATTGTCTAACCCTTTTTCTCTTTCTTTTAATATTTCTAACTCCTCTCTAAGCTTCCTTTCAACTGTGTTATTTACTACTTTTACAATTTCGTATTCTTCCAAAGGATTAACAAACTTATGGTTGTCTTCTATGAAATATCTTTCATATAACAAATTGGTTGTTCTATTACCTTCTCCACGTTTGTGGTCAGACAACCTGCATACGAATTTTCGTCCTGTCTCACCTAGGTACACTTTGTTGCAGTCTTTACACTTTAATTTATAAATTCCGCTTTTCTGTAATACTGGAATTTTTTCTATATTCTTATTCCTTATCTTATCAAATACCGTTTCACATTTTTTAATAGCTATATCTACTCCATATTTATTAAAACATTTTATAATTTTTCTAGTATGTGAACCTATGTATGTCAATGACCCTGCATAATTCTTTTGTTCTGGTTCTATTTTAGCTTTTTGTATGTTAACCCTTTTCATAACTTTATCCACTATGTTGGTGTTATAATTATTATTCCTTACAATTCCCTTTATCGTTTTTAACTCCCTAACTTTTGATTCGGTCTCTTTTAAACACTTCTGAGCTCTGTAACAAAATGTATTGATTGCCGCCATTTTATATCTATATGGGTGGTAAGACTCTCTTGGTATAATTATATCAGAATACGACTCTTTCCTAAATATCCCAAACTGTAGTTTCTCATTATCCTTAATTTCTATGTTCAAATCTAAGTAATTTATTTTCTTACCTCCTATCTCTTCTTTAAATTGTAAGTTTTTATCCTTATTATTTACCTCATTTATAAACTCATGCACTTCTTCCATGCTTCCTTCCCAAATTACTAATACATCATCAACGTATCTAGACCATAATTTTATATTGTCTTTATACTTAGTGGAAGTTATTAATTGCTTTTCAAAATCATTCATGTATATTTCAGCAAGAATAGGGGATAATGAAGACCCCATAGGTAAACCTTTTTTCTGTATATAAAACTTGTTATTAAACCTAAAATAGTTCTGATTTACACATTCTTTAATTACTTTCACCAACTGCTTTTTATACCTGTATTCTCCCATATTATTATCGTTTATTAACTTAATAACTTTATTTACTGTGATATTGGTAAACATGTCCTTAAAATCCAGTGATATCAATTTTGTATTCACATTAATCCTAATATTTTCTAATTTTTTTATCAATTTTACATTATTCTCTATGTTGTATTTTGTCCCAAATTCATATTTCTCTCTCAGTACTCTGCTAACTTCCTTTGATAATTTATAAATAGGTGCATTAATAAAAGAAACAATCGGTCTAATTGGTTTTCCTTCTTTATGTATCTTAACCTGACTTTTAAAAGTTGGTGCTGTTGGATTACTTTCCAATAAATACTTTTTCTTATTTTCTTCTATAAATGTTATCTGTTTCATCATTTGTTTTATCCTTGACTGGTACTTACTTGTATAATCATACTTTATTTCCTCGTATGGTCCTTCCCTTATAAATTCTTCCGTTTTCTTTATGTATTCGTCCTTTCTCAGTAGTACCATTGTATTTCCTTTGTCCGCCTTCGTAACTATAATATCATTTTTCTTTATTTTATTCTTTAGTTTAGTTACAGTTGATTTGATTTTTTGTTCATTTTTTGAATTATACAAACTTTTCTTAAATATTTTATCTACTACATTCCCTACTTCCCACCTTATTCTTTTTTTATCATTTTCATTTCCTAGTTTTTGTATTATGCTTTCGCATTCAATAATCGTTTTTTCTTGATTTAATTCTGGTGGCGGTGCGTATTTTAAGCCTTTTGCTAACATTTCTTTTTCTTCTGTATTGAAATTCACCTCTGTAAGGTTTATTACTCTTTTTTCATAGTTATTCTTAGAGAGGTGTTCCTTTTTTACTTCGTTCTTTCTTATTAATTTATTTAACTTATCTACCATTTTTTTATTTTTCTTTTCCAATTTCTTTTCTACGTACCCCAAACCAAAATTATATAATATTTCTTCTAACTCTACATACGAGTATATTCTTAACAATTCTATGTGTCTGTCATATAATTCCCTATTATATCTATTGATTAAGCCGTAGAGTGACCTTATTTCCAGTTTTATCCACAACTTCTCGCTTTGTTCTTTTACTTTTTTGGCTACACTGTTCTTATTTTTAATTTTAACTTGAGCGTACTTTGGGATGACATTATTATCCAGACATTGTTTATTAAACCATATTTTACTTAAAACCCTCTTCAATTTAACTTTTAACTTAAGATATTTAAAAACTTTACTTACCTTATTGTTGTCGTTTATTACCTCATTGTTGCTGCCCATTACCTGTAGTCGATTGCACATCTTAACAGACGTTTAATGAAGAAATTTGTGTTAGTGGTTGAAATCACAATCAGAATGATCACAGTTGCACACCACTATATAAAAATTATCCCGATTAGCGCTTTCAAGCCTCACAGCCCATCGTCAGATCGGAATAGGCAGAAATTATTTTAAAAACAAACCCTTCACCCCTCTCCACCACCCTGCTCAAACACAACAAGCTATAATATAAATGGCCCTTCCCTACCCCCTAAACCCTGTCCACACCATCTGTACAGTTAAATATTTTTCTAGCAAATTCCTTGTGTTTCAGTGTGTGTGTGTGTGTGTGTGTGTGTGTGTGTGTGTGTGTGTGTGTGTGTGTGTGTGTGTGCATCCTTTTAAACTTACCCTACTTACTCTCCACACACATGGGTCAGTCACACACCCTTATTTTAACCATCCAATTAGTACTATGCAAATAATTCTTAATCTTTCTATCTGTCCTCTATCATTTACTTCTTAATCATGTTTGATGATGTATTAGTAATTTGGGAAGGAAGCATGGAAGAAGTGCATGAGTTTATAAATGAGGTAAATAATAAGGATAAAAACTTACAATTTAAAGAAGAGATAGGAGGTAAGAAAATAAATTACTTAGATTTGAACATAGAAATTAAGGATAATGAGAAACTACAGTTTGGGATATTTAGGAAAGAGTCGTATTCTGATATAATTATACCAAGAGAGTCTTACCACCCATATAGATATAAAATGGCGGCAATCAATACATTTTGTTACAGAGCTCAGAAGTGTTTAAAAGAGACCGAATCAAAAGTTAGGGAGTTAAAAACGATAAAGGGAATTGTAAGGAATAATAATTATAACACCAACATAGTGGATAAAGTTATGAAAAGGGTTAACATACAAAAAGCTAAAATAGAACCAGAACAAAAGAATTATGCAGGGTCATTGACATACATAGGTTCACATACTAGAAAAATTATAAAATGTTTTAATAAATATGGAGTAGATATAGCTATTAAAAAATGTGAAACGGTATTTGATAAGATAAGGAATAAGAATATAGAAAAAATTCCAGTATTACAGAAAAGCGGAATTTATAAATTAAAATGTAAAGACTGCAACAAAGTGTACCTAGGTGAGACAGGACGAAAATTCGTATGCAGGTTGTCTGACCACAAACGTGGAGAAGGTAATAGAACAACCAATTCGTTATATGCAAGACATTTCATAGAAGACAACCATAAGTTTGTTAATCCTTTGGAAGAATACGAAATTGTAAAAGTAGTAAATAACACAGTTGAAAGGAAGCTTAGAGAGGAGTTAGAAATATTAAAAGAAAGAGAAAAAGGGTTAGACAATTTAATTAATATTAAAATTAAATTTGATAATGAAGAAATATTTTATAACACGATTAAGAAGTAAATGATAGAGGACAGATAGAAAGATTAAGAATTATTTGCATAGTACTAATTGGATGGTTAAAATAAGGGTGTGTGACTGACCCATGTGTGTGGAGAGGAAGTAGGGTAAGTTTAAAAGGATGCACACACACACACACACACACACACACACACACACACACACACACACACACACACACACACACACACTGAAACACAAGGAATTTGCTAGAAAAATATGTAACTGTACAGATGGTGTGGACAGGGTTTAGGGGGTGGGGAAGGGTCATTTATATTATAGCTTGTTGTGTGTGAGCAGGGTGGGGGAGAGGGGTGAAGGGTTTGTTTTTAAAATAATTTCTGCCTATTCCGATCTGACGATGGGCTGTGAGGCTTGAAAGCGCTAATCGGGATAATTTTTATATAGTGGTGTGCAACTGTGATCATTCTGATTGTGATTTCAACCACTAACACAAATTTCTTCATTAAACGTCTGTTAAGATGTGCAATCGACTACAGGTAATGGGCAGCAACAATGAGGTAATAAACGACAACAATAAGGTAAGTAAAGTTTTTAAATATCTTAAGTTAAAAGTTAAATTGAAGAGGGTTTTAAGTAAAATATGGTTTAATAAACAATGTCTGGATAATAATGTCATCCCAAAGTACGCTCAAGTTAAAATTAAAAATAAGAACAGTGTAGCCAAAAAAGTAAAAGAACAAAGCGAGAAGTTGTGGATAAAACTGGAAATAAGGTCACTCTACGGCTTAATCAATAGATATAATAGGGAATTATATGACAGACACATAGAATTGTTAAGAATATACTCGTATGTAGAGTTAGAAGAAATATTATATAATTTTGGTTTGGGGTACGTAGAAAAGAAATTGGAAAAGAAAAATAAAAAAATGGTAGATAAGTTAAATAAATTAATAAGAAAGAACGAAGTAAAAAAGGAACACCTCTCTAAGAATAACTATGAAAAAAGAGTAATAAACCTTACAGAGGTGAATTTCAATACAGAAGAAAAAGAAATGTTAGCAAAAGGCTTAAAATACGCACCGCCACCAGAATTAAATCAAGAAAAAACGATTATTGAATGCGAAAGCATAATACAAAAACTAGGAAATGAAAATGATAAAAAAAGAATAAGGTGGGAAGTAGGGAATGTAGTAGATAAAATATTTAAGAAAAGTTTGTATAATTCAAAAAATGAACAAAAAATCAAATCAACTGTAACTAAACTAAAGAATAAAATAAAGAAAAATGATATTATAGTTACGAAGGCGGACAAAGGAAATACAATGGTACTACTGAGAAAGGACGAATACATAAAGAAAACGGAAGAATTTATAAGGGAAGGACCATACGAGGAAATAAAGTATGATTATACAAGTAAGTACCAGTCAAGGATAAAACAAATGATGAAACAGATAACATTTATAGAAGAAAATAAGAAAAAGTATTTATTGGAAAGTAATCCAACAGCACCAACTTTTAAAAGTCAGGTTAAGATACATAAAGAAGGAAAACCAATTAGACCGATTGTTTCTTTTATTAATGCACCTATTTATAAATTATCAAAGGAAGTTAGCAGAGTACTGAGAGAGAAATATGAATTTGGGACAAAATACAACATAGAGAATAATGTAAAATTGATAGAAAAATTAGAAAATATTAGGATTAATGTGAATACAAAATTGATATCACTGGATGTTAAGGACATGTTTACCAATATCACAGTAAATAAAGTTATTAAGTTAATAAACGATAATAATATGGGAGAATACAGGTATAAAAAGCAGTTGGTGAAAGTAATTAAAGAATGTGTAAATCAGAACTATTTTAGGTTTAATAACAAGTTTTATATACAGAAAAAAGGTTTACCTATGGGGTCTTCATTATCCCCTATTCTTGCTGAAATATACATGAATGATTTTGAAAAGCAATTAATAACTTCCACTAAGTATAAAGACAATATAAAATTATGGTCTAGATACGTTGATGATGTATTAGTAATTTGGGAAGGAAGCATGGAAGAAGTGCATGAGTTTATAAATGAGGTAAATAATAAGGATAAAAACTTACAATTTAAAGAAGAGATAGGAGGTAAGAAAATAAATTACTTAGATTTGAACATAGAAATTAAGGATAATGAGAAACTACAGTTTGGGATATTTAGGAAAGAGTCGTATTCTGATATAATTATACCAAGAGAGTCTTACCACCCATATAGATATAAAATGGCGGCAATCAATACATTTTGTTACAGAGCTCAGAAGTGTTTAAAAGAGACCGAATCAAAAGTTAGGGAGTTAAAAACGATAAAGGGAATTGTAAGGAATTATAATTATAACACCAACATAGTGGATAAAGTTATGAAAAGGGTTAACATACAAAAAGCTAAAATAGAACCAGAACAAAAGAATTATGCAGGGTCATTGACATACATAGGTTCACATACTAGAAAAATTATAAAATGTTTTAATAAATATGGAGTAGATATAGCTATTAAAAAATGTGAAACGGTATTTGATAAGATAAGGAATAAGAATATAGAAAAAAAATTCCAGTATTACAGAAAAGCGGAATTTATAAATTAAAATGTAAAGACTGCAACAAAGTGTACCTAGGTGAGACAGGACGAAAATTCGTATGCAGGTTGTCTGACCACAAACGTGGAGAAGGTAATAGAACCACCAATTCGTTATATGCAAGACATTTCATAGAAGACAACCATAAGTTTGTTAATCCTTTGGAAGAATACGAAATGGTAAAAGTAGTAAATAACACAGTTGAAAGGAAGCTTAGAGAGGAGTTAGAAATATTAAAAGAAAGAGAAAAAGGGTTAGACAATTTAATTAATATTAAAATTAAATTTGATAATGAAGAAATATTTTATAACATGATTAAGAAGTAAATGATAGAGGACAGATAGAAAGATTAAGAATTATTTGCATAGTACTAATTGGATGGTTAAAATAAGGGTGTGTGACTGACCCATGTGTGTGGAGAGGAAGTAGGGTAAGTTTAAAAGGATGCACACACACACACACACACACACACACACACACACACACACACACACACTGAAACACAAGGAATTTGCTAGAAAAATATGTAACTGTACAGATGGTGTGGACAGGGTTTAGGGGGTGGGGAAGGGTCATTTATATTATAGCTTGTTGTGTGTGAGCAGGGTGGGGGAGAGGGGTGAAGGGTTTGTTTTTAAAATAATTTCTGCCTATTCCGATCTGACGATGGGCTGTGAGGCTTGAAAGCGCTAATCGGGATAATTTTTATATAGTGGTGTGCAACTGTGATCATTCTGATTGTGATTTCAACCACTAACACAAATTTCTTCATTAAACGTCTGTTAAGATGTGCAATCGACTACAGGTAATGGGCAGCAACAATGAGGTAATAAACGACAACAATAAGGTAAGTAAAGTTTTTAAATATCTTAAGTTAAAAGTTAAATTGAAGAGGGTTTTAAGTAAAATATGGTTTAATAAACAATGTCTGGATAATAATGTCATCCCAAAGTACGCTCAAGTTAAAATTAAAAATAAGAACAATGTAGCCAAAAAAGTAAAAGAACAAAGCGAGAAGTTGTGGATAAAACTGGAAATAAGGTCACTCTACGGCTTAATCAATAGATATAATAGGGAATTATATGACAGACACATAGAATTGTTAAGAATATACTCGTATGTAGAGTTAGAAGAAATATTATATAATTTTGGTTTGGGGTACGTAGAAAAGAAATTGGAAAAGAAAAATAAAAAAATGGTAGATAAGTTAAATAAATTAATAAGAAAGAACGAAGTAAAAAAGGAACACCTCTCTAAGAATAACTATGAAAAAAGAGTAATAAACCTTACAGAGGTGAATTTCAATACAGAAGAAAAAGAAATGTTAGCAAAAGGCTTAAAATACGCACCGCCACCAGAATTAAATCAAGAAAAAACGATTATTGAATGCGAAAGCATAATACAAAAACTAGGAAATGAAAATGATAAAAAAAGAATAAGGTGGGAAGTAGGGAATGTAGTAGATAAAATATTTAAGAAAAGTTTGTATAATTCAAAAAATGAACAAAAAATCAAATCAACTGTAACTAAACTAAAGAATAAAATAAAGAAAAATGATATTATAGTTACGAAGGCGGACAAAGGAAATACAATGGTACTACTGAGAAAGGACGAATACATAAAGAAAACGGAAGAAATTATAAGGGAAGGACCATACGAGGAAATAAAGTATGATTATACAAGTAAGTACCAGTCAAGGATAAAACAAATGATGAAACAGATAACATTTATAGAAGAAAATAAGAAAAAGTATTTATTGGAAAGTAATCCAACAGCACCAACTTTTAAAAGTCAGGTTAAGATACATAAAGAAGGAAAACCAATTAGACCGATTGTTTCTTTTATTAATGCACCTATTTATAAATTATCAAAGGAAGTTAGCAGAGTACTGAGAGAGAAATATGAATTTGGGACAAAATACAACATAGAGAATAATGTAAAATTGATAGAAAAATTAGAAAATATTAGGATTAATGTGAATACAAAATTGATATCACTGGATGTTAAGGACATGTTTACCAATATCACAGTAAATAAAGTTATTAAGTTAATAAACGATAATAATATGGGAGAATACAGGTATAAAAAGCAGTTGGTGAAAGTAATTAAAGAATGTGTAAATCAGAACTATTTTAGGTTTAATAACAAGTTTTATATACAGAAAAAAGGTTTACCTATGGGGTCTTCATTATCCCCTGTTCTTGCTGAAATATACATGAATGATTTTGAAAAGCAATTAATAACTTCCACTAAGTATAAAGACAATATAAAATTATGGTCTAGATACGTTGATGATGTATTAGTAATTTGGGAAGGAAGCATGGAAGAAGTGCATGAGTTTATAAATGAGGTAAATAATAAGGATAAAAACTTACAATTTAAAGAAGAGATAGGAGGTAAGAAAATAAATTACTTAGATTTGAACATAGAAATTAAGGATAATGAGAAACTACAGTTTGGGATATTTAGGAAAGAGTCGTATTCTGATATAATTATACCAAGAGAGTCTTACCACCCATATAGATATAAAATGGCGGCAATCAATACATTTTGTTACAGAGCTCAGAAGTGTTTAAAAGAGACCGAATCAAAAGTTAGGGAGTTAAAAACGATAAAGGGAATTGTAAGGAATAATAATTATAACACCAACATAGTGGATAAAGTTATGAAAAGGGTTAACATACAAAAAGCTAAAATAGAACCAGAACAAAAGAATTATGCAGGGTCATTGACATACATAGGTTCACATACTAGAAAAATTATAAAATGTTTTAATAAATATGGAGTAGATATAGCTATTAAAAAATGTGAAACGGTATTTGATAAGATAAGGAATAAGAATATAGAAAAAAAAATTCCAGTATTACAGAAAAGCGGAATTTATAAATTAAAATGTAAAGACTGCAACAAAGTGTACCTAGGTGAGACAGGACGAAAATTCGTATGCAGGTTGTCTGACCACAAACGTGGAGAAGGTAATAGAACAACCAATTCGTTATATGCAAGACATTTCATAGAAGACAACCATAAGTTTGTTAATCCTTTGGAAGAATACGAAATGGTAAAAGTAGTAAATAACACAGTTGAAAGGAAGCTTAGAGAGGAGTTAGAAATATTAAAAGAAAGAGAAAAAGGGTTAGACAATTTAATTAATATTAAAATTAAATTTGATAATGAAGAAATATTTTATAACATGATTAAGAAGTAAATGATAGAGGACAGATAGAAAGATTAAGAATTATTTGCATAGTACTAATTGGATGGTTAAAATAAGGGTGTGTGACTGACCCATGTGTGTGGAGAGGAAGTAGGGTAAGTTTAAAAGGATGCACACACACACACACACACACACACACACACACACACACACACACACACACACACTGAAACACAAGGAATTTGCTAGAAAAATATGTAACTGTACAGATGGTGTGGACAGGGTTTAGGGGGTGGGGAAGGGTCATTTATATTATAGCTTGTTGTGTGTGAGCAGGGTGGGGGAGAGGGGTGAAGGGTTTGTTTTTAAAATAATTTCTGCCTATTCCGATCTGACGATGGGCTGTGAGGCTTGAAAGCGCTAATCGGGATAATTTTTATATAGTGGTGTGCAACTGTGATCATTCTGATTGTGATTTCAACCACTAACACAAATTTCTTCATTAAACGTCTGTTAAGATGTGCAATCGACTACAGGTAATGGGCAGCAACAATGAGGTAATAAACGACAACAATAAGGTAAGTAAAGTTTTTAAATATCTTAAGTTAAAAGTTAAATTGAAGAGGGTTTTAAGTAAAATATGGTTTAATAAACAATGTCTGGATAATAATGTCATCCCAAAGTACGCTCAAGTTAAAATTAAAAATAAGAACAGTGTAGCCAAAAAAGTAAAAGAACAAAGCGAGAAGTTGTGGATAAAACTGGAAATAAGGTCACTCTACGGCTTAATCAATAGATATAATAGGGAATTATATGACAGACACATAGAATTGTTAAGAATATACTCGTATGTAGAGTTAGAAGAAATATTATATAATTTTGGTTTGGGGTACGTAGAAAAGAAATTGGAAAAGAAAAATAAAAAAATGGTAGATAAGTTAAATAAATTAATAAGAAAGAACGAAGTAAAAAAGGAACACCTCTCTAAGAATAACTATGAAAAAAGAGTAATAAACCTTACAGAGGTGAATTTCAATACAGAAGAAAAAGAAATGTTAGCAAAAGGCTTAAAATACGCACCGCCACCAGAATTAAATCAAGAAAAAACGATTATTGAATGCGAAAGCATAATACAAAAACTAGGAAATGAAAATGATAAAAAAAGAATAAGGTGGGAAGTAGGGAATGTAGTAGATAAAATATTTAAGAAAAGTTTGTATAATTCAAAAAATGAACAAAAAATCAAATCAACTGTAACTAAACTAAAGAATAAAATAAAGAAAAATGATATTATAGTTACGAAGGCGGACAAAGGAAATACAATGGTACTACTGAGAAAGGACGAATACATAAAGAAAACGGAAGAAATTATAAGGGAAGGACCATACGAGGAAATAAAGTATGATTATACAAGTAAGTACCAGTCAAGGATAAAACAAATGATGAAACAGATAACATTTATAGAAGAAAATAAGAAAAAGTATTTATTGGAAAGTAATCCAACAGCACCAACTTTTAAAAGTCAGGTTAAGATACATAAAGAAGGAAAACCAATTAGACCGATTGTTTCTTTTATTAATGCACCTATTTATAAATTATCAAAGGAAGTTAGCAGAGTACTGAGAGAGAAATATGAATTTGGGACAAAATACAACATAGAGAATAATGTAAAATTGATAGAAAAATTAGAAAATATTAGGATTAATGTGAATACAAAATTGATATCACTGGATGTTAAGGACATGTTTACCAATATCACAGTAAATAAAGTTATTAAGTTAATAAACGATAATAATATGGGAGAATACAGGTATAAAAAGCAGTTGGTGAAAGTAATTAAAGAATGTGTAAATCAGAACTATTTTAGGTTTAATAACAAGTTTTATATACAGAAAAAGGGTTTACCTATGGGGTCTTCATTATCCCCTATTCTTGCTGAAATATACATGAATGATTTTGAAAAGCAATTAATAACTTCCACTAAGTATAAAGACAATATAAAATTATGGTCTAGATACGTTGATGATGTATTAGTAATTTGGGAAGGAAGCATGGAAGAAGTGCATGAGTTTATAAATGAGGTAAATAATAAGGATAAAAACTTACAATTTAAAGAAGAGATAGGAGGTAAGAAAATAAATTACTTAGATTTGAACATAGAAATTAAGGATAATGAGAAACTACAGTTTGGGATATTTAGGAAAGAGTCGTATTCTGATATAATTATACCAAGAGAGTCTTACCACCCATATAGATATAAAATGGCGGCAATCAATACATTTTGTTACAGAGCTCAGAAGTGTTTAAAAGAGACCGAATCAAAAGTTAGGGAGTTAAAAACGATAAAGGGAATTGTAAGGAATAATAATTATAACACCAACATAGTGGATAAAGTTATGAAAAGGGTTAACATACAAAAAGCTAAAATAGAACCAGAACAAAAGAATTATGCAGGGTCATTGACATACATAGGTTCACATACTAGAAAAATTATAAAATGTTTTAATAAATATGGAGTAGATATAGCTATTAAAAAATGTGAAACGGTATTTGATAAGATAAGGAATAAGAATATAGAAAAAAAATTCCAGTATTACAGAAAAGCGGAATTTATAAATTAAAATGTAAAGACTGCAACAAAGTGTACCTAGGTGAGACAGGACGAAAATTCGTATGCAGGTTGTCTGACCACAAACGTGGAGAAGGTAATAGAACCACCAATTCGTTATATGCAAGACATTTCATAGAAGACAACCATAAGTTTGTTAATCCTTTGGAAGAATACGAAATGGTAAAAGTAGTAAATAACACAGTTGAAAGGAAGCTTAGAGAGGAGTTAGAAATATTAAAAGAAAGAGAAAAAGGGTTAGACAATTTAATTAATATTAAAATTAAATTTGATAATGAAGAAATATTTTATAACATGATTAAGAAGTAAATGATAGAGGACAGATAGAAAGATTAAGAATTATTTGCATAGTACTAATTGGATGGTTAAAATAAGGGTGTGTGACTGACCCATGTGTGTGGAGAGGAAGTAGGGTAAGTTTAAAAGGATGCACACACACACACACACACACACACACACACACACACTGAAACACAAGGAATTTGCTAGAAAAATATGTAACTGTACAGATGGTGTGGACAGGGTTTAGGGGGTGGGGAAGGGTCATTTATATTATAGCTTGTTGTGTGTGAGCAGGGTGGTGGAGAGGGGTGAAGGGTTTGTTTTTAAAATAATTTCTGCCTATTCCGATCTGACGATGGGCTGTGAGGCTTGAAAGCGCTAATCGGGATAATTTTTATATAGTGGTGTGCAACTGTGATCATTCTGATTGTGATTTCAACCACTAACACAAATTTCTTCATTAAACGTCTGTTAAGATGTGCAATCGACTACAGGTAATGGGCAGCAACAATGAGGTAATAAACGACAACAATAAGGTAAGTAAAGTTTTTAAATATCTTAAGTTAAAAGTTAAATTGAAGAGGGTTTTAAGTAAAATATGGTTTAATAAACAATGTCTGGATAATAATGTCATCCCAAAGTACGCTCAAGTTAAAATTAAAAATAAGAACAATGTAGCCAAAAAAGTAAAAGAACAAAGCGAGAAGTTGTGGATAAAACTGGAAATAAGGTCACTCTACGGCTTAATCAATAGATATAATAGGGAATTATATGACAGACACATAGAATTGTTAAGAATATACTCGTATGTAGAGTTAGAAGAAATATTATATAATTTTGGTTTGGGGTACGTAGAAAAGAAATTGGAAAAGAAAAATAAAAAAATGGTAGATAAGTTAAATAAATTAATAAGAAAGAACGAAGTAAAAAAGGAACACCTCTCTAAGAATAACTATGAAAAAAGAGTAATAAACCTTACAGAGGTGAATTTCAATACAGAAGAAAAAGAAATGTTAGCAAAAGGCTTAAAATACGCACCGCCACCAGAATTAAATCAAGAAAAAACGATTATTGAATGCGAAAGCATAATACAAAAACTAGGAAATGAAAATGATAAAAAAAGAATAAGGTGGGAAGTAGGGAATGTAGTAGATAAAATATTTAAGAAAAGTTTGTATAATTCAAAAAATGAACAAAAAATCAAATCAACTGTAACTAAACTAAAGAATAAAATAAAGAAAAATGATATTATAGTTACGAAGGCGGACAAAGGAAATACAATGGTACTACTGAGAAAGGACGAATACATAAAGAAAACGGAAGAAATTATAAGGGAAGGACCATACGAGGAAATAAAGTATGATTATACAAGTAAGTACCAGTCAAGGATAAAACAAATGATGAAACAGATAACATTTATAGAAGAAAATAAGAAAAAGTATTTATTGGAAAGTAATCCAACAGCACCAACTTTTAAAAGTCAGGTTAAGATACATAAAGAAGGAAAACCAATTAGACCGATTGTTTCTTTTATTAATGCACCTATCTATAAATTATCAAAGGAAGTTAGCAGAGTACTGAGAGAGAAATATGAATTTGGGACAAAATACAACATAGAGAATAATGTAAAATTGATAGAAAAATTAGAAAATATTAGGATTAATGTGAATACAAAATTGATATCACTGGATGTTAAGGACATGTTTACCAATATCACAGTAAATAAAGTTATTAAGTTAATAAACGATAATAATATGGGAGAATACAGGTATAAAAAGCAGTTGGTGAAAGTAATTAAAGAATGTGTAAATCAGAACTATTTTAGGTTTAATAACAAGTTTTATATACAGAAAAAAGGTTTACCTATGGGGTCTTCATTATCCCCTATTCTTGCTGAAATATACATGAATGATTTTGAAAAGCAATTAATAACTTCCACTAAGTATAAAGACAATATAAAATTATGGTCTAGATACGTTGATGATGTATTAGTAATTTGGGAAGGAAGCATGGAAGAAGTGCATGAGTTTATAAATGAGGTAAATAATAAGGATAAAAACTTACAATTTAAAGAAGAGATAGGAGGTAAGAAAATAAATTACTTAGATTTGAACATAGAAATTAAGGATAATGAGAAACTACAGTTTGGGATATTTAGGAAAGAGTCGTATTCTGATATAATTATACCAAGAGAGTCTTACCACCCATATAGATATAAAATGGCGGCAATCAATACATTTTGTTACAGAGCTCAGAAGTGTTTAAAAGAGACCGAATCAAAAGTTAGGGAGTTAAAAACGATAAAGGGAATTGTAAGGAATAATAATTATAACACCAACATAGTGGATAAAGTTATGAAAAGGGTTAACATACAAAAAGCTAAAATAGAACCAGAACAAAAGAATTATGCAGGGTCATTGACATACATAGGTTCACATACTAGAAAAATTATAAAATGTTTTAATAAATATGGAGTAGATATAGCTATTAAAAATGTGAAACGGTATTTGATAAGATAAGGAATAAGAATATAGAAAAAAAAATTCCAGTATTACAGAAAAGCGGAATTTATAAATTAAAATGTAAAGACTGCAACAAAGTGTACCTAGGTGAGACAGGACGAAAATTCGTATGCAGGTTGTCTGACCACAAACGTGGAGAAGGTAATAGAACAACCAATTCGTTATATGCAAGACATTTCATAGAAGACAACCATAAGTTTGTTAATCCTTTGGAAGAATACGAAATGGTAAAAGTAGTAAATAACACAGTTGAAAGGAAGCTTAGAGAGGAGTTAGAAATATTAAAAGAAAGAGAAAAAGGGTTAGACAATTTAATTAATATTAAAATTAAATTTGATAATGAAGAAATATTTTATAACATGATTAAGAAGTAAATGATAGAGGACAGATAGAAAGATTAAGAATTATTTGCATAGTACTAATTGGATGGTTAAAATAAGGGTGTGTGACTGACCCATGTGTGTGGAGAGGAAGTAGGGTAAGTTTAAAAGGATGCACACACACACACACACACACACACACACACACACACACACACACACACACACACACACACTGAAACACAAGGAATTTGCTAGAAAAATATGTAACTGTACAGATGGTGTGGACAGGGTTTAGGGGGTGGGGAAGGGTCATTTATATTATAGCTTGTTGTGTGTGAGCAGGGTGGGGGAGAGGGGTGAAGGGTTTGTTTTTAAAATAATTTCTGCCTATTCCGATCTGACGATGGGCTGTGAGGCTTGAAAGCGCTAATCGGGATAATTTTTATATAGTGGTGTGCAACTGTGATCATTCTGATTGTGATTTCAACCACTAACACAAATTTCTTCATTAAACGTCTGTTAAGATGTGCAATCGACTACAGGTAATGGGCAGCAACAATGAGGTAATAAACGACAACAATAAGGTAAGTAAAGTTTTTAAATATCTTAAGTTAAAAGTTAAATTGAAGAGGGTTTTAAGTAAAATATGGTTTAATAAACAATGTCTGGATAATAATGTCATCCCAAAGTACGCTCAAGTTAAAATTAAAAATAAGAACAGTGTAGCCAAAAAAGTAAAAGAACAAAGCGAGAAGTTGTGGATAAAACTGGAAATAAGGTCACTCTACGGCTTAATCAATAGATATAATAGGGAATTATATGACAGACACATAGAATTGTTAAGAATATACTCGTATGTAGAGTTAGAAGAAATATTATATAATTTTGGTTTGGGGTACGTAGAAAAGAAATTGGAAAATAAAAATAAAAAAATGGTAGATAAGTTAAATAAATTAATAAGAAAGAACGAAGTAAAAAAGGAACACCTCTCTAAGAATAACTATGAAAAAAGAGTAATAAACCTTACAGAGGTGAATTTCAATACAGAAGAAAAAGAAATGTTAGCAAAAGGCTTAAAATACGCACCGCCACCAGAATTAAATCAAGAAAAAACGATTATTGAATGCGAAAGCATAATACAAAAACTAGGAAATGAAAATCATAAAAAAAGAATAAGGTGGGAAGTAGGGAATGTAGTAGATAAAATATTTAAGAAAAGTTTGTATAATTCAAAAAATGAACAAAAAATCAAATCAACTGTAACTAAACTAAAGAATAAAATAAAGAAAAATGATATTATAGTTACGAAGGCGGACAAAGGAAATACAATGGTACTACTGAGAAAGGACGAATACATAAAGAAAACGGAAGAATTTATAAGGGAAGGACCATACGAGGAAATAAAGTATGATTATACAAGTAAGTACCAGTCAAGGATAAAACAAATGATGAAACAGATAACATTTATAGAAGAAAATAAGAAAAAGTATTTATTGGAAAGTAATCCAACAGCACCAACTTTTAAAAGTCAGGTTAAGATACATAAAGAAGGAAAACCAATTAGACCGATTGTTTCTTTTATTAATGCACCTATTTATAAATTATCAAAGGAAGTTAGCAGAGTACTGAGAGAGAAATATGAATTTGGGACAAAATACAACATAGAGAATAATGTAAAATTGATAGAAAAATTAGAAAATATTAGGATTAATGTGAATACAAAATTGATATCACTGGATGTTAAGGACATGTTTACCAATATCACAGTAAATAAAGTTATTAAGTTAATAAACGATAATAATATGGTAGAATACAGGTATAAAAAGCAGTTGGTGAAAGTAATTAAAGAATGTGTAAATCAGAACTATTTTAGGTTTAATAACAAGTTTTATATACAGAAAAAAGGTTTACCTATGGGGTCTTCATTATCCCCTATTCTTGCTGAAATATACATGAATGATTTTGAAAAGCAATTAATAACTTCCACTAAGTATAAAGACAATATAAAATTATGGTCTAGATACGTTGATGATGTATTAGTAATTTGGGAAGGAAGCATGGAAGAAGTGCATGAGTTTATAAATGAGGTAAATAATAAGGATAAAAACTTACAATTTAAAGAAGAGATAGGAGGTAAGAAAATAAATTACTTAGATTTGAACATAGAAATTAAGGATAATGAGAAACTACAGTTTGGGATATTTAGGAAAGAGTCGTATTCTGATATAATTATACCAAGAGAGTCTTACCACCCATATAGATATAAAATGGCGGCAATCAATACATTTTGTTACAGAGCTCAGAAGTGTTTAAAAGAGACCGAATCAAAAGTTAGGGAGTTAAAAACGATAAAGGGAATTGTAAGGAATTATATTTATAACACCAACATAGTGGATAAAGTTATGAAAAGGGTTAACATACAAAAAGCTAAAATAGAACCAGAACAAAAGAATTATGCAGGGTCATTGACATACATAGGTTCACATACTAGAAAAATTATAAAATGTTTTAATAAATATGGAGTAGATATAGCTATTAAATAATGTGAAACGGTATTTGATAAGATAAGGAATAAGAATATAGAAAAAAAAATTCCAGTATTACAGAAAAGCGGAATTTATAAATTAAAATGTAAAGACTGCAACAAAGTGTACCTAGGTGAGACAGGACGAAAATTCGTATGCAGGTTGTCTGACCACAAACGTGGAGAAGGTAATAGAACAACCAATTCGTTATATGCAAGACATTTCATAGAAGACAACCATAAGTTTGTTAATCCTTTGGAAGAATACGAAATGGTAAAAGTAGTAAATAACACAGTTGAAAGGAAGCTTAGAGAGGAGTTAGAAATATTAAAAGAAAGAGAAAAAGGGTTAGACAATTTAATTAATATTAAAATTAAATTTGATAATGAAGAAATATTTTACAACATGATTAAGAAGTAAATGATAGAGGTCAGATAGAAAGATTAAGAATTATTTGCATAGTACTAATTGGATGGTTAAAATAAGGGTGTGTGACTGACCCATGTGTGTGGAGAGGAAGTAGGGTAAGTTTAAAAGGATGCACACACACACACACACACACACACACACACACACACACACACACACACACACACACACACACACACACACACACACACACTGAAACACAAGGAATTTGCTAGAAAAATATGTAACTGTACAGATGGTGTGGACAGGGTTTAGGGGGTGGGGAAGGGTCATTTATATTATAGCTTGTTGTGTGTGAGCAGGGTGGGGGAGAGGGGTGAAGGGTTTGTTTTTAAAATAATTTCTGCCTATTCCGATCTGACGATGGGCTGTGAGGCTTGAAAGCGCTCGGGATAATTTTTATATAGTGGTGTGCAACTGTGATCATTCTGATTGTGATTTCAACCACTAACACAAATTTCTTCATTAAACGTCTGTTAAGATTATATTTAGTTTAGTTAATTTTATATTTTGCATTCACGTTATATTTAGTTTTGACAGACACGTGACCTTCTCTTAGCCCCTACAACCCCCTCCATATCTTCACCCTCGCACTATTCCCACAACACATGCCCTTACCAGATGTCCACCTTACATCCTGTGTTTAGTCTTCATTCATCTCTTTGACGATGATTAAACAGCTCTCTGAGAGGTCGAAAAAGCTCTCAGAGTTAAATAAATTCTATGAAACGTACCAAGTGTTTTTATATATTTTACAAAACCTTTGTAATAATATGTTTCACCAAGTGCCCAACGAGTCATCAATTAATTATTTTTAAGTGTTCTTCCACCTTTGTTTGCAATCTGTTAATTTGTCATTCAAGTTTAAAACTTTTAACTCTTCTCATTTTATGGTCTCTTATGACCTTTTAACTCCTCTTACGAATGTCATTTCCAAAACCTGTATTTTACTGTCTTGCTTCTTGGTTGTTGTTCATTATTTACACCTATATGACAATACACGGATTTCCATAACTTTATAAAACTTTAATTATGTATCTCGACGTACCTGATTTCTAAAATACGGTTGATTGTCTCACATATCGTCTGGAACTTACGTAACTTAACAATATCATAACTCCATATAATAACATTTATATATAGATTAATAATTATTGAAAAACGTTGCCTGAAAAACTTACCTTTCACTCTCTAGACAGCTTACGAAAACAAGTAGACTCCTTTTCCTCAGGCTTAGCAATTTTATTTGTTTTTGTCTTGTACACTCTTGTAGTTGCATATGTGCGTTTGTGCGTGCGCGCGCGCGCGCGTGTGTGTGTGTGAGGCGAGGAACTGTTCTATTGTTATTCTATTATCGCATCCAATGTAATGTGTTTCCTGGTTATTTCTATCTCGTCAGGTGTACTGTAAACATACAGGTTGTCTAAGATGGTCCTTCTCTGTTGATTATTATATGAGTTAAAAAGTCTCTATCTCTGGAAATGGACGTTTCCTATATTCTTTACTAAAACAGAATAAAATTTTAATTTTACGTCCTTAGCTATACTCCAATTAGCGTAGATTACAGCGGTGTTGTTGGAGCGTAAAGTTGGTAGCGCTGATACGGTTGACGTAATCAGGGCATGTTAAATTCATATTGTCTGAATACAAGACACATGTAACTCTAACAACTGCGAATAAGATAATTAAATTTTAACTTTAGCTACGCTTTATCTAATTGATTTATAAGTTGATTGACGGAAAAAGAAATCATCTATCAGTTGTACGTTTGACTAACTTACGTGTAATTTAATTTACTTTCGAAAACAATCGGATTCCTGAATCTGACACTCGAGAAGGCGTAAAGAGTGTTTTTTTAATTTTTTTTCTAGCAGTAAAAATAGGTTAACGTTCTTGCTCAGCTTATTTTCCTGTGCAGCTAAAACGAAAATGTGATTTGATATTCCTAATGTTTCCCAACATTTGTTACTTAGTTTTGGTTGAAAAATTCTGATATTTGTTTTCTAACACTTTTGGCGGCCTGAAGATCGTCGAGGATGGGATTCGAAACGTTGCCGACGATGCCGCTAGTAAACAGCAACCGACCACGACCGGTTTGTAATCATTTTGATAATATTGACACTGGCCGTGTGAGCTTGCGACAAACATTAGGATTGATGCGTTTAATATATTCTATAAAGTTACATTACAATGTTACTTCTAATTATGTCTCTTACAGTCGTGACATGGAAGGAAAGAAACCCACTTAGCGCTCTTTTCAATAAAATTTGAATAATCTGAATCAAGTTTTTAATCACAGGAAACATTTAGAAGCAATTTTAATCTAATATTACCGTGCCACGAGCCGTTTGTGTGGTATAAAACTTTCTCTTTGAATAATGAAAGTCAAAGAGACTTTTTCTTTCGCTCAGTCTCTCTCTGTCTCTCTCTCTCTCTCTCTGTCTCTGTCTCTGTCTCTGTCTGTCTGTCTCTCTCTCTCTCTCTCTCTCTCTCTCTCTCTCTATCTCTCTCTCTCTCTCTCTCTCTCTCTCTCTCTCTCTCTCTCTCTCTCTCTCTCTCTCACCTCTCTCTCTCTCTCTTACTGTCTCCTTTTCTATCTTATCTAGTATCTACATACACCCTTAGAGAACACGTTCTGTTCAAGTCTGTTCAAATAATGAAGCGACAATTCGATTTTGTATGTAAATTTGTATGAAGAGTTTTCTCTTTGCTTCTCGTACAATACGTAGGGAGATGCAACGAACTCAAAGTACATTTCAATCTGTATTTTGCGTGTAAAGCAGCCTTCCGGAAAGTTCAGTTAGATTTATTTATCCGTGCGCCTAATTTCACGTAAGTCTTAATGCTCATATCTATAGACGATTACTAAGTAAAATCAACTATAATCTGAATAAAATAATGAGCTAATAGTAATAACTTTAAATAAATGTTGCTAGTGTTTGCTGCCATTGATGGGAAGTGAATTGATAGCAATTGTCAGTTAACAGACATTGTGGATAACCAGAGCGACTAAAGACTTTGGTTGTTAATATTATCAGGATCCGTCCAGTCGTGGCTTCTTGAATTGGGAAAGCCTCCATCTATTGGCCGAATAGGTCCGTGATTACCAGTATTACCGTACTGGTAACTTCCCGAAGTGCGATTATCTTCCCAAGGCTGGTAAGACTGTCTCCTACCATACTCGTGGGCAGCCTTCTGGTTGCTTGGCTTAGTGCAGGCACGTATGGAACATGTCCCGACATAGCTGACAACATCCCGCCTAATGGAAACCCAGACGAACCGTCAACATATGAACCGATTGGTTCCTATCTCTCTGGATCATGCTCTTATTCATTTTTTTTTTTGTTTCTGCCATCTGAGGACCATATGCCAATTTCAATTCTTTATTCCTTGTTCCCTTCTTTTTCTATAATATTCTTTCATCTTTTCACTGTGCCTCTTCTCCCTGACTTTAGTCCACTTTCACCCTTCTTTTTCTCTCTCGTACCCTGGACTTCTGCTATTTTTGACACTTTTGCTAGAAAAATGCTTCTTTTCAATTGCTTCTCCTGCGTTTATATTATTTTTCGTAAAGACTTTTAGACTTCTTTAAACCAACTTGATGTTGACTTCTTTCCCCACAGGTATTTGAAGATCAGGTTTGTTAAGCTATTGTCGTCCATTCTGTATAAATGTACAACAAATAATAGTGTTCTTTTCCTCGTTGTTTCTGTTATATTTTCTATACTTTGATGTTTTCACCATTACTTCTTAATTTCCAGCTTTCTAATGTTTTTCGTGGGCCCAATGTTTTCCTAATAATCTGTCTTTTCAACATTTCTAGTTTGTCTAAATTATAATTCAATGCTAGACATTCACTTGCATATAGGCATTCTGGCTTCACTACTGTACTGTGTAATGCCTTATTTTTGCATTTTTAGATATGCGCTTTTATAGTAAATATCTTTAGTTAGACCACATGCTCTTATTCTTTGTACTGTATAATTTCAATCCTGTCATATGAGCTATAGTGTCTAACCTAAAATATGTCTCTCTAAAATATGACATTCTCCGCTCATCACTTTACAGCAATTTCAAGAGTTTTTCTTTTCAAACATTTTTTTTACAAAATCCCACTCCACGATTTCTGTAAATTAGATGAATTCAATCTCTGGCCTCAGCTTGTCACGATAGATAGAGATATAGAGATAGAGGGAGTGAGAGAAAAAGAGAGAGAGAGACAGAGAGAAGCAGAGAGAGACAGAGAGAGACAGAGAGAGACACAGAGAGAAACACACAGAGAGTGAGAGAGACAGACAGAGAATGAGCGAGGGGGTAAAGCAAGAAGATAATATTTGGTTATAAATGTTTAAAAATTTGTTTAACATTAAACAACACTATCTGTTTCTCTTTCTCTCTCCGATTCCACGCTGTTTCCTAGGTTGACAACAGCAATCTGGTAGAGACGCGCACGCACGCACCACAGTTTTTCCTCTTTAATGTACATTACATGTTACAAATTATGTGTCTATTTTTTTGCATTATATTTGACCTATTCTATAAAATTTCCTTTTCTTTCGACTCTCTCTTTACAAATTCGTTTTGTTAAAATTTAAGGAAATTGGTGTGAAATATGAAGACAGAAGAATCATTTTATTTTGTATAACGACCAAGTAGCTTTATTAAGAGTAGAAACTTGACACAGGAAAGCAACATTTAGGAAAGTAGTAATTCAAGATTGTACTCTTTAGTGATATAATTAACATATATGTGTCTGCGTGTGTGTGTGTGTGTGTGTGTGTGTGTGTGTGTGTGTGTGTGTGTGTGTGTGTGTGTGTGTGAGAGAGAGTATGGAGGAAATAATAAAGGAGATAATAGTGACGTTTAAGTCTAAAGTAGTGGTTTAACAAGAGATAATAATATATATATAATTATTATTTAATGGTACTTTCACTTGTGAAATTTAATTGTTGATATTCCCTCAAACGCCGTAAGTTTCACAAGTGAAAGTACCATTAAATAATAATTATAAGTGCTGTGAAAAAAGTAGTGATGAACATTCAAAATAACAATAATAACATTGTTATGATCTACTGATTACGTTATTCTAACAACTTCAGACAACAAGAAAGGTTTAGAAAATGTATTCAGCAGTATAAAAAAAGTTAATAGACAAATAATATGGATTAGAAATCAACAAAAACAAAGAAAAATTTATGACAAAATGTAAGATATTCATGACACAATTTATGACACTAATGTAAGGTAAGGTGCAGTTCACTACGGCAGTTTACTAGTGGGATCAGTGAAATAGAAAAACTAGAGTACACTTTTTTTTAGAAACTTTACCCCGTAATTAGTACTTTTGTAGTAGGAGAGACCCGTTCTAATCGGTCATAAGTATTTTCAGTTTCTTAGGGCAGTATGAGTACATTATACGAACATATATATTGTCTCAGGCAACACTGTTGTGTTTCGGTGACACCAAATTGTTTAGACAGAAGTGTCAGACAAGATTTTCGTTTGCCGCAGAAACTCCTGTAAAGGAAGTACTCTTTCCTGACAGTCACCCCGTGTCTGGAATAATTTACAGAAAAGGCGAAAAGCCGGAGATTCTGTGATTACAATTTTTGTACAACGATTTTTATAAGCACAGTAGTATAGATTAATAACACGGATATACACAATTTTCATAACATTGACCAAACCAACTTTTCTTTTGCTCTCCATTAACAGTTATGCTATTGTGTAACTCATAGCACGTAACATTGTTTGATAATGTATATACTGTAGTATATTGCACCAGTACGTCTGCGTACGTTACTGTGCATTGTTGCAGTTAGTTAAAAAAATACTGCTAAATTGGAATAAATAATTAATATCATCAATATTTAAAAAAATGCGAAGACGCTATAACACACTTTATGGCGTTATAGACATGTTATAAATTGATTTTTTTTTCAATTTTTTGTAAAGTAGCTGTAAGTTTTGAAACAAGAGATGGGTAATTATGTGTTACATGTCAAAATGCCCACAAACGTATTCTCTGTCATGTCAAATGCAAATTTAATGAGCGAGTGCGCGTGTGCGCGTGTTATTCGTGTTTTCCTGAATAACTCGTATAATAATTAACGTATCGTAATGAAACTTTGACAGCGTATGCGTCACGTTATTAATAATATAAAGACGCGCACATGTGCAAAATCTAGTGCGAAACAAATAATACATATTAATGCAGTGTAAATAAAAGTGAATAGAACCAAGGACAATTTAGAGTATAGAAAAACTATACATAAAAATTTACCGATCATATGAACATGGAGTAATAAACAAAAGACTTCGCCTGTTGCGAATAAAATTAAAGTAAGTACGAAAAGTAAATGAATCTGTAAAGGGACGCTCGACAAACTATAACAATATAAATCGTGCACAGAATGGTTGAAACATGATTTTTGCGCCCGACAGTATAAATAAGCGAGGAGTACCAGCCTCGACCTTCATTCACTGGAACACATCTGGAGCCGAAGGCTATGCCCGACGGTGGAGCATCCAAGGTCGATATCCCAGCACCGTACGAGTCACCTGAATGCTGAGTGGACCAGGAGGACCGTACGACGGACTCCAGGAGGATCAGATGACAACGGAGGATCGACACAGGACACAGGACTCAGGATCATGACGAGGAATCACTGAGTATCACCGCACAGAAATAAGGTGTCATAAAACCATTTATACTCATCAACCAACGAGTCATAAAATACATTAAAAATAAAAGAGTAAAGAGACAATAATAAACTTTAAGAGTTTAAATAATAATTGTAAAATCTAATTGGTTAAATTGTAGTAATTTATAATGATATTTAACATTTACGAAATTATTTTTGTGAAATTATAACGTAGCCTAAATTTTTAAGAAATTCTAAATTGATTGATATTTCATGAATATGTAGGCATTCATATGTAGGCACACAAAGCAAAGTACCAATAATATAAAAAAAGTATGGAATTTAAAAAGAAATACAATCTGAGCAAGTCAAGAGCACATTATATATTATAAAAATTGTTACTTATACATGTCAATTTATATCTTGTGTAGTATATTTATGAATATTTGTGTAATGTTATTTGTATAGTGACAATAATTGTGTGTATGATGAGCACACACAAAAGAAAACTATTATGCGAATAATAATGACGAAATTTTAATTCGTAATTTTTGAAAATTTTATTTAATAAAATTTTGAATGATTTTTAAAAAGTCGATATGATATAAGAAGTGTTGTTATTATTTTAAAAACACACCATACACCTTTTCTCGTTATAATATATATTATAGTACTATTGTGTAGTAAAAATATCCTACTAAATAGGACAATATTTCCCTTGACAGTTGGCAGCACTGCTAAGCTTGGGATTGTGTGTATTGTTTTTGTTTTGTTCTCCCTAATCTCTCAGAGTGATATATTAACATGTAAAATGAGTATGTTAGTTATTTCAAGTGTTTATTTTGTTTAGCAATGGTTATAATACAAGTCGAATAGGTTGTAACAATTCTCCAGATATGTTTTGTTACATCTGTGGATAGTTTGTGTTAAAATCACAGTGTACTCCAATGTCAGTACAACTTAAAAAGCTTATAATTTATATTTTGGTTGTCGGATCAATGACGAGGGCAAGAACTAGGCTAGTCGTGTGTTGTGTAAGCTGCAACGTTGGTCTTGTCGATTGGATGAAAGGTAGGAAGAAATGTATGCATTTCGCTGTATCTACGGTGTGGCCTACAATGTGGTTTCATTAAGTACTGTTACGTATTTCCTATGTGTTAGGGACAGCAGGGTTACTAAACATCATTATGTGAGAAAAGTGTGGCGAAAGAGGGTGTCACTGAAACCTGGAACTGCCAATGTCGAGCACAAGCCACTTGTTCTACAGAAAGTACTTCGACTTTTCCATATCGAGCTAGGCTTGATGAAGAATTTTGTAAAGGCTATAGACAAGAATGGCAAAGGCTTCCAGTTTCTACGTGACCTTTTCCCGGAGCTGAGTGAGGCCAAACTCAAAACAGGTAGGACCTGTAGGACCACAAATAAGGAAAGTTAAGAGAAATCATGAGTTTGAAGGCAAACTAACTCCGAAAGTGTTGGCGACTTTAATGTCTTTTGTAAACGTTGTCCATATGTTTCTAGGAAATACAAAATAAAATTTACAGGCATTGCACAAATGCAATGCACAGAGAAGGGTATTAAACATGCTCCAGTAAATCTAAAATATATATATTTATTTTTCTTTATTTACCAATGTACAGATTATAAGTTAAATGTAGTCGCATTGATAAGCGCGCACGGAGAGAAGCTTGCTTTTCTTAAGATTCATCGATTTCACTTGGATGTATAATCATCGGACGATGCGTAGTGAAATATGAAGCGTTCCATTCACCAATCAATGAACTCATTCTTCATTTACGACTGTACAGATTATAAGTTAAATGTAGTCGCATTCATAAGCGAAGTTTTATATGTGTACTACGTTATTGACAACAAAGAAGTAGTTTCTATGGAAACTCACCGGTTCCCATTTTCGATCACGCACCAGCGATCGGCCGCAAATGTGCGACGCGCCCTTATAAACACTTTCAATGTTAAAAGAAAAATTATAATATTCTTGTTAAAAGACTTTTAACATAATATACGAGACGCATAGGCTGTCGATGGCTTTAAAATTGCATTTTTGCATTCGCATATTGACTTTTTCTCACAAAATCTTGGTGCAGTGAGTGATGAAGAGGGAGAGCGATTCCATCAAGACATCAAAACCATGGTAACTCGATACCAGGGATGCTGGTGTCCTGCTATGTTGGTGACTGTTTTTTTATGAAAGAAGATAGAACTAAACACAAAAGAAAAAAACGAAACTATCCACCCAATCTATAGTTACAGTGGGCAGTTTATTTGACCTTTTCTTTTCTATAAATGTAAGACTTCCATTACGGAATATAATTATGTATATTTTATTTCCGTTAGTTTAAAATATGTAAGATTGTCAAATACATGTTTCATCAAAAAATTAGTTGTTTTATTGAATTTCTCAATGATTATAACAAAAACACTCTACGTGATAGAGATATATTGGCATTATTTTTTAACTCAGGGGTATACAAAAAGGTAAAGTAAAACCACTCAATTTAACTTCTGTTATGAAAAAAGTTTTTTTTTGTAGGGCGGTGTAATTATTGTAATTATTTGAAACTATTTTCGGAAAGAGATTATCTCTTATTTTTTTAGAGAGCCTATGATAACCAGTAGTATACTCTTTTACAGTGGTCGGCAAATCTATCTGCTTTTATCGTTTTCTGGTACGCTCTTGTTGCCTTGCTGTGTGTGTGTGTTCGGAAGAGGTTGATAGTATTATTCGTTGACGAAATTATTCGATTGTTAACAAAAGGGATAGGTCGGACTAGTACCACCGTTATAATTTATAACACAACGTTTCGACCAATAAACAATCTATGATCGTCTTCACGTGTAAGTTAACCTAGTAAATTAAATGCAAACTTTAGCCTTTTGATGATAAGCTTTTATCATTCTGTCACATTGAATGTTACAGTAAGATTCCTAGAATTTGTAGAAAATTAAAACAGGGGATGCTGACTACTGCTTTTAAACACAAACGTTCACTCGTAGCTTTAAGCACTGTTAACTGTAAACATAAAATTAACAGATGCCTATTCCAACAAACATTTTAATGAACATGTTTTTTATTGCAGTCGTTGTCATCACCATCACCATCACCACCATCATCATCATTTTTATCAACATTATAAACTTCGCCAACTTCATCACCAAAACCAAAGTCTACATCCTTGTGCCCGTTTGATTTTGAGACAGGTCTCATGTTAATCTCCTACCTTCATACCCTAAAATATACATTTCCTTAATTATTTCCATTCTGAAACGATTCCGTGTAAAATTTTCAATTTTATTTCCATTTATTGAATTTAATTACACATTATGATTTGATTAAATAAATTAAATTTATTTAATGGCCTCATTTAATGACTGTTTGAATTGGATTTTTACAGTTTCTGTAAGGAATAAAAATGATCACATCCAGAAAGCACTCGATTTCTTTATTTAAAATGTCATCAAAGTTGAAACTGTTTATCTCCCTACTTGTCGATATTTCAAAATTCACAATGTCAATATACACTAACAATTTCATCATTGTTAGTGTATATGAAAAACTTCTATAACATTATTTAGTATGGTTTAGGCTATATGTTTGCGTGAATTAAGCTGCTTTATTAATTTTCCGGTCGCGGGTCCGTGGCAGCTACGTAGTTATGCATACCACAATGCTGACACTTGCTCCCACAGAACAATAGGTAAATTGTTTTTGTAACCTCTATGGCGGCTGCACCGAGGTTTTCCAACCGTAAAATGAAGTGACCACAATTTATCCTGCGTCTGCAGGTTTTCAGTCGCTCTGAATTTTGTACACTGTGCATCTGCGTTTCTCCGGGCGCGCGCGCTCACACACCACACCCACCCACACACACACACACACACACACACACACACAAATACTTGAAATAATATTGTCCTACATTTACGTTTGGTACAGAATTCACGGTGTAAATGTTTCTACGTGGAAAATATTCACCTCAATATTACACTTAAAATAAAAAGTATACTTGTCAGTTTGTCTGAGAGAATTTTGCAAAGAAGACTTTTATATCCTAAGACTAAGACGTTTCTACGATTGGACTAATCTGTTTTTCACGATTGGAAACATTTTTAGAGAGTCAAATTCGGGGCGATACGACGGGACTAGCATACCATATCTACATATTGCTTCACAATTTCGTATATTTTATCTTTATAGTTTTGTAATTTACTTTATAATCCCATTAGCGCTTTTGGTGTTTAAATCATTGTTTTTGGAAACAATTTATTTCTGTACAAATATAAAAAGAATTTGTTGTTAAAATTCCTTCCCGGGCTGTTCCTTCCTTGTCCATTGTTTTCTGCAAGAACAGACGTTTTAGCAGTGTCATCGACTGCCATCATCAGTGTAAAATCGAGTTACGCTAACGTGAGGTATTATACGCCAGTACTGTGGTCACTAATGTATACTACCTCACGTTAGCTAGCTGGAGCTAGTATTCATTATGTTGAACAATTACTCGATCATCCGCAAACGGCATTGGACTGATGCACGTCTGTTATTTATTATTATTCCACGGGTAATGCCCACATTTTACACTGTGTAATCGATGTAGATATTGTAAGGAGAAGCGTATCAAACAGCCCTGCGCATTCACCACACCCCCCGTCCATTGTGACAGGTGTTGCGTCAGTCAAGGCTGCTCAGAAGTAGATTCCAGTGTATTCGAGAACACTTGAAATACGCATTAATCCGGCGTGCAGTATGGAGGGAAAGCTATACTGGACCTCTGAGCGACCTACAAAAGCAACAACGTTTGGCGTTGTCAAGTCAGTTACGTGAGCGATTTTCCTTAGCGCGGATCGAGTGTTTGTGATATTGTGTTATAAATTGCGTGGAACTGTATTATTTGACCTTATTATTGTGTGTGGACAAATATAACTGGTTGTACAAGTTGATTACAAACTGTTAATTGTGATAATTAAAGCTGGTTTTTAGTGACTTCATTGGTGTCTTGTATTTTGTTTTCCACTGTACCGTACGACGATCAGGGAACCGTTCTAACAGTATTAAACAATGTTACATGCTACAGCCTTGGGGCACTATCTTGTTAATGTAAATCTCCTCCGTCAAATTGTCTCCCACAGAGAGTACTAGTTTTATACGATAGCATAAGCTCGTCACAACGACTGCTAGATGTTTATGATAATATGTCCTAAGCAAACATAGTAAAATTTTTTAAAAATTAAAAATACCCAAAGTAGAAGATCTCAAAGAAATAGAGTAGAAAACTGGCCTCCAAATCTCCTTTGCTAACACGGAAATGATGACCATCATATTTAAATTCCCGAAAACGTGGCTGGACACTACGTATGGAGAAATAAAATATACTAACAATTTTAAATATCTTGGAGGAAACATATCCCGAAACGCCTCAGCCAAAGAATACTTTAAGATAAGGGCATTTAAATTAGCTAAGTCAAAAATTAGCATTTACAGTTACTCTAACCCGTTAACTGTACGGAAAAGAAAACCTTTCCAAAAGTACGAAAGTCCCCCATTACAGCACTGTGATCAGGCCGGTGATCATGTAGGGAGTGGAAACAATATACTTTCAAAATTTGGAACCTCTTTTTAAAATTGAACAAAGAATTCTTCGGAAAATTTATGGTTCTAGGAAAACCGAAGATGGGTAAAGGCATAGACCCCTAGAAGAGCTGTACAGGGATCGGGAAGATCTGGAAACGGCTTTCCAAAGGAAAAAAAAACTGAGGTTCCTTGGACATACGGTTTGGATGGATCGGTCCAGATTAAATAAACAAACAAATTTTCAACAATATTTGGCAACTTTCCAGTCTGAACGGATACACCAAACAACTCAAAGAGGAAATGATGAAACTGGGTATCTCTTTGAACGACTGTGTGGATAGAAATACATACAGAAACACAATTTTAAATCTTGAGGTTCTCTGCGGTAAGAAGAAGACGAGAAAGGGATGGAAAGTGGAAAGGAAGGCGGGGCATAGAGTGCGAATGAGGACCTTCTGGCAGGAGAAGAAAAGGAAATGATATTCGCGTGGTCCACGGCTAGCTTGTTTGTTAAAAAAATACCCAAACATGATTTTTGTGGGTGTGACAGTAAGATGTACAGGCCAACACAATCAAACAACATACTTAACGACCAATTACAATATAAATCACATACACTTTTCGACACAATTATACAACAAACAAACAATAATTTGGATCCCCGCGCCAATCCCCTTCCTCTACACACCACCCCCACTATTCCTTCCAAGCAATAACCGTTACAACGTACTGGCAGTCTGTTTCTAAGCTGAAGAAGGCGAACACGACGCCGAAACGCGTTCTACGGAAAAAGACAAGTAAGTTTCACATGTGAAAGTTTCATTATTATATAAAGTGTAGTGCTGTGAATAAAGATGATGAACAAACAAGACAACTATAATACTTTTTGACCAATCGTCACAAACCCTTCACTGAAAAAAGTATAATTAATAATAACTTTACACTATCGAAGCTTAACTGTAAAGATCGTAAACGTGATACGGCATCGAGGGGAAATCGGGAGATATTACCTTTCTTCTGGGCTGACTAGGCATTGGTCTTGACACGTTCGCAAGTTTGATGACGTGTCAGGATCCAACGGAGGTTTAGCTTTTTCCAGTCAAGACCTTACTGCGTGGTGAAGAGTAAGTATCAATACGTAAAAAACAATATCCAAAGGACAGCACTAGCCGGCAGTACTAATTTGAACAATATAGAAAGTCGTTGTTCATATTGTTCAAAATTATTCTTATAAATGGTACTGTCCTGGAACAAGTTAACAAGTTTGAATACCTGGGCCGCAGTGTGTCTTATAATGCATGCAACGACGTTGTGAATAAGTTGCGTAAGTTCAAACTTATGTGCGGGACCATTAGGCGAACCCTGAAGTCAGCAAGTAAAGGAACACGCCTAGAATTCTACAAGGTGATGGCTCTTCCCACACATTTTTATGGGTCTGAGGATTGGACTTTAAAAAAAAAGGCAAGGCCAGTCGCGTCCAAGCGGCTGAAATGAGATTTCTCAGGCACGTGGCAGGGTATAATCTCCACGATCATAGAAGAAACAAAAATATACGGCAGGAACTGAATATAATGAGTATACTCGACAGGATCACACAGTATCGGCTGAATTGTTGGGAACATCTTTGCCGAACGGATGACTGCCGCATCCCTAAACAACTATGGAACTATAAGCCGAGGGGACGAAGAGGTGTGGGACGTCCGAGGAAGTCCCGGAGTGACCAGCTCTAATCTTTGCCTATTTGAGACAGGAAGAAACAATCCTTGGTTTAATCCTTGAAGATAATGATGATGATGATGACGATGATGATGATAATAGAAAATTATTCTGTACCGGTGTCATTTTTAGATTATTACAGCGAACAATTAAATCTTGCTATTTCTTTTATGAATTCGCTAACTGCTATAATTTTTTATTGTTCGACTAAGCTTTTCGTCATTACTGACATCTTCAGGTCTTAAACAACGCCATGACGAAAAGGTCTAATGACGAAAAGCTTAGTCGAACAATAAAAAATTATAGCAGTTAGCGAATTCATAAAAGAAATAGTAAGGATGGCTGCTAATTTAAACAATACGAAGAATTAAATCTTGACTTTCGTGGCCGTAATATTGTATCTACTGAAAGGTGGGACTCTAAAGTTCCCATTCATGTGAGAAGACCTCAGTTAATTCTTTGAAGCCCAGGTTTTATAAGTCCAGGCCTAGCCTCTATACTGACTACCGGCTAAACCTACAAGCTTCTTTCGTAAGCGACAGACTCGTCTATTCCATTCATCCTATTTCGAGCCTGTCCGTTGTTTCCTTGAGCCAGCACTAGCTTTACAATGCATTGGTAGCTAATTTTGAAATTGAGATTTTTTTTAAATTCAGAGACTGCGGAACGTGTCAGGACCAGAACAAAGGTAATATTTTTCTAACGTCACTCGATCCCATATTAAATTATCGATCCTCACAGCTAACATTCTTTAGCTTGAAAACAGAATTTCAGTATTGAAAAACCTGATCCAATCCAGATTTGAATAGTATTTAATTTCACTATTGAATCTAGATATTGAAAAAAAACAGTAACGTTACCAGATAGGATTCCAGTGCTGGGAATGGACTTTAGACAGGTGGGGAAGAGAGCTGTAGGACGGCCGAGACCGAAGTGGTTTCCCGAACAGGTTCAGGATGAGCCTAATCCTTGAGGTTGATGATAATGATGATGATATTGAAGAAACACAGTGATTCGATCGGTAGTAACGTGTGGTCGTCTTCACTCGTAGTACGTAATTAATTAAAGTAAAATTAAGAACACCCTACCAATCAAAAACACTCTTGTCATATTTTAATGAGACGTGTGGAATTCCTGATGCCCACCAGGCATACTTTTTAGAAGTTAAGTAGATTTTAATGGTAAATTTAATATAATATATAAATTTAATTTAACAAATTTGAATTTAGGTTATAAGTGAATTTAGAATTTTATCATAGACCCATGTTATGTTCACATTTCGATATTATCTTCGTGTGGGTTGGATTGTACGGTTGGTTAACTTTATTAGCCTGATTAAAGACAGTCGCATATTATTAACGGCCTAAATGTTGTAATTTTTAAATTAATAATGTTGGCGGTTGTTTGTAAGTATTTAATTATTAGTCGTACTTTTACTGAAAATATAAATTTGCCAGCATGTAGAACTTGAAACGTCGTTACGGAAATGGACTGCTTTCTTACAAAAGCAATAAGAAGTCGACGGTACGAACAAGAGAAAAATAAAGAATAGAAGAAGAAGAAGAAGAAGAAGAAGAAGAAGAAGAAGAAGAAGAAGAAGAAGAAGAAGAAGAAGAAGAAGAAGAAGAAGAAACAGCACCGCACATATAGAGAGAAAATACAGTGGGTATCAAACTGACGTCTTCACTTATTCATTTATAACGTTACATCGGCGTTTGGTGGAACACAATGTTGGCAGAACTGACACCGTTAACACAATTGGAGCACGTTACATTCACTATCAAGACACGTGTTACTTTGCAAACTATGACACCGCGTAAGCTAATTACATAGCTAATTTTATTTTGACGTGTTTTGTCTGATCTTACCGACTAATCATATCGTTGCTTTTACGACATGTTCATTAGCCGTGTTAAAATATATTTTCAAGTTTTACTTTAAGAAGTTCTGACGTTTGCACTTATATCTTTATTCGTTTCACAAAAACAAGCAAAGTTTAATTGTTAGACTGTGCTATAAGCTGGACTCAAATGTCAAGTCAATCTAATCTATTATTAATGCAAATCAGCAGTATATTCAAGGCACGAATAACAAAGGGAAATCTATACACTGTGGAAACACACACACACACACACACACACACACACAAGTGTGGGAACCCATTCCAAGTTTCATCAAAATCGGTTAACGCTTTTAAAGGTATAGTGAGAAGTACGCGAAACAGACAGACAGATAAATGCAAAATGGTCGAGTGAAACCTGAAAACACTCTTTGCTCATTCACTTAAGTTTTTTAATTTTTTTCAGGTAATTCATGTTTACACGGCGATTATTTACTGTTTACGTTTATTGCTTTAACGTAAAGTTTATAAGATTTTGATAGCAAATAATCTTATTGTTACGACGGTCTACTGCTCATCGTATGGTACAGTGGAAAACAAAATACAAGACACCAATTAAGTCACTAATCACCAGCTTTAATTTTCACAGTTAAACAGTTCGTAATTAACAACACAGTATGTTACAACAAATCAAATAAAAATTGTTCACACGCATTAAAATTTCAACTAATATAAAACACAATACTACTTCGACAACACTCAATCCGCACTAGCGAAAATCGCTCACGTAACTGAACTGACAATCCGGCTGCTATGGCTTTATATAGGCCCCGCAGAGGTGCAGTACAGCTTTGCCTCCTTACTGCACGACAGGGGCTTAATGCGTATCTCTAAGTGTCCCTGGAACTCACTAGAACCACCTACGTGAATTACGCAACACAAGCCTCACTGGCCGGGGGGGGGGGAGTGGAGAATGTTCTGGATTGTTCGGTACGCTTCTCGTAACATTATGTTTATAGTTTCTAAGGGCGACAACAGACTTCAGACTTGGAACTTCAAACTGCAGGTTCGTCAAGAGGTTGTTTCAGGTAAGAATTTTTCGTTAATTCTACAGAAACCTACTGTTTTTGAGACTGATTCCTCCAAAAATAGGAAATGGGAGGCAAAATTGTAGGGGGTTAAAATTGTTAAAAATCTTAAAAGTCTATAAGGAGTATCGTATTAAAGGCAATTTTAACCACAGTCTAAATGTAGTGTTCTTTTAAACTTCAAAACTTCAAAACACTAAACTGTTGTATAAAAAATGGTTAAAAATTTTGATAAAATCGCGAAAATGTATGTAGGATATCAAATTAAAGGAAATTTATTATATTATTTGAATTATCAGTCTCTGTAATTCCAACTGTGTGGTGTTTATTTGCTGAACTGGTACTTGTCATGTTCCGGACGTGGCCTTTCAGTGTTTGAAATGGACTTGAAAATGGTGGAGATCTAAATCTATGCAAAAATGGTCGAAAATGGTAGAAAATCAGTTCTAAATCTACAGGTAAATTCTAGACATTTTAAAATTTTAGGACCCTTCGGTGTAAAACAGAGATCAAAAATTAAAAAATAATCGTAAAAATCCAGCAGGAAATAAAATGTATCTGATGAAATCCGAATTTTTTCAAATGTTTACTGCTTATTATGTTATTGCGTTTTATACAATTATAGTATTACTAAAGAAATGATAGAGTAATTGGAATGTTTGTAATTTTTTTATGTAATTGAAAAATTACTTAATGTTGAAATTTGTGTAATAATAAATGTACATCGTTATGTACACTATAAATTTCAAATTCTTCCCATGCATCCATATAACCCAGTTACTCATGATGGCATACTTAACGATAAATTAAATTTCAAATCAAACCCGCTGTATGACACCGCGCTACAATCGATTATGAGATAACACACGGCGTGACACGCGTTTGCTCAGAGTCCAGTGGGCCACACGCAGTGCACTGTGTCGGACGCTTGTATAGGTTTTATTATTGTACGTATGTGTGTTTTGTGTTTTTGTGAATTTTAATATTTGATGATCTCCTTGTGAGTGATAATATCTGATGAAGGGTCATATGACTCGAAACGAGTCATAAATTTACAATTTGAATTCACTGGACGGTTTCAATAAGGTAAATCATTACTACATAAAGTGACTTGGACCGTATAAAATAATGTTTAATATATTCAATATTCGTTTTTAATAATAATAATGGCTCCCATGTATACCGCCGAAGTAGCTTAGGAGTAGGCAGAGTAGGCTGCCTTATGCCTTATGACTTATTAGACCGCTCAGAAAATCTGTATGCTTAGGTTAACAAAGAAAAGAAAATGGACTATTAAAATTTTTTTTGTTGATATTAAGAAATGTGCCAATCGTCAACTAAATATCCTACTCGTTTGTATAAACAAACCGTTTCTTTCGTTTGTCGGAAAGAAAAAGAGAGACAAGCATAAAGAAGAGGTTGTTGCATAAAGGGGAGAGAGAGAGAGAGAGAGAGAGAGAGAGAGAGAGAGAGAGAGAGAGAGAGAGAGAGAGAGAGAGAGAGAGAGAGAGAGAGAGAGAGAGAGAGAGAGAGAGACCGATTTGACTGTATGGCTCGTTTAAACAAGATTTATATGTATCAAACGGTTCTTGTCACTGTATCGTTAGTGTTCAATGACATGTAAATATTTTCAGTAGTCTTAAACTTGGATTTAATTATTAAAATTTATTCCAAACTATTCCAAGAGCCTTTTGTATTTTTTAATTAAACAGCTCTGTCAATCACAAGAATAAAAACTACTTTAATCTGCGGCTGCAGGCACCACAGAAAATACAACTTACCTTCTGGGATGTTAATAACATTGGCCTCTTTTCACTGCAACTGATGTTTCTGTAAATAATATTATCAAAAATATGCGTGTACGTACAGTACAATGCGGAGCACAGGAATTGTGTGACGTATGTTTTACCACACAACCTCTGAAACTTCCAGAGTACTTGTAGAATCTCCTGAACGATTACAGTATCGTTTATGGTGACGTTGACCATAAGGCTGCTGTCATATTGCAACCCTGATGTTTAAAAACAAACCAAAAATTAAATGAGGTCCTTTGAGATCCTTCCGTAAGTGCGGCGTCGTCAGCTCCGATGACGTACGAACTACGTACTTGCATCTCTGCCAACCAAACTGACGACGCAAGACTGCACACCTCAGATTCCGATGTCAGCAACGACGAAGATAGTTTTATATGTCGTGTGTCTGGATTTGTTTCGCTCCGAATGTAAATGTAGAACGAGGCCATAAGGGTAGAATTACAAATTTTTAACTTGAATGAAAAATTAAAAGTATACAAACAACAGTTGGGCCCTAGGTTGTTTTCAAATCCAGGAGTAGGATACGCGGAATATAGAGCCGTTTGGACCAGAGCCTCTACCTACTCAAGACTGTCGTGCGTGGTGAAGAGCCACACCATTTTCGAGGTGGTCTTAAAACAGAACACGACGGATCTAGACCAGAGAAGTTCGGTAAAAAATCTAGCCGGCATACGGTTGGTTACTATATACGGTGGTCTCAATAACAACTCACAATTCCAACAGTAGCCTCGGAAACCAAGACAGGTGGCAAAAGACTACATTCTCTAGAGGCAGAAGAAAAGTTGGTAGACCAACAGTTTTATGTGGAATAGGGGAATAGGCCGGTAAAGCCTAAAATCGTTAAGAAAATGATGATGATGATGGTGAAAAACGACGGTGAAACGAACACATACAGTAGAAACAATGTCAGACTTCAGACTGGCCAAACAAGTCTGTGAATACAAACCTATAGGACACAGGTGGTGGGTAGAGATGACTGGAAGATCGATGAAGGCGGAACAGCCAGTACCTTGCCTGTGACGTGTTGTGAAAATAACTATGATGTAGATAACTTTGTTGTCGTCGGAAAATTTATTATTGTACCAGAATGTAGGCTTGCAATATGGTATATGACGTCAAATGCTTACGCAAACTCAAGTTTAAGAAAAAAAATTCATAGGAAATAAGAAGCATTTTTGGAGAAGTCTGGATGCTATCCCCTTTTATTTAAAAAAAGGAAACGATCATGATAACATGCAAATGAATTATTTCCTTTTCTATGTTCATTATTTTAAGTAATGTAAAAGCGTAACAGAGAAACAGAGCACGGTCGTTATTCTGTCATTTTTAGTAAGTAATCCCTTGTAAGTTTATTAAATAAATAGGTGAAAATCTATACTTATCTACGTAACATTTGAAAATTAACTAACAGCGGTAAAATTGAAAACAATATTTTGCATGAAAGTGTACGGTGATTGTAAACATTATTGAAGATCCCAAATTTTAAAAAACTAGTGAAAGTTGTGTGCACAACTAAAACAAAAATATAAGTGTAAACTAAACATGTGTAATTGCATTTACTGTAAAAATAATTACATCGCCTTTATTCTCTAAACGTTGTAACGTCACAGAACGTTCCATAAAGGAAATCATTTACATAGTAAGTTATCATAAGAGGAAAGTGAGGTGAACAGTATCGAACCCAAGTAGTCCTAAAAAATTGTGTAATATTGTCTATAATTATTTCTACTAACATGAGAAACGACCAGACTTTGACTAAGACACAAACCCCATATATATTATTAAAGTGAATAACAGTGAAAAAACCATAAGACACTATAAGAGAGACGAATAATGTCAGAATCAACCAAAATGAAATCATTAATTATTAAGTTTTATAACTCTGAATAGAGTATTAAGAACTATTTTTTGTGAATGAATGGGCATGATCCATTATTATATTATGTAATGTAAATAAAGTAAATGTATTAAATGACTTAAATACATTATTAGAAAGAGTTTAAGTTAAAATAAAAATTATATATTTGTTATGAAAAAAAATATTATTGTGTTGGATTAGAGACCAAACACCCAGATTTCATGAAAAAATTTATTATTATCAGATTGAAATAAAAACTATATGTGATTGTCAAGCAGACAAAAGGAACAATTTATCTTAAATAAATAAAGCTGTCAAATGAATAAAAGTCAGTCAAAATAGCCAAAAACAGTATTAACTAAAAACATGTGGTAGGCATATAATATTGTATAATTTATGGATTTAATGTTGCCAAAATGCAACCAAATTGCATTAGAAAGTTGAAATATGATATAAAGCGACTATACTAATATATTTGACTAACTTTAACATTGTAATAGTCAAGTTAGCAAAATATTTACCTATACCATGTATAGCTGGAGCCAATCAACCAGTACAAAAATAATCATATCTGGCTAAATATTTACAAAATGATAACAAAAATAAAATAGAATGGTACAATACTTCAGTATACCTTAAAGAACGAACAAACTCAATTGAAAATAAAGTCAATTATAAAAGAATTTAACTTATGAGAGTGAGATGTGTCACACCATAAAAAAGGACATCTCAAGACCAGTCAATGATGCTATGTTATCCTATAATAAAAATAATGTATGTAAAGAGTAACCAGGTATCACAAAAGACAGACAATATAATAAACTCTGAGTGTACACTAGTGAAATACTACATATGTTAAAGAAAGAGACTAATTATTGTGTTATAACATTAACAAAAAATCTAGGCCATGGACAGGGGCCATATAAAATTGTAATTATTTATGTATTACCTATGTTAAAATTTGTTTGTTTTGTTGTAGGAAGGTAGTAATATTATATGTTCAGATTGTGGAAGGAACATAATAATTCCACAACAATTTTTGTTCTAAAAAGATTGAATTTTAATGACAACAACCAAGGTGAGAGTTGAATATTGTGTTACTTATTAGACTTAATTTAATTAAAAACCAATCATAATTAATATCACTACATTCAGTTGAAAACAGAGAATCTAAATGTAATAATGGCATACAAATTGTGAGTACTAATGTAAAACTGTTTGATAAATACCAGTGTAATTTTTGAAATATCCTTAGTATGAAGAATAAGAAATTCGTTCTAAAAGCTTCGACGGAAGTGAAAATTGTTCCATGACATTCCATTTCGTTTATTCTCGAACAATCTAGAAAGAATTTTTACACAAATATACCGGAAGTCGATGAAAACAATCAGCCTGAATTAGTATAAAAGAGAGACCAAATTCGACCGAAAAACACTTGAAACTTGAACTCCAGAACTGATGCATCACCCACGACACTGATCAACGCAGCTAAGGCGAAACCGAGAGGCGAGAAATCGACAAGACACGAAGAAAGGCTTTTCCCGTACATTGACAAACAGACTGACTTAACCTCAACGAGAATCTACGCCAATGTGTTGCTGAAATAGAGCAGCAGCACGGCAAATTTTAATAGAAATCACGCAGCCAGAACGTCAACGGCCCAGGAGGGACCAAAACTTTAAATAGAGAACCAATTCTGCTGTGTTCGCATAGAATTGTCAAGTTAGTTGACAATAATCCCCTTAACGTAAACAAACAAACATAAAGCCTTTCTCTCGACACTGCATGGGAATCAGCGCTGTGGCGGACAAATTTTGAATCAACGCGGAGCAGCTGACGAGCACTGGCGGGGTTTGAACGATAATCTACTGCCAAACGTTTTTACAAAAAGTGCGGAAATAGTAAATGATCGCAATTTTGACTTAAAATAGATTCAGTGCACATATGAAGAGGCGAGATTGAAAAACTACCCGAAAGGAGTGTCCAGTGCGAGAATAATTAACCATTGGAACGTGAGTTACCAAAATTAAAGTCATTTTTTACCTGGTTACATTTATCACACAGTTGTTCTTCACATGGCACACACACCTTCAAATCACTTAATTTTTCTTGTAAAGCGTCTTATTGATATGTCTTGGTAGTTCAAAGGAGTCACGTCCTGAGAGTAAAGATTTTTTCACATATTAAACTCATGCTTTTCAACTGAGTAAATAATTGAAAACACTAGCCGATACTTGATTGGATATATAAAATTGTCAATAATAATAATAATAATAACTTGTGAATTTTTTTCTCTGCAATTTTATAAATTTTATATGAATGTTAGTCCTTCAGACGATTTGTTGTTTTTTGAAGAATCATTAAACTTACCTGATTTTTTCAAGCTAAACTGACTTGTTTATACTTTTTCATAGAAGTAAGATTTAAAAATTTTAATTACTTTAATAATCACATTTATTTCTTGGAACAAACGATTCCAAGTGGCGCCCACAAAAAACATAGTATTAAGTTGTGTTACAGGACTACATCACCGCAGAGGATCCAGTCAACAGTAAGTAACAAAAGTGCGCGGAGGTAACGCCCGACAGTATACAACACGAACAACACACTATTACAACACACAATCATTTCTTTTCGTTATAACGTTTATTACGGTTGGACATTATTTCATTCTCAGAATGGAAAGAAAATTGTCAAAAAATTAGTGATAATAAAATATAATTTTCTTTATTCCTTAGTAACTTATAATGAAGAACGTTGTGTGTCACATAATTCAGTATTTTAAGCTATCCGCAAATATGAGTAAATTCTTAATTGTTAGACATTGGGTGTAATAATTAACAGACGTTGCTGCATAAGTCAGATCTGTTTGCAGGAAAGTTGTACTTTCTGAAGCAATCGAAATTATAATTTTAATATTTGAGGTAAAATGATATTTTCTGTCTGTTAGTATTATATTTAAGTCAAAGTCGTTTGCCTGTTATTTATTGGTTTATACTATGATGGTGGTAAACACAGTTAAAACACAACGACGACTCAAAATGCTTTAAACAACATCATGTGTATTGTCAGAAGATTGTTTGCCGGGTTGTAGAGTCGTTAGTTGCCGACATTTCGACCTTAATTTTTACGGCCATCTTCAGTGATTGAACTTTGAACAAAGGCCGTTACACTGACCAAAATTATCGCAATCAGTAACCATGTACAATAGTTGTTGGGCACCCATTTTTATAAACTTTCTGGTTCCACACGGAGATGTTGTCTGAAACGCAGCTCACCGACGCAGTCCGTATTTCCATCTAATGCATATGGAGTCCGTCCAGATTAGCAAACATGGAGCGATTGCAATGAATCGGCGGGGTGAGTCGTCCCTCTCGTTGAGTACCCTTTGGTCGCGTGCTCGTGCCGAACCAATAACACTGTGCCTTCCCTTCTTCTCATTGGCCAGCGGTTTCAGACAACATCTTCGTGCGGACCCCAAAAGTTTATATAAATATTGGCGCCCAACAACAACCACTGTTCATGGTTACTGACTGCGATAACTTGGTCAGTGTAACAAGCCTTTGTTCAAACTTCAAGCGCTGACGATGGCCGTCGAACGTACGGTCAAAACGACTGCGACTAACAACTTTATAATACGGCCTTTATAACCCGACAACCCAATCTTCTAACATCATTGACTCCGGCCATGGGATCCTCAGTCATCAACCACGTGTATTGTTTCTCAAAAATGGAGAATTATCACAATGAAATCTATGCGCTCACGTAAAAGAATGTATTCTGTTTGTACCTAGATTCTTGCCGTCTTCAAAACTGTACATTTTTATTTGTCATTAATGTTTTCAAATTATCGTTTCAAACTGGTGTTTTCAAACACTGCTAAAACATGACATGACCCAAAATATTTTAAACGACGTCATGTGTGTACAAGTTTGTATGCTTTCACTATTAGCTTCAACATTGTTAAAACTACTATTGTCAGCCGTAGTGTTAGAAAATATAGTTATTTATTAAATATTTAAATCCACACACCAGAGATGTCTCTGCCTCATCTGTGAGGTGACTTGGCGAACACCGTGCCAATCTAGACACTGATACACTGATGATGGCCTCCCATGATGGGGCCGAATCATTTTCAAATAACGACAACTGTGGACCATGACCTAACATACCGGCTGACAATAATTTCAACAATCCTGTGTCTTGGTTTTCAACAATCCTGTGTATTGGTTTTCAACAATCCTGTGGATTGGTTTTCAACAATCCTGTGTATTGGTTTTCAACAATACTGTGTATTGGTTTTCAACAATGGAGAAAAATCGTCAGTTTGTTTCTAGATTCTTGCCATCTTCAAAACTGTACATTTTATGTTGTAATTGGTGTTTCCAAATTATCGATGACGACATTAAATACGTGTAGTTAAAATACAAGTAGTTCAACATCACTTAGAGTAACATAAAAATAATGCTTAAGACAACAATGATGATTCGTACTAATCAGGCGAAACACGTAATTATTTATCTTCCGCTGAAGAGCGCGTTAGAAGTAAAGCGCGAGGTGAAATTTACTCAGCAATCATTAACTGATTTACGGAACAAAGCGGAAACTCTTCACGGAAATTTGCATACACAATCAAGTAACCTCTTCATTATTTGAGCAGAATGTGCGGGGTTGAGTTCATATATGCAGTCACTGAATACGGCAAAAACAGAGAGAGGGGGGATAAGGATAGCACACGCGTGTGCTGTAGAGAAAGTGACTAAGGGGGAGGAGGAGTTGTGCGTGGATCGTCTAAAGAGGGGTTTCGTACATTAAGCTGTCAATGTAACACATACTTAAACAACATCTCAATCTTTCACGGATTAAACTTTATTTAAATTACATTAATTTATTTGGAAACACTCCAAGTTGGTTTTTACTATTATAGGTAAAGTCAAGGTTATCTACATACGTATTATAAAAATTGGTTCCCGGCCCCAAGTCTACTCATCCTGTGAAAATGAGTACCTGGTATCCTGGATAACAATGTAAGTATCCTGAAACGTTACTCACCATATCCTGCCTAACTCCAAAATTACGTCCGTTGCACAAAATGGGTCTATTATTATTATCGTTACGTAACACGCAATAGTACCGTAAGTGTGATAGTGTCGTTCTACGAGCTTCTCAACTAGCCCAACGTTTGCGTGTTTTTGCCAAGGCCGCGCTTAAGTATCCTCTAGAATTTTCAAGTGCTTGTGGAGGATGCATATTATGAAACCCTGCAGACTATAAGTACCCACACCTGCCGGTTAGTTTTCAGTTTATGTTGGGCGATTTGTCAAGTGATGTAAAGTGGGTGTTGTGTTCTTTATATACAATTGCGGAATTCTTTATAGTTGACATTATTATTGTTTGTTGACAAATTTAATTTTAATTACTGTACGAGTTAATTCCGAATGTCTGCAACTAACAACTTAATAACACGGCCTTACAACCCAACAACCCAACAACCCAATTTTCTACCAACATTGACTCCGGCCATTGAATCCTCACTCATCAACCACGTGTATTGTTTCTCAAAAATGGAGAATTATCACAATAAAATCTCTGCGCTCACGTAAAAGATGTATTCTGTTTGCACCTAGATTCTTGCCGTCTTAAAAACTGTAAATTTTTATTTGTGACAAATTAAAGCTGGTTATTAATTATTTAATTGGTGTCTTGTATTTTGTTTTCCACTGTACCATACGACGATCAGAAGACCGTCGTAACATATTTTTGTTTTAATCCAGGTAGTTATAGGTTGTTATAGTATGCTGAAAAGAGTTGTTTACACCACTCTTAAATCATACAAGGGTAGGGTGGTAAAAAGCAAGGGGACCGGGATAAGAAAAGAACAATTTTTTGGACTAAGTTGCATTTATTTCTCAAAATAATCTCTATTTAGCTCTATACACTTTTCCCGCGAAGTTCTAAAGCGGTTATGCTAGACAGATAATCCGATTTGTCGATGTACTCAAAGTAGCCATATTTCGCTGACTTGATTGTAGTCAGTAAATCTTTTTCCAATTAGTCATTTTTTAAGGTTAGAAGGTTGGCAGAAGTCGCTCAGGGCTGATTCGGGTGAGTAGGGTGAGTGAGGAAACCACGTAAACATCGATTCTTTGATTTTTTCCATTGCGAAATCCATTGCATCATCCATTGCATGTAAGATGGTGAATAGCCTTGATGAAGCACCACTTTTTCATTATATATATACTCGCCTTTTCTTTATTCCATCGTTTATAACATGCAGTAGGTGTGCATAGTACTCGCCACTAATAGCCTTTTCCCTTTTTAAGGAAGTCCGTGAAGATTACTCCACGTCCGTCCAACAAAACAGTGGTCATTACCTTACCATCAGAAGGAATTGTCTTTGCCTTCTTTGGTGTTTGTTTGCCTTTTGCGGTGCAATATTTTGACTTTTCTTTGGTCTCAGGAATGTTGTTGTCAACCCATGACTCATCAACGGTTCTGAACCTCAGTTTGGTTTTCGCCTTTGGTTCATAGCCCATTTATTCAATCGAGAGATTTTTTTTGTAACGTCTAACATTTCAAAGAGGTAAAGTGAGCTAGACGGAAGCACATCTTGGAAGCTCCATGGTGCCGTGAGTTAAGTAAAGAGTTCTTTATTTGGTTCTCTTTAACGTCTACCGCTTACACCAATACAAAAAAAGGTGCGACCAGCCATCCTTATATGAAGTTTCAGCAACGTATCTCACTTGTCATTCAAGTTGAAACTCAAATTGAAACTGAGCTTAAATATTTTTTGTGTATTTCACTCACATAAATTATTCACATAAAAAACAACTAACTCACATAATATAAATATAATATAACAAAAATAATATACTATCAATTATGTACCTAATAAGATTACTCTTCTTCTTCTTCTTCTTCTTCTTCTTCTTCTTCTTCTTCTTCTTCTTCTTCTTCTTCTTCTTCTTCTTCTTCTTCTTCTTCTTCTTCTTCTTCTTCTTCTTCTTCTTCTTCTTCTCCTCCTCCTCCTCCTCCTCCTCCTCCTCCTCCTCCTCCTCCTCCTCCTCCTCCTCCTCCTCCTCCTCCTCCTCCTCCTCCTCCTCCTCCTCCTCCTCCTCCTCCTCCTTCTTCTTCTTCTTCTTCTTCTTCTCCTTCTTTTTTTCCTTCTCTCTTGATTTCGCTGATTCCCCTGTTTATAACAACTTTACCAACTTTACAATCTCTTCATCTCATATTCGTTCGTCCGAATATTATTTTGCCTGCTAGACGATTATGTCGGGCCTTCTTAGCGACGTTTTCCCCTTCTCCATGTGCACTCTAATGTTTTGTGGAATATCACGTACACATTTTTTTAATAGAAAAATAAGCAACCATTTACAATGTGTGTTCTTCAGGTTTTCTTGTAGCTATTATTTTAGGACAAATTTTACCAACTTTATGTTGTATCTCGATAGTTGTTAGGAGATGAAAATATGCGTATTTAGTAATCTTTTAGGTTACATAACTTTGAGCTACATTAATTTTTATACTAGATATGATAAACAAGAGTATATTTTAGATTTTATTTTTTTTAACAGGAAAAGAAATAATTAGATAAAGGGAAAGCTAAATATTGCGTCAGAAATGTAATTAAAGAGTAATTAAATTGAATAATTGGAGAGGAAAATACATCCTCAGGCATAGGTAAAAGTATAAAACGAATAAACACGTTCGATTGGCAGGGTGGAGAGGCAAGGGACGTCAGCACAGGGCAGTAATCCCCGGCATTACCGAGTTTTCCACACCTTGCACCCTCTATAATTACGTGATCGCAGCGGTATAAACTTCAGTTACGTGCTCCAAGTTTTGCTGGTTAAACATACGTTCTACAAAGTTTCAACATCAAGTTTATTTTGTTCTCTCCAAGGTTCAAATTCTTGAAAAATGTATCTGAAAAAAGTCTAGCTTAATGCAATTCGTAGAAACATAATGAAGTATCGCTTGTATGCGTTAGAAAATTAAGTAGGGTCTGGATCCGGTAATGACAAATCGAAGTGAAACTTCATTTAAATCGTAGTGCGCCACGAAACACGTGCAGAAATTCCGTTAGTCACGGACGTGCAACGGAAGCAATGTACAAAGGAGTCAAAGCGTGATAAATACATATTTTTAATTTTCTAATTTTGTTACTAAACAGAAGTCTTAAATACAAAAGTAGAAACTAAAGTATTAATAAATTCATATTGTACGGAAAATTATTGTAACGTCAGGATACTATTTTTTATCATAACAAAAAAATTACAATGGTATGGACACACGAAAAGAATGTCACAGGAAAGATTGCCAAGGAGAGTTACGGAATGGACCCCACCAGGAAGAAGGAAAGAGGAAGACCATCCATCACTTGTATAGAAGAAATTCAGACTATACTGAGGGAACGAGAAATTGAAGAAGATCTTTGGATGGACAAGCAGCAGTGGAAGATGACAATGTAATCACTTTTGTAATCTTTTGTATCGGAAAATGTGTAAACATTGTACAATAATAATAAAAAATAATATTGGCTATGATAGGAATTATGACATTGACGTTACGTTATGGCTATGATAGGAATTATGACATTGACGTTACGTTATGGCTATGATAGGAATTATGACATTGACGTTACGTTACGGCTATGATAGGAATTATGACATTGACGTTACGTTATGGCTATGATAGGAATTATGACATTGACGTTACGTTATGGCTATGATAGGAATTATGACATTGACGTTACGTTATGGCTATGATAGGAATTATGACATTGACGTTACGTTATGGCTATGATAGGAATTATGACATTGACGTTACGTTATGGCTATGATAGGAATTATGACATTGACGTTACGTTATGGCTATGATAGGAATTATGACATTGACGTTACGTTATGGCTATGATAGGAATTATGACATTGACGTTACGTTATGGCTATGATAGGAATTATGACATTGACGTTACGTTATGGCTATGATAGGAATTATGACATTGACGTTACGTTATGGCTATGATAGGAATTATGACATTGACGTTACGTTATGGCTATGATAGGAATTATGACATTGACGTTACGTTATGGCTATGATAGGAATTATGACATTGACGTTACGTTATGGCTATGATAGGAATTATGACATTGACGTTACGTTATGTAAGTTCCACACGATCTGTTAGAGAATCAACCGTGTTTTAGAAATAATGTACATCAAGATAGAAAATTAAAGTTTTACAAAGTTATGGCAATCCCTTCACTGTCCTAAGGGTAAGAAGTATGGACAACAACTAAGAAACAAGACGGTAAAATACAGGCCTCAAAAATGGCGTTCTTAAGAAGAGTTAAAAGGTGTTCTACACTAGACCGTACAATGAATGAGGCCATAAGAGAATTGTTACAATTTTTAACTTGAATGAAAAACTAAAACAGTCTGAACAACTGTAGAAAGAACACTTAGAAAGAATGTCAGATTCCAGACTCGTCAAACACGCCTGGAAATACAAACCTATAGGCCACAGGTGTGTGGATAGACCCACGAAGAGATGGCTGGAGGATTCTTGAAGGCGGAACAGGCAGCACACCTTGCCTATGCCGTGTTATGAAGATGGTGTTATTCGAAAATGACAAATTGAAGCTACACTTTATTTTAAATCGTAGTAAATCACAAAACACGAGCTATAATTCCGTTGGTGACGAACATGCAACTGAAGTAACGTACAATCGGGTGTGAAAGCGTGATAGACGAACAGACACTTTCTAGTTCATTACTACTGCTACTCCACGGAGCTACAGCTCATGAAGAGCGCTGACCTCCAGAACAACGTGCCTCCACTTCTCTCTATCCTGTGCGATTCTTCCACCCTTCTGACCCCCCCCCGTCTTCTCAAGCCCTCATCTACATTGTCCACCCATCTTCTTCTTGGCGTTCCTCTTGCTTTTCTTCCTCCTGGTCCTCTAATGAATACTTTTATCCGCCCTTTCCTCTGTCATTGTTTTATGTAACCTGACCCATTTTATTCTACCTTGTTTTAATACTGTGATGATTTCCGGTTTCTTGTGTAGATCATACAATTCGGCATTTGTCCTCATAAGCCACATTTCGACATGCAGTACACCTCCATATATTCTCCTGAGATACTAGTTCATTAAAACACCTATAAATTTAAAACAAAATAAACATGAAACGATTAATGAATTTAAACGTTAATTCATATTCTACGGAAAAGTATAAAAAAATGTTGCTCAAGAAACGCGATTTCGTTTTACATACGGTCACCTACTTACTCTCTGAGCACACCTGCTGTCATTCTCAGCCATTCTCCAAAATATTTCCCACAATTTTAGTTTGCTAAAAACTATACCTAGCCCAACTGAAACAAACTAGTCTTCAAAGACATCACGTGAAAAACTTTACATGTAAATCTGGAGGCAATGTTAGAATGTACGTTAGATTTGATACACTTGAAAGTAAGGTAATCTCTTCAGCGTTCTAAATTTATCCGTTCGTAGGCGGAGCGGAGTATAATCAAAATAACTTTGCTGACGACGCAGGTAAATTCAAATTTCCCTGTGTCTGGCAGCGCTGAGCTGATAGTAATTAGCACACGAGCATCAGTTTATGCCTATCCCAGTATTGCAGCTGTCAAAATGTCTGTATCACTGGTACAAACCTAAACTAATACATCATGTATAAAGTACATAACATATTACACGTATATCTGCTCGTGACGTTTAAATCTAACACTGATTACATTAACAAATGCAAGTACGGTAGAGAAATTATAACAATTTCAGTATAAATATAACTTTAAAAAGCGTGAACTCTCTAAAACAAGGTTACCATCCGTTTATGAAGGATATGTTCAGGACGATTCGCAAAGTTTTATTCTTATTTTTAAAGATAGTTTTGGAGTAAAAATTAAGAAAATTATAGTGTTACGTAATGCGGGAAAAGTGTACACTATTAGAGAACTTTTTACGTGTTTCTCGGCTATTCTAGTGGAATCCGGCTGTAATGTTGTGTGCGTACGTGATTCTCAACATTCGTAAGCTAGACTGTTCCAGACTTCGCCGGCCGCGCGCACTGTTTCAAGTCAGCAATCAATTAAGCTCTAGTGTTTTCCTTTATTGTTGACGCGCATTATGGACTATTCTGGAACACTTGTGCTATCTATTTAAACAACGACAGCTGCGGTTACCAGTCAGTATTAGTGGCGATTTATTCAAGTGCGGTTCGAAGTACTGTAGCTAAGTGCTATGTGTTTTATAATTGTGCGGGACTCTATTACTTGACATTTTTATTGCGTGTGAACAATTTTTATTTGATTTCTTGCAAGAGACTATCTTGTTGATTACAAACTATTTAATTGTGATAATTAAAGCTGGTGATTAGTGACCTAATTGGTGTCGTGTTTTTTAGTTTTCTACTATACCATCCGAACTGTCGTAACAATAGTATAAGTATCATATCTTATCATATGATATTGTGTTGAAATTACTATTACCCATTTTATATATATTTTCATATCATTAATGCATATTACACTGATCGAACAGTCGCTTCGGCACTTGGTAGAACGTTTTATTATTATCGGAGTTTAATAAATAAACACTTGATAAAGTTATACAGGTACGTTTTATTTTCCTGCCATTTGTTTCTCCAATTACTACAGCTTCAGAGGTTAGATTTGAACAGACAGATTTGAAATCTATGTATAATATGCGGGGAGGGGGAAAGCCCAGGCAAACGGTTGAACAAATCTTCAACAACATAACAGTATTATTGCTGTATATATTTTTTATATGTTCTACATTTGACTGAAAATTACATATTGTTATATTTGTTCAAACACTTTTTGCTTCATTTTGTTTCTTGTATATAATATACTTAATATTTATAATAACTTTACCTCAAGATGTTTTCCCTTATTTTAAACGTGTTTCGGAAAACATATTGTTCCCATCCTCATCCTTCTTAATTTTGAATCTTGTGGAGTACTTGTGTGTTGGTTGGTTGTTGTTATTGTTTCCTGTTGGTTTTTTGTATTTTAAACAGATATTATTGTGTGTGATTGTGGTGGATATATTAGTATTTTGTGTATTTTCGATGTTGAGTGCTTTAAAAATTGTGTCATGTTTTGTATTGATTTGTATTTGTCTAGGTATTAGTTTGTTTTGTGTTTGTATATTTGTAAATTTTTCCAACTGTTATTATGGTGCCTTTGTGTGGTATGTGTTTTATTAGTGTCATGTTGGGTCTCTGTCAAGGCCGCGCACTCAAGTAGCTTTCAGACTGTACGAGTACTTTTAACTACGTAAATTATGACGGTATAGCGACGATAGAACTCAACAACTCCTGTTTTTTGACCAGTGGTACTCACTTTTTTTTATTCACGGCACACTATATTTTGTAGTGAATTCCCGTGACACAGTAACGTAGAAGTTGGCAAAACTGTGGGAGGCCCTGTGAACGTTTGTGCACGAAACGACAAGCTCGCGTTTCTCATTAATAACTCAAATATTTTATTGTAAGGCGTAAGCCACTAAATCGTCTCTACAACAGTTATGTTTAATTTCTTGAATAATTTTCTCTTGTTCCATTTTCAAAATGAATATTGAGTAAAATTATTTAAATTACCAGGAATACCACGAAGTCCTTTCAGTTTCGCGGCACACCTAGTGAATCTGACGGCACAGTAGTTAAAAACCAGTTTACCGGACAGAGTGTGGTGTAAGGTAGCTGATGCGCAATATACAGCCTCTCATGTACAAATGCTAACCTCACGTTCTCAAAGTACAGCCTCGGTTATATGGTGCATCTTGTTTTAACTGACGAGCAAATGGCGACAGAGTGACTACCGGAATAAGTAGTCTCCCGGTTGTTAGTCAACAGCTTCGGGTGGATGAATTGGCAAGCGGTAGGGCACCTTATTGTCCTGGGGTTGAGAAATCGGCCCCGAAGGCGGATAAATTACTCACTAGTCAACGACATTAGAGTGTAGAAGGCAACGAGAAACTACTACATTAAAGATCGTTTAGATATATCTAGTAATATCATCACGGCTATAGTCAAGGCAAAAGTTGAAGAAAGAAAGGGAAGTTGTTAACACAGTGAAGGTAAGAAAGCTTCAGTATCTGGGACATCTCATGAGAAATGAACAGAGATTTTACGTATTGCAGTCCATACTACAGGGAAAAGTACTTGGAAAGAGAGAAATTGGGTAACCGAGAATCTCATGGCTGAGAAATTTAAGGACCTGGTTTGGCATGAATACAACTGACTTATTCCGTGCAGCAGTAAAGAAAGTTAAAATAGTCTGTATGATATCCAACATCCGAAACGGATAGGAACAATCAGAAGAAGGACAGAGTGAAAGCCAAAAGAAGAAGGATATTTTCATAAATATCTTGTAAGTGTTAGCTTCTAAAATTTGAAGAAAAATGAAATAAAAATCAATATATTTATCTCTCTTTTTAAGTGCGAATAATGCTTAACTTAGCTTAGCTTTGTCCGCGTTTTTATGTGAATCGTGGACATGATATGCCTTGCTTGCAATTATTAGCATATTTGAAATGACGACACTTGATTGCTGAGGTGACAAATTGCTCGACTAAATGCTAAGAGGCAGTCGGAGGCTACTGCAATGTTCATTTGCAAGCTAGAGGGATGACCTTCTTAAGCAATATGCTACAATGAGAGGGGAAATGTTAAATAAGGTAATCAGAAAGTATATTGTCAACAATACGCACACAAGCATTACAAAAATAATAATTGTAAAGAAATTAAATCCTGGTCTTAACATGTTAATAGCAAAACAATATTTTTTCATTACTAGTAAACAATAAAGAAAAATCAAACACTGGAGAAAAATGGAGTTTATAAAATACACTGTGGAGAATGCAATGCTATTTATACAGTATCGGAGAATATGGCCATGATTGGAACATCCCATTTCTGAACATAATAAAGCGATTTTAACTAATATAACCAAAGCAGGGTTTTCAGATCATTGTTTACAACACAATCACTTCATAGATACAAGAAACATAACACTTCTGCACAACATACAAAAAGGATAAAAAATGGATGTATTAGAAATTCTAGAAATTAGGAAAGCAATCAAAAGTAACAAAAATTTAACAAACGAACAAACTGAATTCTGTGCATCTTCTTTATTAAAAGTTGTTATTTAGTTTAGTTAATTTTTATATTTTGCCTTCCGATGATACTTAGTTTTTACAGGCACTTGACCTTCCCACTAGCTTCTCTATCCCCTCCATCATACACAACCCACACATGTCCGGATACACATCCTAAACACATGTTCATCACCCTTACATTCTTTGTTTAGTTTAGTTGCTCCTTCTCTTTGAGAATAGCTTAATAAGCTGAAACAGCTGTCAGAGTTAAATAAAAACTGTGAAACGTACCAAGTGTTTATGTACTTTTTAAAACCTTTGTATTAAAATGTTTCATCAAGTGCCCAACCAGTCATCAATAAAAATCGTGAAATTAAACCTTGTTTGGCTGTCATATTTAGCCTCACCAATTTATAGAATTATTTTAAACAATATGGTAAAATCTAAGCATATCTTCCAAAGTGTAGAACTAGATTTAGAGTCTACGAGTTTAGAGTGCTTGCTTTGTTATGTCGACTTGCTAACGTGAGGGTTACAATCCCATGGTCCGGCCAAAACGTTGGAAAATGCACCAAAAATATTTGTGTTGTGTTGTTTGGGTCGTAGGGGAGAGGAGAAACTGGTAGAGAAATATACCGTACTTACACCGATAGATAGAAATGGAAAGAAGAGAGAGAACGAATAAAAGAGTGACGGAGAGAGACTGAGTGAGTGAATGAGGGAGAAAAGGGGTCACTAAATGCAAATTCTCAAGCGGATGAAAACATGCAGACAGAGGTTAAGCCGGGCTCACTTCATTTTACGGTTGGGAAGCCACGCTGTACCCAGCACGGTTACAGACAAAACAAGTCGGTGTATTGTAGGGGCGAGTATCACGCAATACCACGTGGTACAGGATACGCCTGTAAACTAATACGGCAGAGTTACGACAGACGAGTTTACCAATCCACTTGCTGAGATTAACACGGTGAAATACGAAATTGTTTCGCACGCAATCTGATTTATTGGTAATGCATAATTTGAATACGTTTATCTGTGACGAACAGAAATTAGCGAAAGACGTAAACGCGAAAAGGAAATGTGCTCCTATTACTATCAGGGAATGGAGAAATGGTAACCTATATAACTAAAGTAGCCGTTTTATGAAACTTTCAGTGTCGTTAAGAAATCTTTTTTTTTCAGTGATCTCTAGAGTTTTATAATGTTATTAAGTAGTTAAGGAGTTTCATTTTTTGCGATTAACATGGTACAATGAGAAATTGTTTCGTACACAATCTGATTTATTGCTACCAAAAATTATAATACGCTTATCCGTGACGAAGAGAAAGTAACGAATGACGTGTTGTAGAACAACTTTCCTATTTGTATCGACCATCTGAGGACCACATATCAATTTCCATTCTTTATTCCTTGTACTCTTCTGTTTCTCCAATATTATTTCTTCTTTTCTCTATGTCTCTTCTTCCTGTCTTCAGTCCACTTAAACCTGCGTTTTTCTCTCTCCTACCCTGGACTCCTTCCATTTTTAACACATTTGCCGGAAAAACTTCTCTTTTAATGACTTCTTCTGTGTTTATATTATATTTTCCTAAATCCTTTATGACTTGTTTAATCCAATTTGATGTTGACTTCTTTTCACAGAGATATTTGAAGATCTGCTTTGTTAACTTATTGTCGTCCATTCTACATAAATTTCTAAAAAATACTAGTCTTCTTTTCTTACTGTTTCTGTTGTATTCTCTATACGTTGATATATTTCACCATTATTTCTTAATTTCCAATCTTCTGAAGTGTTTTGTGTGACTAATATTTTCCTAACAACTCGTATTTCTAATATTTATAGTTTGTCTAAATTATAAATTAAATTCTGGACATTCACTTGCACTTAGGCATTCTTGCCTCACTACTGTACTGTAATGGCTTTTTTACGCATTTATGGATATGCACTTTTAATTGTAAATATCTTTAGCTATACCACATGCCTTTTCCATTTTATGAATCCTTTCTTCTATAGCAGATATTTCTAAACCATTTAAAATATTTTATCAACTGACTTGTTATAGTTTTTATTTCCTTGATTCATTATTGTTTTTAAATACAACGCGTTATGAGCTAATATACAGAATGTTGAGATTTTGTCTATTTTATGCTGCTAAGAAAGCTGTACAAACATATAATAATGTTTTTATTATAACACATATTATAAGAAAGCTATACATGTAATAATTTTGTTATAGAAACAATAAAATGAACTACATATAAAATACAAACTTGTAAACACCAAATTACACATTACTAATACATTACTAATAACACTAATAACTTATAATCTTATCACAATAGTCTAACCCACTCTGTTGTGCTATTAATTTAAAATAAGATGGTATTTAAAAAAAATTAAAATACTGTAAAATAAAGTTTACCTAATTTAAAAAAAAATATTACAATGGCACTACACTGGTTGGCTAAGAATCGTAACTTTCATGTCCCCCGTCCCTGCATATAGCAAAGCGTCTACACGCCAGTCAAATACGTCAAATAGTCAAATACGACTGTTGCACCTGTAAGGTAATATATCGCGAAGAAAAAACTAGGATATTGTTACGACGGTCTCGCTGATCGTCGTATGGTACAGTGGAAAACAAAATATAAGGCACCAATAAAGTCACTAAAAACCAGCTTTAATTATCAGAATTAACAGTTTGTAATCAACTATTCAACAAGATTATTCTCGTACAACAATTCAAGTTAATCTGTCCACACAAATAATAATGTCAACTATAAATAATTCTCCATTGCACTATAATCACTTTTTACTAAGACACCACACGAAACGCACTGTGTAAATCGCCCGACAATAACTCGAAACTCACTAGAAAAATCGCTATTTAAATTCAAACTAAGAGTCGCTGAATGCCTACATTTACATTCTGCTGAGATTCCAGAATAATCCATAATACGCATCAACACTACTAGAAAACACTAGAGCGTAGATTCTTGTGGCCTTGAACACAGTGCGCGCGCACCGGTGAAGTCTGGAACAGCCTCGTTAACGCATGTTAAGAGTCACGTACGAACACAACATTACAGCTAGTTCTGCTGGGATAGCCAAGAAACATGAAGAATGGCGTAACAGTATATAATAAGGCTTAGGGAAAAATATAATTTGACAAACTATCAGGGATACTACTGTGATAATCAGTTAATGTGGAATGGGCAATAGGGATACCATAAGAGAGAACAGGCTACAAGGAGAACGTAATTAAAGCAACTGTATAAATGGATAATGCACAAAACAGAATACAGTATGCAATAAAACAAAAACAGTAGAGAGAAAGGTATTAGATTATCTTCTTTTTCACATAGTTCCTATCCGTTTCGGATGTTGGATATCATACAGACTACTTTAACTTTCTATACTGCTGCATGGAATAAGTCAGTTGTATTCATGCCAAACTAAGTTCTTAAATTTCTCAGCCATGAGATTCCCGGTCGCCCAACTCCTCTCCTTCCAAGTACGTTTTCCTGAGGTGTAGACTGCAATAAGTAAAATCTCTGTTCATTTCTCATGAGATGTCCCAGATACTGAAGCTTTCTTATCTTCTCTGTGTTAATGACTTCCCTATCTTTCTTCATCTTTCTAAGGACTTCAACATTTGCTATATGCGCTGTCCACAATGAAATTTTGATAAATCTTTCTTCATCTTTCTAAGAACTTCAACATTAGTTATATGTGCTGTCCATGAAATGCTCAGTATTCTACAGTAGAGCCGCATTTCGAACGATTCCAATTTTTTAGTTGTGTCTTCAATAAAATTCCAAGATTCTACGCCGTTGAAGAGGACCGAGAATACACAGCAGCATAGAAGTCGTGTATTTTTGTTTATTGTTAAATCGTGACTTTTGAATAAACTGTTCATTCTACTGTGCATTGTTCTTGCCTTTTCAAGTCTGCTCTTTATTTCTTGAGAGTGGTGCCGTTGTTCATTTACTATAGTACCAAGATATCTAAATTTGCGTACACGTTCAACTGGCCTTTGGTTTATATTAAGGCTGCAGTTTGTGAACTTGTTCTTAGATACAATCATTATCTTCTCTTTATTAACATTGATGGCTAGACCACATCTACGGCTGCTTTCTGTCACTCTATGCATTAGTTGTTGCACCCCCTCTAAGTTATCTGCGAATATGACGGTATCATCCGCATAACGTATGTTATTTATTCTTTCATCGTTCAGAGAGATTCTCACATCACATTCATCTACAGGTTCTCCAAAACTATCTTCCAAGTTGATGTTAAATAAAAGCGTAGATAATATACATCCCTGTCTTACTCCACGCGCGAAAGATTATAGTGAGTTTAATTGATATAAAACAATTTGTTTCTATAGTATGGTATATACGTAGACAGAAAAAAACATTAGAGTGCAGCAAAATGCAATTAGAATTAAATAAAGTGAGAGCATTACAACGGTGAGAGATGTTATAATTAGCAGTGTGTGCTGAGAGGGCTAGAGCGAGTGGGTAATTTTAAATGAACACGAGGCGCGAACAATTGTTATTCTACATAAAGCACTTACATTATGAATTATATTTTATATTTGTTACGAGTTAGCAAATGCAAATAACGCGATAAAATCGTTGTGTTCGTTTAGTTGTGTTCAGTTAACTGCCGTATTGTTGATTTTGTATTTACGAGGTCGGTTGAAACGTTCGCGGAGCGACATCTATAGCTCAGCGGTATAACTAAAATCTTTCGTCTGCTGCATGACGTACATTTCGCGTGAACACCTGTTAATTTTCAGATATATCTGTCAATTCATTCATTTTTTACAAGCTGTTTGAAATTTCCCTGTCACGAGTGTTTTTAAAATGCACAAAATCAAACATCTGATTTTGTGATGAATTCTCTGCTAAAAACGTTTTAGCGCCAATGAAAAATCAAAACGAAATTGTAAATGTGTTAGGAGATGCTGCGCCTTCAGAAACAATGGTAACTGGGGGTCAGTAGAGTATAAACGCTGTCGTAAAACAATGAATAAATTGATAGATAGATTTGGAAATTAACGGGAGTTTATATAAAATACAAATCTTGCAGCACACAAAAAAAATTTTAATTTTACCGCTAATCTACAGATGTCGCTCAGCGAACGTTTTAACTGTCCCTCGTATAATACTACAGATATGATAATAATGTAAGCTATATAACTTCTCTTAATAATTTACATCGTTGTTCAATGTTTTGCGAAAATTAAAACAATATTACAATACATTGTAAATGTTCTGTGCTAGGCTATTAGGCTATTCGGCAGTGGCCCAAGATTTTTAAAACCAAACGTTTCGGTACCTCCAACAGAGGTCATCGTCAGTTGCAAAAAACCTACGACAGATGTTCACAGTTTATATTCAAACAAACGGCAGTACTGATGTTTTTAGGTGATCATCTGCCTTTTGTTCTTTGCCACTGAATATGGCCACCAATGGTGAGGTTTTAAAAACTTTGAACCACGGCGTAATAGCAGGCACTAAACCTTTGTAATAATATTTACGCCGACCGTAAAAGCTTCAGAGCTTTCTTAATATTATATGTCTACACATATGTATTATTGAAGAGTGAAACACGTGTTTATTATCTAACGTAATTGTTGAGAGAGGTAGGGGTAATGATAGTTGAAGTGGAGAGGGTAATTTTTATATGTGTACTACGTTATCGGCAACAAAGAATCAGTTTGTTGTTAAAATTCCTTCCCGGGCGTTTGGTCGTGGTCCAAAGTTTTCTGCAAAACCAGACGTTTCGGTAATGGTATCGCCTGCCATCATCAGTGAAAATAGAGTGCGCCTAACGTGAGATGGTATACGTAGTAATATAAAAATATTACAAATATAAAAATAAAAATAAAAATATATAGATATTGTGTGTAGATTTTGTGATAACAAGCTATTGTGTATGTTGTCTGGATCTCGGTATTGAACTCCCCGATGATACAGCTCCACTTTGAAATCACCAAATACAAAGAATAGATTTAATATAAATATGTTATAACTAGGTGTGATTGATTGATAATTAACAAATAAATCAAACTTTAAAAATTGTGAAAATATTTTTTCTTGTTCTTGTATTGAGTTTGATTGAATTATTTAATTTAATTAATTACTAATTAATTAATTAATTGAGTTTTTAATTTCCTTATATATCTATTCTCTCACTGTAAATTATGTTTCTGTTTAATAAAAAATAATAGTAACATTAATTATGGAAATAAAAACAATGCTGGTAACTGAGTAATGATTTGCGTTTATTAACATTCAAAATTATGCGCCAGTCAAACTGCGCATGTCCCAGGCACTCGCTAATATTTGCTACAGTCGGTAGTGAAGAAAATCAACAAATATATTTTTACAAGTTTAGATTTGTGGTTCTTTTAACGAGTCGAAATGGTCAGAGGGCAAGGAACAAGATACATTTACCAGGTATTCTTAAACTAAATGTTAATAGCTGAAATAGAACAAAATTATTATTACAATTGTCAATTAAATAAAATGAGTTTCGAACCGAGTCGAAGAAATGACGTCACTCCCTTCAGCAGGCACTGCACTGTCTTTGAGATGAATCCAGTAATGGCCGCCGTCCGCTCGATTTTAACTGCGATGCTGTTGGAATTGGCAGAGCTTCTCCCACAGAAATAAAACGATGTTCCCTTTTCTGCGAAGTGGTGTTGGTCCAGGAATATAGTGTGGAATGTCCTCTCGTCGTCTGCGATGTCGATTTCTGGATGGATTTCTTGTGTAGTGTCCGGTGTTCAAATATGTGTATTGGTGTTCTGTGAATTTGGTCCAAAAATCGTTCAAAATGGCTGTCGATTTCTTATGTTGAGTTTTATGGTGTTCTTACTGTGTTTTGGAAATCTGTGAAGTGTTAGAAATTGATAGTTAAGGTTATTTCACTTTTTAGATCATCTCCGTTACACGCCACATAACCACACTTGGTTTTATTACAAATTATTTTATTTCAGTACTCCGCTAACACATTTCCAACTATTCCGCTTTACGATTAACAATAGACTAATTAGACGCAACGTCGTCGTTTTAGGGCAATTTGTGCTATGTCTTTTTCCTCTTTATATTGTTTAACTATAAAAATATCTGTCTAAGACTTGTTTCACCATCTAACTATACATAATAAGTTTTCTTATTTTTTACTGTATTTCAAATATTTCTTAATTTTACATAAATCTAACTGTTCAGTAATATTGATTATTTAATTTTACATCTTTTGATATATAGCTGGGTTTGTTTCAAGCTCATTTAATCCCAAAAATTACAATTTTATATAATGATTGTATGCCTCATATTTTGTACAAATTCAGTGTTTTAAAGGTTTTTATTTGTTTTTTTCTTATAATATTTCCATGGAATATACTTAATAACTCCGTAATTACTTTGTTGTTAATAATTTGGTTGTTAAAACATTTCAATATTGATTAATTTGCTGTTTAGTCTGATTTGATTACTATTATAGGCCTATCATTATCTGTTTCCAAAAGAAGTTAATTTCCCTTCCTTTGTCATACTATTTGCTATTAACTGTATCTGTATTAATTATATTTTCAATTTCTGTATTGTATGTATTGAATTCTATTCCTATTACATAGATTGATTCTCTGATAGATAATTTTTTGGTTTATATGCCAGTCCGTGTTTACTAAAATGGTGTCTTAGCTGGTCTGTTTGTACATTATACATGGCTTACTGTTTTGAATAAAATTATTACATTTTTATGTCCTACTTGCCTCTCTGCCTTGACAAACTTGAAAATTAGTTAACATTATTTTGAACACAACAGAACATCTTATTATCTACTATTTTTCATATATCACCTAATTTTAACAAAAACATCTTATTCCTATTACATTTAACTGTATCATCAAATGATAACAAAATATCTTATCCTTATTACTACCTAGACATAATTTAATTAGAAAATAAAAAACTCCTATTTCTAGTAATACTGTCAGTCGTTAACTGTCTTTTGTATTTATGTTTCTTTTGAAAACAATTCAACTGTGATTAAAAAACATCTTGTACCTATTATCACCTTATATCTAAAATATTATCTAATTAACAATAAATAACAAACATCTTATTATTAGTTATACCCTCAGTTATGAACTGTCCTCTGGTATTTGTCCTTCTCACAATTTACTTAACTGTAATTAAAGAAAACATTTTATTGGTAATAGTATTTCTTATATCTAATTTAAAAAACTCTTATTACTGATAATGTTGTCAGTCCTTAGACTGTCTTTGATTCCAATGGTTTTACTAGTATTATTCTACACTCATGGTAGTCTTTTTATAATATTTACACTTCATTGAATATCTTTTCATCGATTTTTTAGCTATGTTTCTCACTATACTCACTGTAGTTTCTTATTTTTGTTACCTCACTTCACTTTATTGGGTTCTACACTATGGTAGTCTTTTCAGTGGGTTCTACACTATGGTAGTCTCTTTTGATATATTTTTTAACATATTACTCTTACAACTAGTATACAATTTGTGTTTTCTGGGATTGTATCTTGTAACTTGTTTGGGTCTATCTTGTTTTGGCATATCGCTTCCTGGTTCTGGTCTCTGTTGGGAATCTTGATATGTTTTGTCTCTTCTTCATATCACATTAGTAGTTTCTGGTCTTGTGCTTTCTCTGCCTCGTGACCTTATTATTATTGTTCCCTTATTAAAATGGTTTCATGACAAATTATTTCCTTTTTTATGGTCCTTCCCTTTTTGTACTGCTTCCCCAATCTACTGGGTATACTGCTGGTTTAACTGGTTTTTACATAGTAGGTTATTTTAATCAATGGTTTTCTTTGTTATTTTCCATTTTTATTAACATTTTATAGACTTAATATACAGTTTCTAGTGTAATCCTTAAAACAATTTATTCTTCTCGCTCACTATGGAACTTTTTCCTTTATTTAGGTTGCATTAATTCAAATGTTTAGTGTGATAATTTTGTTATGTTACATATGCTCTACTGTAAAAGTGATTAGTTCAGATCATACTCTTAGTATGGATGAAATAATTACTACTAATTCTTTTGTATTTACTATATTTTCTTCGTGATTACAGGTTTTCACTTTATATACCTTCTTTTCCCACCGTTGCTTCCTCTCAGATGATGTGTATCTCCTTCATTAGTTTTTTTTCTTCATTAATAAGTGATCTTCAATCTTGTGTATAACATTATCATTTTATATTCTTTCTTATTTGGTGCTTCCTCACCAGTATGTTTACTCCCTAACATTCCCTAACAAATTAATTGGAACAGTTCAGAGTGGCACTTTTGGCTTCAATCCCTGCTGTCCAACACTTCAATTGAGTCCAGAGGTATTATCATCTCTGCTCAAAACATAAGACTGATGGCATTTTCTACATCCAGTCATAAAAATAAATAAACAGTAAAAGTAGCCATTTTAGACTAAAATAAACATCTTTAGATTCTTCACTTCATAATACTTTATATTAATTAATACTTTTATACACTTGACTCTTCTTCTCTCTTAAAGCTTACTCCATATTAGGTGGTTTAGGTATGTGGTATAATATACATTTCATCATGTTTACATAGTAAGTAGTATTTATATTTACTCTTTCTACCATCTGGTATCCATTGAGTTATTCTTATTGCTCATGGTGTAACATGAATTAATTCTTTATCACTTTCACTATAACAGTGGTTATTGCAACAACATTATCATTATTAGTATCAGGGTTTTTTTTTTGGTTTCTGGTCTCACTATTTGGTCTTTAGTGAGCTGGTCCTTTTTCATTGTTCCATTTTTATTAAATTATTGTCTTTGTGAGTTTGGTTAAGTTGTTTCGATTAAGTCATATAATATTCTGGTTTCCTTTCTCCTTCAGAATTTTGTATCTCTTTCTTACAAAATCTTTTTTTCATATTTCAGAGTTATTTCTCATCATTTGTATGAGTCATGATATGAGCTTAATGTTTTTTTTTTTTTTTTTTTTAATTTTAGATATTTTTATTCAATTACATTTTTTCTTATTCATAGTTGTTTTTCAAATATTTTGGTATAAGTTGTACTTATTATTGTTTTGAATTTTGAAAATCTTTATCTCCATTCAAATTCTTTTTACTTTCATAATAGTCTTTGAATATTTTGTGTAAGTGGTACTTACTAAGTTGGAATTTTGCAATTTATTATGTGCAAAATTCTTTTTCTTTATTCACAATAATCTTTCAAATATTTTGTGTAAGTTGTACTTACTAATTTTTTGAATTTTGAAGTTTTTATTTATCAAAATTCTTTTTTTTTTCATTCATAATAATCTTCCAAATGTTTTGTTGTAAGTTGTACTTACTGATTTTTGAATTTTGAAATTTTATTATTTCTCAAAATTCATAATTTCTTCATAATAGTCTTTCAGATATTTAGTGTAATTATGAGTCCTCCAAATATCTTTTAATGGATAACTGATTATAAGTTCCTTTTACTTTATTCGAAATGATATCCTTTAGTACATACGTATTGTTATTATTGTTTTTAATAATCAGGTATGGGCCGGTATACAGCAGTAACAACTTTTTGGTAATGCCTTCCAAAGTACTGGGTAATTCCCTGTTTTTTAGCAGTACCTTTTCTCCGACTTCATAGCTTATTATTTTCTTAACAGCCTTTTGATATTTGTTCTTGCGCCTTTCCTGGTCTTCGGCCAATTTATTGTAGAATCTGATTCGATTGAATTTGTATTCTTGACTCCTGGGGAACTCTATTATGTCTTGTATTTCTCTCGGAGGCGGTTTTTCATACACTGCCGTGTATGGCGTGGTACCTATAGCGGGGTGATATGACAAATTAAGGAATTCTTCAGTCGCTAATAAATATTCTTGCCACTTCTTTTGTTGGTTATAGCAATAAGTCCGTAATATTCTTCCGACCTCTCGCAGTACCCTCTCCGCTGGATTGCTGCTGGGGTGGTAGACAGATGTCTTGTATGTCTTAATGCCCAATGTATTCAGAGTGTTTCTCCACCTCCAACCCTTAAATTGCGTTCCATGGTCGGTGATTATAGATGTCGGGCTTCCTACCTCTGGAATGTAATGATTTGTTATTATTCCTAGAGTCTTCAGAGTGGTGGCTCTGTTCACAGGGTAGAGTTTTGTAAATTTTGTAAAATGATCCATCATAATAATAATATATTTGTACCGATGGGGTCCGCCACTGCGGGGAAATGGACCACATATGTCCAGAAAGACCTTTTCCAGTTTGGCTTGTGAGGTAATTGGTATCATCATACCCTCTTTTCTCTCATTGTTGGTTTTCACCAATTGACATATCAGACAGGTTTTGAGGTAGTTTCTCGTTTTTCTATTGACACTTTTTATATGACAATTCTCTTCTATTGCCTTAATCACCTTCATGGCTCCCATGTGACCGTATCGTAGATGATAGACCAGGATGATATCCTTTTCGATTGTAGTAGGGATCATGATCTTCCATATCTCTTCATCAAGGGATGTCTTGATGAATAAAATTCCATTATGTATACAATAAAATTTGTTTATCGTGTCATCTTGGTTGGAGAGACGAAGTTTAATATGGTTTAACTTCGGATCGGACTGCTGGTGTTTGCTGATGTCCTGCACTATCTTCTCTAAATCGGATCTGTCCTTAATAATGTTATAGATTTTCAAGATGCTCTCCTTTTCGCCTTCGAACGTTTGTTCTTCCAGATTCACTCTCGACAATACGTCGGCTACTACATTTTTACTTCCAGGAACATACTCCCACTGTATATCGTATTCCTGCAGGGCGAGTACCCATCTGGTCAATCTACCATGGCTTAATTTGCATCTTCTTAGAAATGATATTGACTTGTGATCTGTTCGAACGGTCACTGGATATCCGAGGATATACGTCCGAAACTTCCCGCAGGCAAAGACTACACTTAGCAGTTCTTTTTCCGTCACATTATAGTTCTTTTCACACTGGTTAAGGGTTCTGCTAGCAAAGCTCACTACTAGATGGTTTCCACTTTCATCTTCTTGGTACAGTGTTGATCCCAAGCTAATGTTACTAGCGTCACAGTTTAGAAAGAAGGGTCGGTTAAAATCTGGATGGTTGAGCATTACTGCATCTAAGAACTTCTCCTTAATTGATTTGAAGGTTTCGTCTTGTTCTTGACCCCATCGCCATTTATTCTTGGACGATAACTGGTACTGAAACTGGGCTGTTAGTTCGGAATAATTATTCTGGAACTTCCTATAATAGTTACACAGGCCCAAAAATGATTGTAGTTGCCTTCTGTTTTTTGGTGTAGGGAATCGTTGTATGGCGTCTACCTTTTCTGTTGATGGTGTTATTCCTTGACTGTTTAGCTGGAAACCCAGGAATTGTACTTCTTTAGCTATAAGCTTGGACTTGTCCAGTTTAAGGGTGACATTATTTTCAGCAAGCTTCTTCAAGACATACTCCACACGGTAACAGTGTTCTTCCCAGTTGGTTGATGTTATTAGGAGATCATCAACATAGACAGTCGTGAATTGGAGCGCTTCTGGTCCTAGTATATGATCCATACAGGCGACAAAAACAGCTACTGAATTCACCAACCCGAAGGGCAACCTCTTAAACTGATAATTGCGCCCTTCGAAGATGAACGCCATGTATTGCCGGCTTGCTGGGTGCAACTCCACTTGCCAATAGACGCATACGGTATCCCAAGTGGTAATGAATCGTGTTCCGTGGAACCTCTTCAAAATTTCATCAATTTCGCCAGGTGAGGTACGATCGTTAATTATCATTTTATTTATCTCACGTGCGTCAAGGCAAAGCCTTACCTTCCCATTTTTCTTTTGTATGGCCACAATTGGGCTTGTGTATGGCGATTGACTGCTCTCGATGATATCTCTACTGATCATATTCTGGATCTCTGTGCGTACGGCTTCTTTCAAGGATTGTGCTATTGGATACGACTTTCGGTTAAATTCTACCGGTTCTCTGAATCGTATGGAACATTGGTAGTTCCGGATCTTTCCAGGTTCGTCAGAAAATACAGCTCGATATTTCTCATATATTTCGATCAATTGATTCAGCTGGTTTTCCTTTAATTGCTCGTCAGTATTGTGGCATTGGAAGTTACGTATCTCTTGAATCTTTTGTTGCCATAGGTCTTCCTCCGAATCCTGATATACTGGCTTGTTGTTTGTTGAGTAGTTGGACAAGTAAGTCACCTTATTTTGGTGGTCGAGAAGTTGTCTGGAGTCTAACGTTTTGTTATTAGTTAAATTGGCTACCCCGGTCGAACCTTCAGCAAAGAGTGATACCTTTCCTCGGCACAAGTCGATAACTGCTGAGTTTCTGCGCAATATGTCACATCCTATCATGATGTTGAAAGGTAATCCGGCTGCAACAAGAAATATCATATCCACACTAATGCCTTGACTGTTGACACTGAGGGATACCTGCTTTCTTATGGTTTTGTTCTGTCGGCCGGTAGCTCCTACAAGTACAATATTATTAATAGGTAGTACCGGTAAGTTTTTATGGCATTCCTGCTGTATCCGGTCCAACTCATTTCGATTTATTATGGAGACATTGGCTCCAGTGTCTATCATTATAGGGACAGAAATACCTTCAATTTCTGCAATTATGTATATTATTTCATTATCATTATTGTTAATATTAAGCTCGCTTTCTTCTAATAGGTCCTTACGGATGTCTTACAAATAATTGCTGTATATTATGGTAAAATTTTTTCTGATTTTCTTCGAATTCATACCTACTTGGTTAAACCCAGCAGATTGGAGCAGTAAAGGGTTATTGGAGTTGATTACTGCCTCCGTTCGTTTAAATGTTCCGCTTCATTACGGATTAGGCCGTTGGAAGCATCAGCTTGGAGTCCTGAGACTGCTTCGTTTGGTTCTGCTCGATCGTCTTGTTGGGCTTCTGTTACAGGTAGTCTTCGCTGATTGTCCAGGCTGGAACTACGTCTGGGCTCGTACTCTCTGTACCTATTACTTCCCTGACTTCCTCGAAAGGTCTCGTACTCGTAGTACCGGCTCCTTCGTTGAGGCTGGTACCTCCTGTGTCCACTGGCTTCCGCTCGGATGTAGTTAACATTGGGTCGATATGTCCTGTAATTATTGTTATTACCTCCATTCGGGTAATTTCGGTTATAATTACCATGATAATTATTATTAGAAAAGTTGGGGTTCCTCTGACCATTTGGAACATAGTTACTATTATTATTATAATAACAGTTGTTATTTTGTGGACGGCTATTATTATTATTATTATTATTGTTGTGGTTGTTGTTATTATTATTCATGCGAGGAATATTACTATTATTATTATTGTTGTTAAATCTAGGCAAATTATTGTTATTTCTGGGGTTATAATTGTATTCGGCATTATTCCGATTTGCGGAATTATAATTTATTGTTACCCACATTCTGCCGATTATTATTATTCAAATTATTGTTGTTACTTCTTGGTTCCGGCTTTTCATATCTCCTGCGACTTTGACGGTAATAGTCTTCGTGCTCATACATTTCTAAAAGCTCGGTCATGGCTTGCACCGTCTTTATTTGACTGTTTCGTCTGGCTCTGATAATATCCTCCTCATAATGGTATGAGAGTTTGCTGACCAGGCATTCTTCCGGTATTCGGGGCTCTAGATGTTTGGCCACGCACACCTTCCCAAAAAGTACGCCGTTAAAGTCTGGTTTCCATACGGGTTGTACTTTCCATGACATATCTCGTCTCTGGCGATATTTTGTGTTGATTCAGACCAATATTTGGCTTTGAATAGCCTTCTGAATTGTTGATAGTCGGTCACCTCGTCTCTTATCGCCATCCACCAATTGTCTGCTATCTCCTTGAACGATTCGTCAAGCACCTCTTTATTCTCCCTCCAGCGATTACCTCTGTGTTTGGTGAAGTATTCTTCGATTCTTGCTAGGAACTCCATTGGTTTATTTTTATAAAACCTGAAGTTAATTCCTTCACGATTCTCACTGTTGGGACAACTGGTAATGCTTGTCGGTCGACTATGGAATAGGTCTATATCTGTCTGGTTCTGTCGCACCTGACTGTTGATACTGGTTACAGTAGCTTCAATTCCGTCACATTTTTCTGTGAATCGGTCCTGCACTCGCTCCCAGTCTTCCCGTGTTTCCTTTAGTCTTTCCTCCAATGTCTTCCTAGTCGTTTCTTCAATGTTGTTAACCTTCGTATTTATTTCGGTCTTGATACTCTGTACTTCTCGTTCGGTTTGACTCCATTTTTCCTCAGCTCTGGTAACCTTTTGTTCGATTACCGTTATTTCCTCTTCTACCTTCTTGCTGATTGTCTCATTGTTTTCAGCTATCTTCTGGCTCAATTCTTCCTTCAATATTTCCATTCTTCCGTCTAACTGGTTCATGTTCTCTTGGTTCGTCTCCTTCAATTCTTCTCTCAATTTCTGACTATTATTCTCCATCTTTTTATTGGTTTCTTCCAGTTTCTGGCTTATCTGGGTCAATTCCTCCTTCGATTGTTTATTGTCAGTTTTTATTTCCTCCATTTTCTCCTCCATCTTCTGGATATTTTCCTCCATCTTCTCCTCGATCTTCTTAATATTTTCCTCCATTAATAATTTATTTTCGTTTTTTATTTCGTCCACTTTCTCCTCCATCTTCTTACTATTTTCTCTTAATTCCTCCTTCAATTGTTGGTAATCCTTTTCCAGCTTCTTACTATTTTCTTCCATCTTCTCCTCCATCTTCTTACTGTTTTCTCTTAATTCCTCCTTCAATCGTAGGTTATCACTCTTCATTTCCTTACTATTTTCTTCGATTTTCTTGTTGGTATCTCCGATTTTATTACTCAACTCTTCCTTTAATTCTTCCTTCGTTGTTTTGAATTATCGGAGTAACATCTCCATCATTTGATCAAATTTTGTATCTTCCTTTGTAGTGGATTTCTTTGACTGTTCCTCCGGTGGTGCAGGTTTGTTTGGTTCTGCTGGCGGTAACATCGACTCCACATCTTCCACTGGTGTCGCCTCTTTATCTTCCATGTCTATCTCCTGCTCGGCCTCCATAGCCCTTTTTCTTGATGTAGCTCTCCTGTGCATCTCGCTCCCTCTTCCGACCTATTGACCGTTGCCAAGCTAAAAATAGGAAATTGGACACTCGTCCTTATTTTATAACACTATTACCTCCTATTTAAAGCCCTTTAAGTTGGACGCCAATTTGTAATATAATAATTTTACAAATATAAAAATAAAAATAAAAATATATAGATATTGTTTGTAGATTTTGTGATAACAAGCTATTGTGTATGTTGTCTGGATCTCGGTATTGAACTCCCCGATGATACAGCTCCACTTTGAAATCACCAAATACAAAGAATAGATTTAATATAAATATGTTATAACTACGTGTGATTGATTGATAATTAACAAATAAATCAAACTTTAAAAATTGTGAAAATATTTTTTCTTGTTCTTGTATTGAGTTTGATTGAATTATTTAATTTAATTAATTACTAATTAATTAATTAATTGAGTTTTTAATTTCCTTATATATCTATTCTCTCACTGTAAATTATGTTTCTGTTTAATAAAAAATAATAGTAACATTAATTATGGAAATAAAAACAATGCTGGTAACTGAGTAATGATTTGCGTTTATTAACATTCAAAATTATGCGCCAGTCAAACTGCGCATGTCCCAGGCACTCGCTAATATTTGCTACAGTCGGTAGTGAAGAAAATCAACAAATATATTTTTACAAGTTTAGATTTGTGGTTCTTTTAACGAGTCGAAATGGTCAGAGGGCAAGGAACAAGATACATTTAACAGGTATTCTTAAACTAAATGTTAATAGCTGAAATAGAACAAAATTATTATTACAATTGTCAATTAAATAAAATGAGTTTCGAACCGAGTCGAAGAAATGACGTCACTCCCTTCAGCAGGCACTGCACTGTCTTTGAGATAAATCCAGTAATGGCCGCCGTCAGCTCGATTTTAACTGCGATGCTGTTGGAATTGGCAGAGCTTCTCCCACAGAAATAAAACGATGTTCCCTTTTCTGCGAAGTGGTGTTGGTCCAGGAATATAGTGTGGAATGTCCTCTCGTCGTCTGCGATGTCGATTTCTGGATGGATTTCTTGTGTAGTGTCCGGTGTTCAAATATGTGTATTGGTGTTCTGTGAATTTGGTCCAAAAATCGTTCAAAATGGCTGTCGATTTCTTATGTTGAGTTTTATGGTGTTCTTACTGTGTTTTGGAAATTTGTGAAGTGTTAGAAATTGATAGTTAAGGTTATTTCACTTTTTAGATCATCTCCGTTACACGCCACATAACCACACTTGGTTTTATTACAAATTATTTTGTTTCCAGTACTCCGCTAACACATTTCCAACTATTCCGCTTTACGATTAACAATAGACTAATTAGACGCAACGTCGTCGTTTTAGGGCAATTTGTGCTATGTCTTTTTCCTCTTTATATTGTTTAACTATAAAAATATCTGTCTAAGACTTGTTTCACCATCTAACTATACATAATAAGTTTTCTTATTTTTTACTGTATTTCAAATATTTCTTAATTTTACATAAATCTAACTGTTCAGTAATATTGATTATTTAATTTTACATCTTTTGATATATAGCTGGGTTTGTTTCAAGCTCATTTAATCCCAAAAATTACAATTTTATATAATGATTGTATGCCTCATATTTTGTACAAATTCAGTGTTTTAAAGGTTTTTATTTGTTTTTTTCTTATAATATTTCCATGGAATATACTTAATAACTCCGTAATTACTTTGTTGTTAATAATTTGGTTGTTAAAACATTTCAATATTGATTAATTTGCTGTTTAGTCTGATTTGATTACTATTATAGGCCTATCATTATCTGTTTCCAAAAGAAGTTAATTTCCCTTCCTTTGTCATACTATTTGCTATTAACTGTATCTGTATTAATTATATTTTCAATTTCTGTATTGTATGTATTGAATTCTATTCCTATTACATAGATTGATTCTCTGATAGATAATTTTTTGGTTTATATGCCAGTCCGTGTTTACTAAAATGGTGTCTTAGCTGGTCTGTTTGTACATTATACATGGCTTACTGTTTTGAATAAAATTATTACATTTTTATGTCCTACTTGCCTCTCTGCCTTGACAAACTTGAAAATTAGTTAACATTATTTTGAACACAACAGAACATCTTATTATCTACTATTTTTCATATATCACCTAATTTTAACAAAAACATCTTATTCCTATTACATTTAACTGTATCATCAAATGATAACAAAATATCTTATCCTTATTACTACCTAGACATAATTTAATTAGAAAATAAAAAACTCCTATTACTAGTAATACTGTCAGTCATTAACTGTCTTTTGTATTTATGTTTCTTTTGAAAACAATTCAACTGTGATTAAAAAACATCTTGTACCTATTATCACCTTATATCTAAAATATTATCTAATTAACAATAAATAACAAACATCTTATTATTAGTTATACCCTCAGTTATGAACTGTTCTCTGGTATTTGTCCTTCTCACAATTTACTTAACTGTAATTAAAGAAAACATTTTATTGGTAATAGTATTTCTTATATCTAATTTAAAAAACTCTTATTACTGATAATGTTGTCAGTCCTTAGACTGTCTTTGATTCCAATGGTTTTACTAGTATTATTCTACACTCATGGTAGTCTTTTTATAATATTTACACTTCATTGAATATCTTTTCATCGATTTTTTAGCTATGTTTCTCACTATACTCACTGTAGTTTCTTATTTTTGTTACCTCACTTCACTTTATTGGGTTCTACACTATGGTAGTCTTTTCAGTGGGTTCTACACTATGGTAGTCTCTTTTGATATATTTTTTAACATATTACTCTTACAACTAGTATACAACTTGTGTTTTCTGGGATTGTATCTTGTAACTTGTTTGGGTCTACATATATCAGTTTTAATTTTGTTTCATGGTATGTATTACATGACTAACATTTTGTTTTGGCATATCGCTTCCTGGTTCTGGTCTCTGTTGGGATTCTTGATATGTTTTGTCTCTTCTTCATATCACATTAGTAGTTTCTGGTCTTGTGCTTTCTCTGCCTCGTGATCTTATTATTATTGTTCCCTTATTAAAATGGTTTCATTACAAATTATTTCCTTTTTTATGGTCCTTCCCTTTTTGTACTGCTTCCCCAATCTACTGGGTATACTGCTGGTTTAACTGGTTTTTACATAGTAGGTTATTTTAATCAATGGTTTTCTTTGTTATTTTCCATTTTTATTAACATTTTATAGACTTAGTATACAGTTTCTAGTGTAATCCTTAAAACAATTTATTCTTCTCGCTCACTATGGAACTTTTTCCTTTATTTAGGTTGCATTAATTCAAATGTTTAGTGTGATAATTTTGTTATGTTACAACGTTAGTGATCACAGTACTGTGTGGTTAAGGCTGAAGAAAGAAGTATTTTCTATGAAAATATTACATTTCGAAAATGATTTTAAATATAAATCTTATAACCTGGAAGTCATGTATGGTTCGGCATACCGATATTTTTTTGTCCAGCGGAAGGCAATTACTATTATTAGCAATTAAACTACCCAGGTAAGAGAATTCTTCAAGTTCCTCCAGAGTCACAGTCATTAATTCACTTATCGCTCTTAACATCTCTTCTGTTTTTCTCTAACCATAGTTTATATTTTCTGTAAGTTGACTTTGAGGTAAACCTTGTGAAGTGTGTCGTAGTTAAGAGCTACTAAAATCTTGTTCAACTACGAATCCGAAATTCTTAATATCGGTTACCTACTAGCGACTTAACATAGTATAACAGACGAAACGCGTAGTCCAGTTTAAGCATTTTTTGATGAATAGCAAGTGCAAATATTTATTGACACTAATAAGTTCCAAAATTAAGCTTAATGTTTCAGAGCGTAGAATGAAATTTTACTGACTAGCATTACACAGTGGAAATGAAAACTATAGAAAGAAGGGAGGAAAATTTAATAGGAAATGGAGAATTTACCAAATATAATCTGAGACGCAATGAAAATATGCAGACGTAAGTTAAGCTGCGTGGACTTCATTTTACGGTTGGAAAACACACGACCGGTGTAAAGGGAATTTACTGTTGTATTGCAAAAACTAAAGTCGGATAAATACGTAACGCTGAACAAGCTGGAGCAAAATTAATAACATTCTATAGCATATGAATTTTACTAATTTCAGACAGTAAAGCTCTGTGTTGCCTTTTTCAACTAACACAAATTAGGCATAATTGATATTCTTACTGCACTTTGCTCAAAACCTGCACGTGACCGTAAATAAGGTAGGTGTGACCGTAACTATGGTTTTGTAGGATATCCTTAAATTATTTGAAATGTATCATACAGGAACGGAAATATAAATTCTATAAAAAAATAAAATTACAAACAGTGATAATTCTGTTTGTGATTATAACCATTAACACAACTTTCTTAATTAAACTTATAAAAAAATTGTTTCTTCATTGTATGATGTTATCAATCAATTTACTCTTTGAATTTAGATACTATTTATCCCTTGGTTTACTTGATTCAGGAATGTTGAAGTGTAACTTTTGTCAATTTTGAAGTTTCCATGTGACCTTTTACGTGTTAAAGGATTATATCCGGTTATACAAGTTAGCCTTCAAGTATCAATTTTACTTTAGAATATTGTAACGGGAATCCTATCGAACAGCGTAGAACGTCCTCTACCCGTCCCTTCTCTAGCCGAGCAGGTGTGTGCTTCACTCAGGCCGCACTCAAGTACTTTCCAGAGTCCTCTGGGAAACACTTGAATTACGCATTAAGTAGTGTGCAGTTAAGGATGGAAAGATTGTAGAACACGTGTGCTACGTACACAAGGAACAGAGGCTGGCTTTGTCGATCAGTTGACAGTGAGTGATTTACTTAGCGCGGATCGAGTGTTTCTCGAAGTATTGTGTGAAGCGTTATTGTGGTATAATTAGTTTGGAACTCTATTATTTGATATTATTATTGTGTGTGGAGAAATTTAATTTGAATTACTGTACGAGTTGGTTACGAATTGTAATTTGTGATTAATTAAAGCTGATTATTAGTGACTTCATTGGTGTCCGTAATTTGTTTTCCACTGTACCATACGACGATCAGTTAGACCGTCGTAACAATATTGTAAACAAGTGAACTAATATTATTAGTACTAGATTGGTGGTGTTCTGCCCTAAGACAGGTCTTCAAATTGTAAAAGCTCTCCAAGCTGTTCTATCCCAAGCCAGTCTTTTCGTTTCTTCGTAACAGACTCTGATTTTAATGACTGCTGTGTGGCATAATTAATAAGAATTTAAGAAAAACGTTAACCAAATGTTATGTGTGGAACGTTGCTTTATATGGTGCAGAGACATGGACACAGCGGAAGGACAATGAGAAAAGATTAGAAGCATTTGAGATGTGGGTTTGTCGAGCAATGGAAAAAGTAAGGTGGGTTGATAAAGTAAGGAATGATGAAGTTTTAAGAAGAATAGGGGAAGAGAGAAGAATCCTGAAGGTAACAGAAAATGGGAAAAGGAATTGGTTAGGTCATTGTTTAAGAAGAGACTGCTTGCTTACGACTGCCATGGAGGATGTCATAAAAGGAGAAAAAAGTAGAGGGCGTAGAAGAATGAATTACTACAAGAAACAGTAGTAATACTGTTTGAAACAGTCAAACAATACAGAAAAAAGTGTTGTTTTACTGTTGTGGTAACACTGAAAGGAGCCAAACGTACGCTCGGATGCTAGTCAAGTGAAATGAGTCACCTTGTCAGTTCAGTTACAAAACCATTTCAACACTGAAAGTTTTGTTCTACAGTATTGTAAGCCGCATACTGTCATTTGATTTTTAGGACTGTTCAACTGCTGCTACTGATAAAATATACCTGCCACAAGGGGTAGGCCTAACAACAATTAAACTGAATAGTCCTGGTCTAATGTTAGAGAAACAGTCTTTTTGTACGCACTGCAATGATTGTTCTAACGCTCACCTCCAGAAACAGGAATTTCTGAAAAATTAGGATGTGACATCTGCAAACATCTGATGACATTGCGCTTAGAAACTTACGCGGTTTTCTTTAAATCAACGTTTATTTAAAAAAATCTTTTAAAATGATGAAAAGATTATACAAGAGGCCAACTTTAGTGAAACAGGACCCACTTTTCTGTAACACTGGATTGGAAAAAATGGCCCCACACTTTAGGAAAGTTTTAGGGATATATCCTATATGTAGAACCTATGTTTACGGGTATATACGAACTTTTATTATTAATTAAGGATTTATTATTATTTATTAAGGCTTATTATTATTATTTGGTTTAATAAAAGTAGGTCCTAAAATAAATAAGCTACTTCAAGCGTTTTAGGACAGTTTTAATTGAACACAACAGAATTGCACAGTCAACTGAATAGTCTATAATACGAGGATTGTTCAGGATTTCGTCGCCACGGCAACGGAATTTATTTGTTTATATTGTCTGTTTAAGTACTAGTGACGCGTCTGTCAAAAATATTTTCAGTTTGCTCTTTTCTAAGCGTTGTGACGGTTGAAAAATGGCATCTATGATGGAAAATCCGTCCAAAGATAATTTGCGTGCCGTTATTCATTTTTTGGCCGCTGAAGGGCGTCAGCCAATGGAAATTTATACGAGAATAAAATCTGTATATGGTGACTATAGTTATTCTCATACGGCAGGCAGTGGTTGAATGGTGCAATACCTTCCGACAAGGAAGAGAATCCACTAAAGATTTGGCCCGTCCCGGACCTGCACGTGTTGCAGCATCAGATGAAAATGTGAAACAGCTGAAAATTGCTTTACGCGCAAATAGGCACATCGAAGTTTCTGAGAACTTTCTCAAATGTTGAGTATCAGCGTGAGAACTGTTCATTCCATCATTGATAGTCTTGGCTATCACAAAGTTGCTTCTCAGTGGTTTCCACGACTGCTTTCTGATGAGCAGAAATATTTGTGTTCGGCCTTATCATTACATCATTTGATGCGCTATTAATAACAAGGTAATCAATAACACCTTTCTACACCAAATTGTTGCCGGTGATGAGTCTCGGGTGTTATCACTACGAACCAGAATCCAAACGTCAGAGAATGCAGTGGAAGCATGCAAAATTTCCGAAGGCGAAAAAATTTCGGTCCCAACTTTCGGCAGGAAAAGTAACGATGACCGTATTTTTTATTATCAGGGTGTGCTGCTCTTATATTTTAAAGAACCTGGTGTCAACATCAACGCTGAGCGATATGCAGACAGCTTAAAACGCTTACGGGTCACCATCAAGAATAAACGTCCCGGGAAGCTCACAAATGGTGTCATTCTTCTAGGCCTACATGATAATACTCAACCCCATGTAACCCAGACGATTCAAGATCTGCTTGGTCGTATGAAGTGGGAAGTCTTACAACATCCACCTTACTGTCCCGACTTGTCCCCATGCGATTATCATCTTTTTGGCCTATTAAAATAATCACTAAAAAGACGGCGGTTTAAATCAGAAGATGAGGTAGATTTTTCTGTTAGCGAATGGTTCCGCAAAAAGCCGAAAGAATTTTACCAGCAAGGAACCTACAGATTAATGCAACAGTGGGACACATGCCTTAATGTTTATGGAGACTTCTTTTAAAATAGTTGAATAAAAAATGCTTTACACCCTCTAAACGTGTTTCTATTGAACAATCCTCGTATGTTAATGAATGTTGCGAGCATGCGTCAAGAGGACCGACCCGATTGGCTACCGAGTTGCAATGTAGTCGCAAAACCGGTTACCGTAATATTCAAAATGGTGGGATAATTTTGGTTAAATCTCGTATAGGTCTACTTTGAAAAGTGTTAAAAAAAGTTACCACAATATTTTACTCTCTTTGTGGTATTGAATATTTCCGTGCAATATGCCATGATTTCAGAAGTTTAATTCTTGCTTTATTTTCCTTACACAACGTTTTTATCTATACTCAGATTTCAGTGATATATAAAGAAAATGAGATACAATAAAGTAATTTAATTAATGGCTATCATAAGAGTAAAGCCATCTGTATTTCTTTGCCGTATATTTTACATTTCGTTAAATAGTTATAAAAAGAAAGTAGGAAACAAGCAGCACAAGAATGTATGTTAAATGTAAATTGAGTAGAGATGTTCAGACTGATTGTAGAAGAAAAACTAAAGTATATATATTGGAAATCGTTCTGCTCTAGTTTTGAAGCAATCCAACATAACTACAGTTCTAGTAAACTTTGAATAATAAATTTATCGTCTCAAATCAACTATCAACTATTGGAAATCTTTAAATTGTGTAACGTTAGACTTCAGCATTCTTACGTCATTTGATTACGTAATCCAATTTGTGAATCAGAACTAAATGAAAACTATATATTGTTGCACGCTTAATAAAAACATCGGTTGTAAAAATCTATGATTGGAAAGTTTTGGAAGTATTGTTTTATTATTTTGAAGGCCCAAATAGTATAACAAAAGCTAAAAACTGTTGCAGCTTTTCCGTGCCCGTAAAGTAATCTGACGGTAGAGTAAAAAGTTCCGGGTCTGAATAAGAAAACAATTTTTTTGGATTAATTTGCATTTATCTCTCAACGTACTTTCCATCTAGCTCTACAAACATTTCCAACGATGTCATACTTAAGCGGTTATGTCATACTGACAAGTTTATTGTCGTGGCAATTGATTCCAGCATCACCGACTTGATTTACAGCATCTTTGACTTGATTTTTGTCATAAACCTTTTTCCATGTCTTAGAATTGTCGCTTGTCGAAGGCGCTTAGAAAGCACTGGCAAATGCCAAATCTCGTCGACTTATGTATGTCATAACCTTCCAACGTTATTATTTTTTATAATTTACTAACATCCGCAGTTAACATAAATTAACAAATTGTGTCTGTTCTGCAGTAGCGACATTCAAATATTCAAGTGCCATTTTCAGTGAGATTGTCACAATTGAACTAGAGTTATAAATGAGGATCTAGCTGTAAGCAAGTTTACAGTGCTATCAACAGGAAGTTACTGGAAAAAAGGAAAATGTCACAGAAAAAACAAACTAGCAGTATACAAATCTGTATATTGTAACGACACCAAAATTCTAAAAGTAATAAGTACATCTTATTTAAATCAAGCATAAATAATACATTTAGTAGTATAATAATAATAATAATGAAGCGCAATATTAATGACTATAGGCCTAAGAGAAATTTAATAAAGTAAGTAGAAAATGAACTTGCTGAGGAAGAGTTGCAGTATAAAAACAGGTAGAATAATAAGGATAATTAAAACTACTATATTACAAGAGGTATTGAATAACAAAGATGAATGACATTAAGGCTAATAAATCATTGAATTCTGAAGTGATGTTATAAAAAAGAGAAAGAAATCTACTTAAGAAATATACCAACAGTAATATTGAATATAATAAATAAATGGAGTTATTGGAAGGCAAGGTAGAATAAGAAAAAATATTCAGAAGATAAAAGATTCCAATGGTGTGTATAATGATATAAGATTTGTAATTATTTTTATTTATAGAGTGTAGAAAGCTAAGGCGCCATTCTAGAATTATTTTATGGGCAGCAGCCAAAGTGCATTGTACCAGGTATATGAATGTTCGGATGAGCAATTGGACGTAAAAGAGCAACTCAAAGCCGATATTCATTCATATTACCATATTAATATAGGGGGAATCATTTAACATTAGTATGGAACCAATGTTAATAAAAGAATGGAATATATAAATAAAATGTACAATGAACCAAGAGAAAACTCAAGAATTACAATTCGTTAAAGCCACCAATACAAATAAACAAACTCCAGAGATAAAGAAGAAAATAATTGGTATTGATAAGAAAAGTAGGTTTAAATTTGCCTATAATAATGAACAATTTGTTTAATAAATATCAATCTTATCACCAAGCAATATTAATATCATAATATCATACACCTCAAATATTGAAGACATCAGCAAGCAATAACAAAAATTTATATAAACAAATCAAAATCAAAGTAATTTGAAACAAGAAACAGTATTAAACGAAAGTGTGAACCTATTTAAAAACCAAAATTCCTTTAACAGACATTACAATGACAAATTATTATACTAGATAGACAGTACCCAGTTAGATTTGGAGTAGTACATATACAAATAACTAAGGATGATAAATTTAATAAATAATGAAAAAATCAAATACCACGGCACATAAAGTACAATACAAATTTAGAAGTAAATGTAAAATGTAATTAGGATGTGATACAAATGTAATATAAGACAAGTGTAATTACTTGGTAAGAGGATGTGAGATACAGTTGGTATTCAATTAAGAATAACTGTGAGTGGGTAGTAATTATAAACAATTATTTAAAGAAATTAATTACTAATCCATAGTAGCAGATGATACTGACATTAACATTTAGTTTTTTCTTTATTAGTGTTTGTGATATATAAGTTTAATAGATATTGATCACACAGACAATAGTTTAAAAGTGTGCATTCAGTTAAGCGCTTAAGGGAATTATAGTAATTAGAATATAATTGTTAATTAATAGTTTGTTTATATTTAAAGAAATTAATTAATATAAAACAAGTGTAAGCAGGATCGATTATGAGTCTTCCAATATGAAAATAGAAACAGTCAAACGTAGGCCTAGAATATTATGTTCAGTAAATAATAAATTATTCAAAATATTTGTCAAATTACAAATAACTATAATATTTGGTATTAAAATTGTTCATAGTTTTTTCAGATAAAATAATATGTAAATTGTATTAAGTATTATGATGTAATAACTAAAAAGCAGCTTGTCCATAAAAGGTAAAATAATTTATTATATAAAAATAATATCCTATGACAACTAAATCTCAATTTGAACAGATATGACCAAAATATTTATGTGTATCCAGGAAACAAAAAGAGAGAAAAAGAATTTTATTATTATTATTGTAAATAAACCAAGAAGCAGAGTTGGGTGGAATTTTGGAAAAAAGCTAAATATTTATACAAGAAACATATGAATCTTATTAAAAAATAATATAATACAAAGCAAGAAACACTATATCAACCAGTTATGGAAAAAACTAACCTTTACATGAAAACAAATTACCATTGAAGAACAACTACACTTGGGTTAAATTAATAACAGAAACACTGGAATTCAACCATTATATGACACCAGAAGATTTCAGATAAACTACATTCCAAGAGGTAACATCTATTGATCACAAAAGAAGCGGATTTCTTCATTTGAACAAAATAAACAAACTGAAGACACTTAAAATTTCCATCACGGATACCAGGAGGCTGTGTGAAACTGAACTGAACTGTGTGTGTGATCTATGTGTTTTATTTATATAGAAATAGAATTAACAAGTGTTACAAATTGATGTATACAAAGAGAGAAATAACATAGGGTAAAACCCGTCTTGTTATAAATTGACGCATCCAAGGTGAGGCATAAAGATCCTGTAATTCCTGTAGTGTTATAAATTGACGCTCAACTAGTGGGGCATAAATAACAAACGATAAGGTTGTGTTATAAGTTGACGCATTCACAGTGGGCATAACATACAAACGAGCAAGTTTCGTTTTGTTATAAATTGGCGCCCAACGTGGGGCTGTAATTAGGGAATCAATAGGCAAATAAATAATAATATAATAACAAAATTCATTTCCTAATTTTAGCTGGCGGCTGATATAGGTTCAATAAAACAACAGAAATGCACAAACGAGCAACATCAAAGAGGAGAGCAGCAGAAGCAGAAAAGGAGATTAGTATGAAATACACGGAGGCGACACCAGTGGGAGATGTAGAGATGTTACTACCTACTGCAGAACCTAACAAACCTACACAACAAAAGGAACAGCCCGAGAACACTACTCAAGTAGGGGATGTCAATTTCCAGGAAACCATGATGAGAATGATGATGGAAATGAGAGAAGATAATAAATCCATGAGTAAGGAAATAAACGTTAAGATCCGAAAGATTTTGAAGACATTCTCTTTAAATGATAAAATTTAAAGCTCGCAACTGCGTTGGTTTGGTCACGTCTGTAGGATGAATGAGGAAAAGTGTCCGAAACGAGCATGGGAGGCAAAACAAAAAAGCAGAAGAGGAAGAGGACGGCCCAGAACGAAATGGAAGGATAATATCAAGGAGTTTAGAAGCCAGAGGGGGCCCGTGTCAGGGTTTTGGCACTCGGCAGGACGAGATGGAGAGCTCTCTCGAAAATCTCGACACCCGACGGGTAGAAGAGGATGACTGAGAAGAAGATTTCTGTTTTGCAACACTGCGTTTAATTGTATTTCCGTCGAATGTTCAATTTATAGCCAATGAAAGGAAACGATCTATAAGTTAGACCCAACCTAACCCTATATAATCAGTTTCTAAAAATTTTGAATTGACCTATGTAAATGTTTAAAAATGTATTGTATTTTAAGTGAATGTTGGCAAACGTTTTCTTTTTAAATTTGTCTTTTAGTTTTTGATTTTTAACTCAGCGAAATATTTTTTTAAACTGCTAAGCTTAATAGATCATATTTTGTAAATTTTTACTGAATTTAATTACTATAAAATGATAATTTTTTAAAATTAATAATTAAATTTCTAAATTAATTTTTATTGAATTGTTATTACTATTTGATTTTATTTCTATTTTGTATTTCTATTTCTATTCAATTTATAATTTGAAATTTTTACTATTTTTTCTAAGAGCTACAATAAACTTTATTTACACAGTATCCATCAGGAAATAAGTCGGCAAGCGGAGTGATGTGGTGAATTGTCATCACCGCGAATCGCTTTATCGGTTGTCCTTATCTGATCATTTTGTAAGACAAATGTAAACTGTTACGTCAGAAGGTGTGATTAAAAATTTAACACTTATTCTCAAACTGAGAACGGGCATCAAATGAGAGCTACAATATGATCAGTTAGTGGCTTTAGAGATTAACACGTGGAAATAACATTACAATTTAATTAGCTTACGCAGTGTCATAGTTTGGAAAGTAACACGTGTTTTGTTAGAGAATGTAACGCGCTCTAATTATGTCAACTGTGTCAGTTCTGCCAAATTGTGTTCCAGCAAAGCCGATTTAAACCTTTTAAAATAATAAATAAAGACGGGAATTTGTTACCGACTGTACATTCTGTTTGATACGCAGAAACATATGTATGGTCTTTCTTCCTTTCCTTCTTTTTCTTTACTACTTCTCCTTCTATTTCTTTTTTCTTTGCCTCCTCCTACTTTTCCTTTTCCTTTTCTATTTTCTTCTTCTTCTTCTTCTTCTTCTTCTTCTTCTTCTTCTTCTTCTTCTTCTTCCTCGTTTCCTTGTTCTTGATCCTCCTACTCCTCTTCATATTTTTCTCTTCGGGTTCCTTCTTCTTTGTTTTCTTCTTGAGATTCTATCTTTGGACCCTGCCTTGTTCTACAACGTTTCCGTTTACCTGTGGCTTCCTTGGGTTATCGTCCTTACTAGGAAGAGAGATGTCTCGGTAGAGCGAGGAGGAGATGGGTTCCGGAACAGGTCTAAGGCGTTCTAATTATCGTCATTATTCTTGGAGTGATGATGATGATGACAATGATTAAGTTTAAGACATTTTTCTGTAACTGTTAGTTTTTGTGACTAGTGCAAGAATACTAGTTTCTTTTATTTTTTCATGATTGACACAAATCCTACTGTCGTGAGAGAGAATATCTTAAACTAAGTACAGAAGAACTAAATTGAGCACAATGGAAAAAATAAAGATTGCAAAAGTAGTTAATGTTGTAAAGGGCAAGAAAAATGAGAGCGTGTATTACCACTGAATAGGGGAAACAGAACATTTTAATAAGGCACGGATAATAGATATAGTTAGTTTAGAATTATAAACCAAGGCAATGAAATTATTGAAGTCAACATCTTTGAAAACACAGGAGAAAAGAAACCCCACATATTCCTTAAATTCATACAAAAATGTATTTCATCTGTTAGAAAACTGCTGAATTTAACAAAATTAATTTAAAATTAAAAGACACCCGATTTGCTTATTATGGGCTCGACAGAACGACAAACAGATTAATCCAGGCAAAATAGCCTACAAAATAGGTAGGCCTACATTTGAGAGGAAATACGGTCATATGGTTTCACGACTTCCACCAAGTAATTGTAAACTTGTCCAGACTTACATAACAACATTATTTTTAAGATACTTGGTGTTATAAAAGTAGTCTTCACATCGTTTTATTATATCAAGTAACTATTGTACTTTGTTTAAAGTCAGTGTTCTACTAGGAAATATTTTATTATACATTTTTTACAAGGCAAGAGAAAGCTATATTAAGTATGTGTTTGCTTGAGGGGGGCTGTTAAGGATGAGTGAAAGGGATATAGAGAGAATCGTAACATACAAAATTCAGAGCTGCTTTAAACATGCAGACGCAGGATAAAGTGCGGGTCACTTCATTTTACGGTTGGAAAGCCTCGCTGCAGTCGCCATAGAGGTTACAAAAACAATTTAGCTATTGTGGCTGTGGGAGCAAGTGTCAGCATTGTGGTATACATAACTACGTAGCTACCACGGACGCGCGACCGGAAAATTAATAAAGCCGCTTAATTTACGCGAACACGCCTATCAGGTATACAAAGCTAGAAATCTTATAGTAGTTTTTCAAGTATTTCAATGATAAAACTGTTAGTGTATATCGACGTTTTAAATATCGAATTATCGACAAGTAGAGATATAAACAATAGCGAGTCTGATGAAATCTTTAAACAAAAGGAGTCGCATGAATCTGAAAATCGAGTAATTTCTAGATCTGATCATTTTAATTTCATACAGAAACTTGCATATAGTCAAAAATTAAATTTAATCAGTTTAATTAAATAATATTGTGTAACTAAATTCAATAAAAAGAATTATTAACTGAAACTTTTTATACGCAATGGTCATAGAATGGAATTAATTAAGGAAATGCATACTTCATTTTAGTATGGGGGGAATTGAAGGGGGGGATTTTAACATGAGACCTGTCCCAAATTCAAACGGGCACAACGGTATAGACTTTTTTTATGGTTATGACAATGACGGTAATTTTAATGATAAAGGAAATGATGATGATGTTGATGATGACAACCACGATGAAAACATGTTCATTAAATCTTTTGTTTAAATAGATATCTATTAACTTTATCTTTAAAATTAATTGCATTTAAAGCTGTCAGTGAAAATTTGTGTTTAAAAAGAGGAGTTGGATCTTCTGTTTTAATTTTCTATAAATTGCAACGTTTTGGTTAGGCACGAATAATTAGCTCTCTTGAGACTAACATTTCTTGTCCGTCTTTTTGTTGTTGTTATTCTTCTTCTTTTCCTCCTCCTCCTTCCTCTTCTTCCTTTTCTTCTTCGTTTTCACTCTATGTATTGAGTTATTGCCATTACCGACTTTTCATATTGTTTACATGGTCTCCCAATGAATCTCTTATCAGTTGATCTACATTTAAGCGCTAACATTCTTACCGCATCTCCAATATACATCTCTACCATCCTTTCCACACGAGACTTCTAAACTTAAAAACTGATGTTACGTTAAATGCTTTACTCATTGTATACCATTATTTTTAAGACGAGCATTCAAATTACAGCCCCCAACAACTCTTTAAAATTTTAATACCGGAGACGATAGTCTTTGAACTATCTTTTTTCAGCGGAAAAGTCTGTGTTTCACTCTCGTACATTAAGCTGACTAAGTTTAACTGCCATGACCTTAAACCTGTATCTAAATTTGTGTCTTATTCTTTAACAGTCGGAATAAGTAAATTTATTTAATGTACTACCAACGCCTTGATTTCTCGTGTACGAGGTGTCCCCATTGAAGTAATCAAAACGTGATATGTGTTGCAAAATGCTATA
>CM068372.1:46610804-46635804 GCA_034769895.1 Magicicada septendecula
AGAGAGAGAGAGAGAGAGAGAGAGAGAGAGAGAGAGAGAGAGAGAGAGAGAGAGAGAGAGAGAGAGAGAGAGAGAATAAGTGAGACAGGGGAAAGAAAGAGAGAGACGATGTGTCACTAAACAGAATTTCGTAGCGGATGAAAACATGCACACACAGGTTAAGCCGGGCTCATTTCATTTTACGGTTGGAAAACCACGCTGTACTCAGCACGCTTACAAATAAAACACGTCGCGCACTGTAAGGGCGAGTGTCACACATAACCGCGCAGTACAGGACTCGGCTGTAAACTGATAGGACAACACAGGTACGAGAGACGAGGTTCCCAATACACAGCATTCAAAATGATGCAACGAAGATGTATGCAACACAGAATATTACATGAAGGTGATCCAAATTTATAACATGTCCATTAACAGGCAGAAAGTGTGAGGAAAGTTAGTAAGTAGCAGTGACTATAAATAAAAAAATTAATACTGAATTAATTGTTACGTTTAACTTAAAACTGAATATTGCTACGTTGAACTGAAAAACAACGAAAGTTTCTAGGTGACTCTTTACAGAAGGCAACACACGTTTGGATAATTTCTGAGCGCGAGAATTACGAAACACTTTAGATAATTCGAGATGCGCCTTCATCACGTTTATCGACTATTCTAGTGACATCAAGACCCGCTGTGTCACTACTGAAAGTCGGCCGAAGTATAAATACTACATTTAAGTGTGGGCAGGTTCAGATTAGTTGGACCTAGCGATATTTAAAGTACAGTTCGGAGTTGTTGTTGCTGTTTAGTGGAATGTGGTGGTGGTTTTGTGTTAATTCGTGCGAACCGGACATTTATTGTTTTGTGTTGGACAAATTTAACTTGAATTATTGTATGAGAATGCCTTTCTCGACTTCGAACTGTTGGTTGTGCCTAATTAAAGTTTGCAATTAATGAATGTTTTAGTGGATGGTTAGTGAGGGTCAGTCAATAATTTAGCTATTTTGCGTCGACGTTTCGACAATATTTATTGTCATCTTCAGGACCTGTGTATGAAATACAATAGAAATATCAAACATAACGAAACAATTAAATATTTGGCTGAACGTGTTGGTGATGTGAGTGTGTGCGTGCGTATGTATGTATCATTTTATATGTGAAGACTTATGATAGTTTGTTTACATCTTTAAATTATCTTTAAGAAAGCGAGCAAATTATAGTATGAGAGAACTTAATTTATACAGTATTACAATTTAAATTACTAAATGTAATGTTTATTTTAATCAATTAAACAAACAGTAATCAACAATTGGATATTAGATTGGGTACATAAATTGTTTATACCTACAATAGTCAACATATAACAAAGTAATATATTACCTATAACTAAAAGAGATTAGGGGATGTTCACTACGTAATTATTAAAAGTTATTTTTACCATGTTTCACTCCCTACTGGTGTTAACAAACAATCATAATTTTAGAAACGTACAATTTACACAATACTGTAAAACATAGCTATAATTTAGCTAATAATAATTAAAAATAACTATAATCTAAAATATAGCTAAAATTTGTATTATTGACCGATCCTCACTAGCTAAAATTTGTATTATTGACCGATCCTCACTGACCATCCACTAAAACATTCATTGATTGACGGTCACTAAAAATTTAAGGATTTGCAATTAATGACATCATTTGTCTCAGTTATTCGGTTTCCACTGTACAGCACAATGATCCATGTGACCGTCGTAACAATATTACCTTAACATTAATAATCCGAATACGGCTTCAGATATTGTTTTATTGTATTGACCTATGAATAAATGTAAACATAAATAAAATTATAAAATCATTAGATGTATGATGTTCAGTAACGTAATGTAATCTGTACTACTTTATTCCCCTCATATCACCGCCTACACAACCGCTGCAACAACACATAGACATGGAAGTAAAAAACATTAAAAATTGAATACTTCCCCAACTTATAAAATTGAAAACTTTTGGATTGAAACCTTTTAAAGTTTAGTAACAAAAATAGATTTTAAATACCGTTACGACATTACAGCGCAATTTACGTGTTTCTTGAATGTTCCAGAGGAATTCGGATGTAATGTTGTGTGCGTACGTGATTTCGACATGCGCTCGCGAAACTTTTCTAGACGTCGCGTCGCCAGCCGCGCGCACAATGTCAAAGCCGCATCCCAGTGTAGCGCTCATGGGTAGTAGTATGTGGAATGTTCTGGTGTCTGAGCGGGGTATAAATACAAGGCTTCAGCGGTCTTAGTTCAGTTATTGTCGGGTGATTACACAGTGCGTCTGAGTTGCGAAGTTATTGGAGTGCGGTTCGTAGTATTGTGGCGAAGTGTTATGTGTTTTTTATTAATTGTGCGGGGACAATTGTAATACAATTGTGTTTTATATTAGTTGACATTTTTATTGCGTATGGGCAATTTTTACTTGATTTGTCTGTCTTGTTGATTACAAAACTGTTTAATTATTGTGCTAATAAAAGCTGGTGATTAGTGACGTAATTGGTGTCTTGTATTTTTGTTTTTCCACTGTACCATACGACGATCAGTTAGAGCGTCGTAACAATAGACATAGTCTTAATGTTGCGTGAAAATGCTTTGTTTGAAGCCTCTTAACATTCATTTTCGTGGACACAAAAAAAAAACACGACACGCCTGAGCAGTGAACTCATCTTTGCAGCCGTACTAATAATTATCGAGATTTCTTCTTGCAAATCGTTCACGTTAAAAACCTGAGGCGTCTAAAGAAGCTGTGAATATTTCAAAGCAGACGCGCAAAGTTCACGAGCAAGGTCGATTATGGAACCGCTAATGCAGGCAGCTGCGAAAATATTAACGATGAACCATTAGAACTGCATCCCACACATCCGGACTCTCTCATTCAGATACACACGGCAACTTACTACTCAGTACGCTCCGTCTTCGTGAACAGTGGAAGAGGCGATAGTGTCTTTTAGTTTAAAGTAAATTTTAACAACATTGGTCTATTTACTATTATAACTAAACTTGTTATGCATGACAAATGTTATTGATAATTACTTGTTAATATTATATTATTGTGTTGAATTGCTTAATAAATAATTTTTGGTTCTCTTTGTATATAATTTTTCTTCTTAGTATTCTTCAATACGAGTAGAGACAAGCCTCTCTTCAATCTCTTTCATGTCAGCCGGAAATCCATCCCACGCCATCACTTGTGTTATCATGTCTGCCATCTGTTTTGTGGTCTCCTTCAACCAATGACACAATAAACTGAATAAGATTAGTTTCATACTTTTTTGTAATAATATTTTATTGCGTCTGTTTGTTGAAAGGCCCAAAAAAAAGGTATTGGTTATTTTTCAGTTAGTCTTCATACGCTTTGATGTTATCTCACGTGCATGAGGAGGAGGCTTGTCATCTATGGCCAACAATCTAATTTTTTTTTTTAATTTATTGGAGATTTATAATCTATTCGACTAAGCGAACATGAACAAATTTGCTGACGACACACATACAGGATTATGAATACAGGATGTTTTTGTTAATAGATTAAAGAGGATACACAAATTACAAAATTAAATGACAAAAACCTGTAAACCAGTGAAACAAAAATCACTTCTACTTGCTGCTGGCATGATACAATAAGTTCAACTGTTAAACACTTGGCCCATAAGGCACATATACTGGTTGACATTAACACTTAATTTTAACACGAATACAAAACATACAGAACAGAACAGATATCACAGACATTACAATACAGATAATGCAGAGAATATATTATTATTTAAACCTGAATGGTAAGTTTAACAGCTTGTGCCTTTTCAGTCTATAAATATCTTCTCTGTTATCTAACAAATTAATTGCCAGGTGTTTTGGATGCTTTTTTAATTTGCAGATGAGTCCTGCACAGGCGCACGATTTATTCTCTCACGGTTGAACTTTGAGGTCGCGGTGTATAGAGTTGTTGAAGATAAACCATGGAGCGTCGACTATTGATCTAAAAGTTTTGGACTGAAAGCGCTGGATAATCTCAATATTAATCGTACTAGAAGTACCACAAAGTAAACAACCTAAAATAAACAAAAATAAGAAGACGTCAATTTTTCTTCTTTAATATCTATAACAATTTTAGGAAAAGAGGGATCCGATAGATTGAACTAGTGACCTAGTTCATTGTGCTACTTTGCCTATATGAACGGCCATTATATATTTGTTTCGATAAACTAGTTTTTCCATCTTTAATCCTACTTGACAACACCCGAAATTCTGATAAGTATTCACATTACTACGAACTACAGTGGAAAGCCTGTTGTACTATGTAATTGTCAGTTATTGTCGTTTACCTGTCAAATTGGCAACAAAGCGTTAGTCATTGTTGTGTCACTATCAGCTGCTTTCACTGACGCAGTATATTTCAAATCTCTACTCTACCTCTCGTATCCTCTCCACCCTCGCAGATGTCACGCTGTATATAGCTTAATTACTAAATAAACGCCCTTCATTGTCAGCGTGCGTTTAGAGCGTTTACTTTAATTTGACTTTAGCGCTTACATTTTTTATGTATTCATTATTTTTCTCCTCGAAAGTCAAGTATAAATAAAATTATTGAAGATTACCTTGAGAATAAACTCTTAAACTCTGAAAAGCTGTAATATCAACGCTTTGAAATATACTTTATTATCGCTTGTACTGAACATAATGAGAATTAAAGTCTCTCTTACAAATTGACCAAGAACGCAACAGTTGATAGCCATAAAGTTTGGTTACTATTGTTACGACGGTCTCACGGATCGTCGTATTGTACAGTGGAAACAAATTAAAAACACCAGTGAAATCACTAATTACCAGCTATAATTAGTCACAAATAACAATTTGAAACCAACAAGGTACTCTCATACAATAATTTAAGTTAAATTTGTCTCACGCAATAATAATTGTCAACTATTAGAGTTCCGCATAAATTATAACTAATCTCCACCAGCACGCAACAATCTTGTGACCCGCTCTCTACAATATCGCCAGGTCTAACTAACTTCTAACCCAGCCGTTGTTGCTTGTGTAGCTCCCAAAGAGGTTTCCATTCCCACAGAGGTCAGAATAATTTTCCATTCTCTTAGTAGCGTGCCAGCATAATTTGCGTAGTTAAGAGTGTTCGAACAGTCTCGAAGCTACTTGAGTGCACGGCCTTGGCAGAGACACTGAACCTGCTCGGATAGCCGAGAATCTTGTAGAGATTTCACGTAACTACTACACTGCCGACTTTTCGAGAGCTTTGCGTGATTGTCGTAGTAATATCACAAAAAGCTGCAGTTTTTCAACATGATCAATTCTTACTGTACCACAATTTTTTGTTTGTTATGTCCCACGCCACAAAAATGGAAATTATTAACGATCTGCAGTCAATTTTTTTGTGAAACTTCAAGACAGTTGAGAAGAACGTTTACCAAGTTAAAACAAACATCAGGAAATGCGACAGTGTTCTGCCACAAAACCACGTTTTTGTAGCCAGGAAACTGTGCAAGATAAACGCTTGTTCTTGCCATCCAAGCACAAACCAAACAAAGGAAATCTGTAAAAAATCATAGATGTCGTCAAGTGTGATCTCCTGAACAGACAAACCATGAGTATATAATAAACATAATATTTTTAATGTAGTTGTTAATATTGTACGTATAATTTAGCTGAGAAGCAGACAATATGCTAAAAGTAATGCTGGTAGTGGTCTCCCAATAGTGATAATTTTGACAAAAGTACAACGTTTTGCTACCGTTGAAGACGTGAAAAGAAAATGACTACCGCGAGCTCAAGACTGTACCAAAATTGCATGCTTGAAATATTTTAAAGACTGCAAAACGTCTGAGTTAATCGTGTTACATTCGACGTTAACTACTTTGGAGGGGCAGTATAAGCGTCGATGAATAAAGTTTTAAAATAAACAAGAACTGCATGAACTTTCTGATCAAACCTCGTATGCCTTATTCATTTGTTATTAGACTTTCCCGTTGTGCCTAACTATAGGCTTCTTCTTCTTCTTCTTCTTCTTCTTCTTCTTCTTCTTCTTCTTCTTCTTCTTCTTCTTCTTCTTCTTCTTCTTCTTCTTCTTCTTCTTCTTCTTCTTTCTTCTTCTTCTTCTTCTTCTTCTTCTTCTTCTTCTTCTCCTTCTCCTTCTCCTTCTCCTTCTCCTTCTCCTTCTCCTCCTTCTCCTCCTCCTCCTCCTCCTCCTCCTCCTCCTCCTCCTCCTCCTCCTCCTCCTCCTCCTCCTTCTCCTCCTCCTCCTCCTCCTCCTCCTCCTCCTCCTCCTCCTCCTCCTCCTTCAGTATCGTGCATTTCACAGTCAACCATTGTGTTCTTTGTAATATCAGTTCTAATTTTAGCCGAAGCGTGTCATTTGTAGTAAAAGCCAGCTTTCACTTGGAAAGAGAATATTCCTAACAAACGTTTTTCATGAAAAGTCTACTTAAATTTATATATGGTAAACGGAGGGAGACTTAACTTCCATTCGTAATCTAGTTATACAGGATATTCCAAACTAAAATTCTGCTTTACTATGTTGTCTCCGCTCCGTAAACCGTATTTCTTAGAAGCGAAATTTCATTAGGTATTGGTTACTACAGATAGTATAGTGAATGTGAGTAATGGAAATATTGGTATGGAACCATACATAACTTCCATGTTCTAAGATTTATATTTAAAATCATTTTCGAAATGTAATATTTTCATAGAAACTACTTCTTTTTCAGACTCAACCACAGAACTGTGATCACTAACGTATACCATCTCACGTTAGCGCACTCGATTTTCACTGATGATGGCAGTCGATGGCACTGCTGAAACGTCCAATTTTGCAGAAAAAAAATTGGAACACGGCCATACAGCCCGGGAAGGAATTTCGACAACAAACTACTTCTTTGTTACCTATAACAGTACACATATAAAAAATTCTCCCCTCCCCTTCAACTATCATTTTCATTTATAGAAAATTACCCAGTACCCCATCAACTACCCTCTTTATTTATACATATTTCATCTACCTTTCTACAGTGGATTATTATGACCTTCTTTTTAGTATACTTTATTTATCAAAATTAAGTACTTTACTCTTGTTAAAACTTAAAACGTTGCAGGTAAACTATCCCATCCCCTAACCGATCTTCACCAAAATCAATAGGCCTTGAGTCCTAATGCGTCCTCAACAATTCAGGCACATATGCAAAAAAGTATTTGATTCTGTTTGAATTTGCGGCAGTTATCGTTCGCTATAGAAACAATTCTACACACACACACACACACGCACACACACACACACACACACGCACGCACGCACGCACACACACACACACTTTTCGGAAAACCACTTTTCTTCATGTTTTGAGGATAGCAAAATCAGAACCAGTCATTATCTCGAACAGAATTGTTTTTGCCATCACCATACTTTCATTTCCTTTTGGAACATGGAGATTTGTAAGCAAAAAGAGATAAATTTAAAGTTACCACCAGATTGTTAAGAAAATCAAACGTCAATTAACGTCTGAGTGTTTCCAACTTTATCCAGTTGGAGGTGAAGCGAATTCAAAAATACGTTTGCTGACTGTGACGCAGGCAAATTGAATTACCTGCGTCTGGCAGCGCTCAGCTGATTGTAATTAGCGCGCGAAGCAGTTTATGCCTAAACCAGCTGTCAAACCGCTCGTGCGAATCCAACTTAATATCTGAAATAACATATAGCCTTCATGTTGTCTGCTCATCTGCTAATGATGTTTGAATTCTCTACTGGCTGTTGTATGTCAGATATTATATTGATTATTTCAACGTTACGCTTACGTAGAAAAGTCAATATTAAGTCAATTCAAATTATATCGCAGTGCAAGCTGAATTGTGAGTTGATTTTTTTTTTAAATTAATTCAGTAATATATTCAAAAAGGCCTCGAAAATGGGATTATAAAGACGAGTTAAAAGGTGTTCTAAGCTGGACCGTATAAGAAATGCTATAGGATTATATTTTGCTGTTGCCTTGCAGTTTAGTTTTGGAGCAAAAAAGGCTAAATTACCGGAAGCATGAATAAAAATTACCGGGAGTCAAAGCACGTAAGGGGGCAGCCCCTCAACATAACTTACCCATTTATTAGCTGGTACCCTATAATGGGGAATTAAATTAATTTACTCGCAACTATCAAACAACAAGGCCGTACGAAGTTAATGGTAAACGACTGTAACGGAAAAACTAAGTTCCAGGCGATCTGTTGGACAATCAACCGTATTTTCAGAAACAAGGTACGTCGAGATACACGCGTTCATAAGAGGACTTAATATTGAGCGTATAAAGAATGAAGCCAACAATATTCTACAAAGTTGCGGCAGTCCCTGTGTTGTCCTACGGGTGAGAATTATGGACAACAACGAAAAAACAAGATAGTAAAATACATGCCTTGGAAGTGGCCTTCTTAAGAGGAATTTAAAAGTGTTCTAAACTGGGCCGTACAAGAAATGAGGTCATAAGAGAAAATTTACAAGTTTTTAAATTGAATGAAAAATTTTAATATTACAAACAACGGTGGAAGTACACTTAGAAAAAATGTCAGATTCCAGACTGGCCAAACATGTCTGGAAATACATACCTATAAGACACAGGTGTGTGGGTAGACCCAGGAAGAGATGGCTGGAGGGTTTTTAAAGGAAGAGCAGGAAGCTTGAATATGCCTTGTTGTAAAGATGGTGATGATGATGACGATATTCGAAAAGAGTACAATTTGTTTTTGAGAAGAAGAAATCAAACGTTTAACTTTAGTGACGCTGATAGTTTTTTATTTAAAGGTTGTATCGAACTTTAAAGGGTAATGGTGACATATATTTCTAGCCTTTATAGAAGGCTTGCTTGAAAAATTGAATTTGCGACTAACATTAATAATAATTTATACTTTTCTAAAAAAAAGTTAACAGATTTTATGAATTTGGAATTTATCAGTCCAATAATTATTCTGTATGGTGGGATTTTTCCTGTAAAATATTTGTATTTTGTATGTTGCAAAATATTTGTTACGAGCGTTTCACGAATCGTCGTATTGTGCAGTGGAAACAAAATACAGACACCAATGAAGTCACTAATTACCATCTATAATTAGTCACCAATAATTTGAAATCAACAACGTACTCTCATACAAAAATTCAAGCAAAATATGTTCTCGCGTAATAATAACTTCAACTATATCAGTTTTGCACTAATTATAACACAATAATCACTTTCCACTAATCCGCAATAAACACTTGACCCGCACTCTACAATATCGCCAGGTGTAACTAAGCTGGCCGTAGACTGAATACCCCGGCGTGCCAGAATAATTTGCGTAGTTACAAGTTCTCGAACAGTATGGAATCTACGTAAGCGTACAGCCTTGCAAGACGCTGCACCTGCTCTGCTACCCGAGAAGCGTGTAGAAAAGTCGAGACCGTTACACAATTATCGTAACAATATAATTGTTACGGCGAATGCGTGGATCGTAGTTATGTACAATGGAAATAAATTAACTAACACCAGAGAAACCAATTCATTTGACTTTATTTAGAACTAAAGAAAAGTTAGAAATCAACAAAAGCACTATTATACAGTAAATCAAGTTAAATATGCTCAGCACAGAAAGTAAAATCTCTTTATTACAGTTTCGCACAAAGTAAAATAATCACTATAAAACCTCAAGTCACAATAACAAATACTCAGAACCTCACTCTAATATCCCTGGTCTAAAACTGAAATTGGACAGGTGCAGGTGTAGGTGCGAGAGGCACAATGCAGGCAAGCCCCAGTGGTCGCAGTGCCCGGGCGAGACCGATGACTGCCTGAAGCTCTCTGAAGTACTTGTTAGTGTTCATGTCATTTTTATTTAGGACGGGAACTTCCTTTTTTTTAATTTTTAAGACTCTGGGAAAAGTACGAAAAGATACTGAATTGAAATTTTATAAGTTAATGGCGGCACTAGTATTGATGTACGTGGACACTCACCCAAAATCAGAGAAAACTATTTGAGGTTGCTGAAATGAATTATTTAAAGGTGAAACAAAATGCACCCTCAGAGATCACATAAGGATATTCAGACATAAGGCAAGAGCTGAACAAAATACTCGATAAACGATAAAATAAAACAAATTAAAGAAAACTGGATGCAACACATAAATATAATGGGTGACTCGAGATACCAAAAAGGATATTCCAGTATAAGCCTTTTGGAGAACGAGATAGAGGCAGACCAGGAAACGATGGCTGTGAACACGAAACAGGCTGAAAGCCTAATCCTTGACGTGAAGAAGAAGAGAAGCTAGCTGTAGCTAATGGTGAACGGGGCTTAAGGCCCCTGGGTGGTAGCAGCCCCCGAGGTGACTCCTCCAATGTGTGCAAGAATTGCTCTCTCAAGGGCTATAGGTTTACAAGGTCGTGGGTTGGGATGGTATGCTCCTGTTTTTGGTAGGGGGAAAGGATCTTAGCAAGTGAGGTGCTCAGCCTAGCCACGTTTTGGTTGGTCTTGTGCCCTGAAACCAGCGGTGACGCGTCCGAGTAACAGCGGAGATACCTCCCGGTACATTAAGAAGAGAACAAGAAGAACTTCCTCTTGTATTTATTTGGCGGAGGAACAGGATGGAGCATTCTGATTGGCTGAATCGCGGAGCGATTGCTACTGATGTCTCTGGGGACCCTTTGCGTGAGCAGGGGGGGTTTTACTAAACACAATTGGCGTTAAGTGAAGAACGCTTTGATACCTGTACTCCGGCATGATACCTTTCTGCAAAACATTCTTGACGCAAGGTGTCTGGGAATGGCGGGCATGTTTAATAAGTGAGATTGATGTGAGTGCTATGTACAGACAAAGAGGATTGTAGCAGACCCGAATCTGTGGCAGCAGCGACGACAGTTTGAGTTTATGGATAACGTTTACGGAAGAGCTTCCTAACGGTTCTAGGCTTTAGCGGCCTGTTCCTGTGTCACAGTGAACCTTTTATTAGGCCTACCAAATTTTCTTCTGCCTCTAGGGTTGTAATCTTTCTCTATCTTTGGTATTCCACTTTCTTCCATTCTAGCTGTGTTGAATCCATTTTATTCTGTATTCTTTAATCCTTTCATTTACTACAAATATATCTAAATCACTTTTATCTCCTCATTTCTTATAAGACTTTGTCTATTACACCTTTTAACTGATCTCAGAAATTTCATTTCTGCTGTTTGTATCTTCTGTTCATCTTTTTTCTTTATGACCCACGTTTCAGAACCATACAGCAGTGTAGGTATTGCCATTGTTTTATAAAATTTTATTTGGGTTTCTATTCTACATTTATTTTTCAACGTTCTCCAAATCGTTCCACACATTCTTGTCAAATTTGTCACTTTATTTTCTATATCTCTATCTTGATCATGAGTAATGTCACGTCCAAGATGGTTGAAATGTCTTACTTGTTGCTGACAATGCATAATTTGGTCCGAAACGCTCCATCTCCTATAAAGGCCATTGATATTTTTGTCTTTGATTCAGATTAGTTACAGTTATATTCTTTTCTATTTTATGTAAGATGTATATTACTCGCTGGAGATCGTCTCCTGAAGTGGTTAACATAGCTTGATCATTCGCGAATAGAATGGTTTGCAAGCTTTTATGAGTGAGTAAATGTTGAAAGTGGAAACAAATTCCAAACAGACCGTTTTTATCACACGGAAGAGCGAGTCATCAGCGAGCAAGGTTAGTACGCTGCAGAATTGAAGGTGTCAGCATTAACATCGATCCGATGCAATCCAGTCCATTTCACGGTTGACAGACTAAGCCGGGCCCTGGAAACAAGTCACTACCGTGTAGCGGAACTCTGCCTAGTCAATAGCAATGCAATCAGGACAACAACAGAGGCACTTTTACGTGCATTTGTCAAATTGTGAGATTTATTGGATTACAAAATCAGAACCTCCGTGCCGCCTACCGAACTGCAATTCTATTTATTACCGGTTCAGTTTTATTAATTAAAAATGATTTGATCGCTTCTCAGAATTTACGGAGAGATTCAGTTCATTTACAACGGATTGATTAATGGAAAGCTAGATATATTGCAAAAATTATAATTTACACCTTTAGAGGAAGCAAGAAGTTCTATGTAGTTTCAGCTGCAGTCACTGTAATGGTGGGTGTTTGATGTGGTATATTAATAGTGTTTGAAAGAAACTGATTAACGTGAACCGGTAAAACTGCCTCCCTGGATACTGGGCCGTGGTTCACTCCTGTTCTTACTAACAGACAGTAGCTTGGCGTCCATGTAATCGCTGTTGCCGGCGGCAACAGTACTGGAAATAAAAGAAAATAGTGCCCATTGTATTACAGAATATATACTGTAGTTATTGCATAATTTGAAATCCGAAAAATATTAATACGGATACTTGAAGGAAAGCGTAGCATTGCTTCCGAACTGCTGAGCGCTTGCACCGTCTTGTGTTGCCGGCTCAGACATCGGCAATGTTTTACTATGTACGGTCATTGACCTCGCAGTAGTTGTCGCTGTGCAACCTATGAGGTGGCGGGGGGTGACACGTTCGACAACCCAACATGTTGCCGCTGTATAAACCGGCAAAACGCTCAGATAGGATCTATGTTCGTTTTCGGAACTGACGTGCAGCTGATACTACGTACCATTTATGTTTTTTCGTTTAGTAATGTGTTTCTCTGTTTGTCTTTATTATTTTTAATTTGATTATCCGTGTTCTGATTTATTCTATGTCAGTTTAATGGAGTCTGATTCGGTTGAAACACGGCCCTTTCTTTTCCCACCGAATGATAGAAAATGGTTTCAAAAGAACACTTGGTACAAAAATAAGCTTGAATTAATTTTTAGGTTAACGTTTAGGCCTATCACAACCGGCAACACGTGTTATGTACCCACGTCACGCCACTGTTTACACATGTTTCGGCTTCTCCTCTGGAGGCCATCTTCAGTGTGTAAATCGATTCACTAACTGACACGGTCTTTGTCGGTTAACCACAGTATACTGTGGCAAAGGAATGTTCGTGGCCCTAAGGAAGACCGTTTATATAAACTTAGGGCTTATATAGAGAGTGGACATCTCTGTAAGTTTATATAAGCGGTCCTCCTTAGGGCCGCAGATATTATTTTTGTCACAATACTGTGGTTAACCGACAAAGACCGTGTCAGTTAGTGAATCGATTTAGATTCACTAACTGACACGGTCTTTGTCGGTTAACCACAGTATACTGTGGCAAAGGAATGTTCGTGGCCCTAAGGAAGACCGTTTATATAAACTTAGGGCTTATATAGAGAGTGTACATCTCTGTACGTTTATATAAGCGGTCCTCCTTAGGGCCGCAGATATTTTTTTGCCACAGTCCTGTGGTTAACCGACAAAGATCGTGTCAGTTAGTGAATCGATTTACACACTGAATATGGTCTTCAGAGGAGAGGTCGAAACGTCTGGTAGTGAACAACAAGAGTGAACCTCGGCCCATTAGCCCGGAATTTAGACAGTTTGTTTGCAAGTGTTGATGCCGGCCTAGAAAGTCTTAGCTACAGAATGGTATATTAATCTTTGCAAGACATATAGAGCAATATATAGACATACTGACTTATTGGTTTCCAATTTAATTTAAATTTATATTTATGTTTAATTTATATTTGTTGGACGACTAATGAGTCTCCATTATTGTTTTTATTTATTCCGGCTGTACAATGTTTACACATTTTCCGGAACCAAAGACCACAGAAGTGATTGAATTCTCATCTTTCACTGCTGCTTGTTCCCATCAAAAGATCTACTTCAATCTCTCGTTCCGTCAATATAGTCTGACTGTCTTCTATCCAGGTGATAAGTGGACTTTCTTTTTTCTTCTTCCTGGTGGGGTCCATTTCATAACTCTCTTTGGCAAAATTTCCTGTGTCATTATTTTCGTGTGTCCATACTATTGTAATATTTTTGTTTTAGATAAACTCAACAATTAAATTATTCACATTCATTCTATCCATATTTACTTTATTTCTAATTGTATCATGTTTGGATACTCTTACCGAACGTCTCGAAAAGTTCATCTCTGCTGTCATTAAGAGAAAATATATGTTATTATTGGTTAGCATTTAACAAGGATTAATTTACAAGTATTGTACGACTAATGAGTTTCCGTTAATGTTACAGATGTTTAATTATGTCAGTCAGTCTTAATTAATATGATTATCAGTGAATATAAGAAACTTAACGCGGTCGGTAGGAAATGAACCTACGCTCTCAAACGATTTGGAAGGAGTTATTAGAAATCATGGATAGTTAGTGGATTGTATTATACAAGTTACTCTTAATAAATCTTTCAAGAGTAATTTTTCTCCGTCTTTTTGGTTTATTCTGTTTATTTTTCGTTTAATTGTTTCAGCAACATATAGTTTTTACGTCAATAGTATACGAGGGATAGTTGAAAAGTTCGCGGAGCGACATCTGTAGCTTGGCGGTAAAACTAAATTTTTGTGTGCTGGAAAATTAGTATTTTATGTAAACTCCTGTTAATTTCCAAATCTATCTATCGATTTATTCATTGTTTAGAACTTGTTTAAAATTTACATGTCATGCGTGTTTTAAAAAAAGGCATCGGCAAAATCAAACATCGTGATGTGATTCTTTGTTAAAAATTGTTTAGCGCCAACGGAAATTCAGAAAGAAATTGTAAATTTGTCAGGAGATTGCTGCGACTTCAAAACCAACAGTCTGTAAGTAGGCACTTGAGTTTAAACGTAGTCGTACGTGCATTGAAGATGATCCACCCCGACTGTACGCCCAAAAAATGCAACAACTGCAAATGTGGCAGCCATCTTACACAACGCTTTTCACACCAAGTTCTTGAGTTAAAGTATGATGCACTCGCTCATATGAGATGCCTATGATTTCAGCAACGTCATCTACTCCTCAATCTGCGGTCTTCCAACACCATATGACATTTTTTTATTATAGTTAATATTACCTCGTGTATCCGGGTACACTGGTGCTCCTCCTTGCAACTTCAATGTTTTTTTAAAAAACTACGCGTTTCGGGACTCATGGTCCCATCATCAGGTTGTTAAGAAAGAAGAATCACTCACATGGAGTACGTCAACTCAATAAAATACAAATAAAAAAAATTATTATACGCTTTTTCCGCCTTCAAAGATCCTCCAGCCATCTCTTCCTGTGTCTACCCACACACCTGTGTCTTATAGGATTGTACTTCCAGACTTGTTTGCCCAGTCTGGAATCTGAAATTTTTATAAATGTTCTTTCCGCAGTTGTTTGTAGTCTTTTAATTTGTCATTGAAGTTAAAAACTTGTAACTTTTCTCTTATTACCTCATTCTTTATACGGTCAAGTTAAGAATACCTTTCAACTCCTCTTAAGATCACCATTTCTGAAGCCTGTATTTCGTGTTGTCCAAATTCACACCCGTTGAACGATGGCGCCGTCACCAAAGGCATGGCGGACATCGGTCCTAGCGGCAGCCTCTCACGAAGCACTAACGGAGCGAAAACCAGTTTAGACTATCTGGTAAAAATTTAACATTTTAATCAATATGATCTGTGATCTGAATCGGTAGTGTTATATATATAGTTAATTAAGAAAAGGACGTTCGGTACTTCATAAGGAAGGTACGAATCGGTACAGAAGATTGCGAATACATAACCAGATTGATGTTTTAGATTTATTTAATTAATTTACATACAAAAGAACGTATATGTATGTTTGTAATATGTACAAGAGAACGTATTAACGTTGCACGTAAACGTAACGTTACACAGGTATTATGTGACGAATACACTAGTGCTTGAGTGTTGTCACTACTGATGACGAACATTTACAGCCAGAAGATGATTGTTTTACGGGTCAACAGAGACTGATCGTAAAGTCCACGTTTAATAGAGGCGGACGGACGCTGATTAGAAGCTGCTATGACGGACGTGTGTGCTCAACAGCGCATATATTTACAGCTGGGTATAATCAACTGCGTGCACGACCTAATAAGCCCTTAACTTGAGGCAGTTTGGCTGTTTAATTGGTAATGATATGCAATACACACGATCACCTCGGCACTTTATATAAGGCAATCCACATTTTAGTGATAATGTGTTATCTCGTCGCTGTAATGCTCGTGTAAATTGCGCCTACTTGGTTCATAAGTGCTCGCGTTATAAAGTCCCACCGTTTATACTGAATAAAAATTTACATAATGCTTGGACGCTTCATGTAACGTCCTTGAAATAGTGTCTCTTTATGTTACACAATGCTTGAAATATTTTAAGATTGCAAAACGGCTGACTTAATAATGTTATATTCGACTGAGACTACTTTGATGGGGGCAGTATAAGTGTCGATGAATGAAGACATAATTTTAAAAATAAACTCATGAACTTTTTGATCAAACCTCGTAGGCATTATTCATTTGCTATTAGACTTCCCCACTGTGTCAGCCTAAATATGGGTTCTCCTCCTCCTCTACCTCTCCTCCTCCTCCTCCTCCACCTCCTCCTCCTTCTCCTTGATCTTCTTTTTCTCCTCCTTATTTGTATTCTTCTTCTTCTTCTTCTTCTTCTTCTTCTTCTTCTTCTTCTTCTTCTTCTTCTTCTTCTTCTCCTTCTTCTCCTTCTTCTCCTTCTTCTCCTTCTTCTCCTTCTCCTTCTCCTTCTCCTTCTTCTTCTTCTTCTTCTTCTTCTTCTTCTTCTTCTTCTTCTCTTCTTCTTCTATCAGAGACTATGCGAATCACTTGTTCCGGGCCCAAAGGAATATATCCACTTCACCAACGCTTCTTACGACTTCCTATACTTCGTTGTCCAACAGGCTTGTATTACCAGACTTCCTTAGGCAACCTGCCGTGCGACATCCTATTCAGATGAGCATCCTATACTGACTACAAATTTACATAATGCTTGGACGCTTCGGCAGCTACGCTTCATAATATGAAACATCGTTTGTTGTGTTCACGTACACAATGACATATCTGTAACAGTGGCCAAATTTGTACGTAAGAAATAAGAAAACATCGTTACACCAGTAGGGGGAAAATGAGGTTCCTGACGCAAGTACCGTTATTCCCCCACCACCACCGCTGGACCTGCAGCATCCGCGAATTTCCACCAATAAAATTTCATGCCGCCTTTCGCGCGCCAAGTTCAAATATATGCCGCCTTTCGCGAGCCTAGATCAAAGAGATACCGCCGTTCCCGCGGTCAAAGATTTTTTCTCACGCTCTCCCCACAACCGCTGGACCCGCAGCACCGCGAATTTCCACGAATAAATTTTTTTATTTGATTTTTTATTTTTTAATTAAATTGATTTGCATATCAAGGGGTGGGTGGGGAGTGGGGTGGGGTTCAATGGACCACTCGCATCCGCGAATATAATTTTCTATTTTGTAATAAAGCTGATTTGCATATCAGGAGTGGGTGGTGTGTGGGGTGGGGTTCAATGGACCACACGCATCTGTGAATATAATTTTTTTTATTTTTAATAAAGCTGATTTGCATATCAGGGGTGGGTGGTGGGTCAATTCTCTCTTTGAATGTAAATAACTATCTCTCTCCCTCCCTCTCTCTCTCTCTCTCTCTCTCTCTGCATGTTTATGTAACGGGTCTCACTCTCTCTCTACACCAATCGCGTTCTTCTGATGTGCGGTAAAGTGTTACACAATTATAATGTTACAAATATGAAAAATATATATATTTAAACTAGTATTTACAAAATATGTATAAATGGTACACCTATCTATCAAGTGAAAATGGATATTTGTCCGCCAGAATCTGAGACTCGAGAGAGTATATGATTAGATAAAACTTCCGGGCTGAGAGGCCGTGGTCGATTGCTTGATGTATTGGAGCTATACGTTTCGGCCGCACCACCGGTGGCCATCCTCAGTAGCTAAATTGTGTTCGAATAGATGACACGCCGAACACGTCCCCAATGAACTGGGAACAAGCAACCCAGTTCATAGTTGCTTGTTCCCAGTTCATTGGGGACGTGTTCGGCGTGTCATCTATTCGAAAACAATTTAGCTACTGAAGATGGCCACCGGTGGTGCGGCCGAAACGTATAGCTCCAATACATCAAGCAATCGACCACGGCCTCTCAGCCCGGAAGTTTTATCTAATCATATTGACACCGGCCGTGAAAGCCTACGTACTAAGATCGAGAGAGTATGTTTGTCGTGCATGCTTTTTTTTTATTTTTAATAAAGCTGATTTGTATATCAGGGGCGGGTGGTAGGTCAATTCTCTCTTTGAATGTAAATAACTATCTCTCTCCCTCCCTCTCTCTCTCTTTCTCTGCATGTTTATGTAAGGGGTCTTACTCTCTCACTCTCTCTCTCTCTCTCTCTCTCTCTCTCTCTCTCTCTCTCTCTCTCTCTCTCTCTCTCTCTCTCTCTCTACGCCATCGGTTTCACTATGCAATTCTCTCTCTTTGAATGTAAGTAACTCTCCCTCCCCCTCTCTCTCTGTCTCTAGACACAGTTATCCATCACGATATAAACTCTCTCTCTCTCTCACTCTCTCTCTCTCTCTCTCTCTCACACATTTGAATGTAAGTAAAACTATCTCTCTCCCTCCCTCTCTCTCTCTCTCGCACACACACACATTTAGTAGATTACTGTTGCCTGTTGCATCTCTCTCTGTGTGTGTGTTTATGTAACGGGTCTCTCTCTCTCTCTACGCCAATCTCTGTTCTGCCAAGTCTGTGTGGTAAAGTGTTACGCATAAAAAAATCTCCTTGAAATAAGGTATTTTCAAAAGTTTTGTGTACACATACACACACACATTGTGTATGTCTCTCTCTCACTGCAAACGTTAACAGGAATTCCCTTATTCAAAGCGATTTGTATGTGTACACGAACTTAAATATGGTTTACAGACAATTGTAATTTTAAAAATTCATTTTTGCATTAATTAAATATATATCGTAAACAATGAAATAATAATATTTCGTCATTGTAAGATTTTAATAAAGCAATTATCAGTTTAAATAAATAATAATTTTCGTGATTGCAAGATACAACCTGCGACTTAAAAAAATATAGTTTTTACCGCTGTGGTAGGAAATTCAAACTATTAAATTGTCTCTCTCTCACTGTCTCTCTCTCTCTCTCTCTCTCTCTCTCTCTCTCTCTCTCACACACATTTCTGATTACTATACAAATAATTGCATGCATGTTCAGAGGTTTATAACGAAATAAATTAAAATAAACCATAATTTGTTTTAAATGATTAAATATATATTTACACCACTGTATACAAACTTAAAATATAGTTTACAAACTATTGTAATACAATTATTCAAAAATACATTTTACATTGATTAAATATATATATCACCAACAAACATTTTTATATAAAATAAATACAATATTAATAATATTGTTTTAAATGATTAAATATATATTTACAACACTGTACACAAACTTAAAATATAGTTTGCAAACCACTGTAATACGATTATTCAAAAATACATTTTACATTGATTAAATATATATATATATCACAAACAAACATTGTTATATAAAATAAATACAATATTAATAATAATAATAATTTTTGACAATGTAAGATTTTTAAATAATAATTTCACGGCTGTAGATACAGTTCACAAGGAAGTTTATCTGTAACATAACAATACAGTCGATATTAGAATCACTGATACGATAAATATTCAATTATCACATGCATACACACACACACACACACACACACAGTCAGTGGAAAGAAAGAATCAAATGCGTTAAGTAAGTAAACTTTTTCAAGTATGTGTCATTTTCATAAGGTTATGTACTTTCAAATAATTTCTAATCAACCAAATATTATTCAATGGAAATTTGTAAATACTGCTTAGAATCAATGATACATTTATCACATAAAGTTAATGTACTTTCAAATAATTTCTAATCGAACAAACTATTATTCAACGAAACTTTTGCACACACACACACACACACACACACACACACACACACACACACACACACATCAATAGATTGTTTGTTAACACGATTGCTACTTACGACGTTAGGACACAATCTCCACCTGCGTTGTTTGATTCCTAGTCCCTCGATACACTAAATGTAGTTCTTTGGGTTTGATATGCATGAAAAACGTTTTTTCTCAAAACCCTTCACAAACACATATTTATATATACGTGTATGTGATGTTAACAATGAAACAAGATTGTCGTACGGTGTCTCTCCTACGCTCCATCTAAGTCTATGATAATTTGACGTTAACCAGTGGTTTGTCCTAGTGTATTTTGGATTCGTAAAGGATGTAGCAGGCAGAGTGAAAATCCAATGTCTACAAGCAAATCTCAGAACGTCCATGATTGACAGTTCCTTCACAATATATTTTCCGTTGTCATCGAAAAAGCACTGGAAGTCAATTATAACTGCAGTGTTATCCATAATACTGTAAGACAAAGAAACCACACATTACAAACTCTATATATATATATATATATATATATATATTATGTTTAAACATACAAATTTCGTTGCGATATTAATATGCGAACTTACGTTTACAGACGTCTGGACTGAAGCACCGAGAGACATCAACTGACGAAAGAAACAAGTGTTGAGGAGGTACTATACATGGAGACGAATTTTTTTAGCAGGTGGGGAGGTGTCGTCATCATCGTTCTCCATGTTGATGCGTCGTATTCGATAATGACCGTATGCAAGCGTATCATGACCATTGTCTAGTATATAGCGCTTATCATCATACGGTGACAACGCTTGCTTATTTACGCGCATCGTGTACAGCGTATGATGATCGCTACGTAAACAAAGCGCACTAGCAGAAAACTGACAATGATCAGTGAGACACTTGCGATACATATCGTGTCGTAGACTCCTCTTAATCGCAATTCGAGGCAAACCTTTACATATACGTTTTTGACACTCTTTGGTAGGATCTTCGTGGGTCACAAGGAACGAATAACATTTCGCTCGGAGACCCACGAATTCTCTAATAGGACGACCACACGTTTCATCCTTGAACAGTCCGACAACCTTTTTGTTCTTAAGGCTATAACAAGGATGAGACGTAGGGTAATCCGAGGTGTCAAAAACGTGTAGGTCCTTCTTCATATCTGCATACAATTCTGATGTTTGAATACTATACATCAGACTGTCTATATCAGTCATTAACAATTTAACGTTGCGACCGTACTTGGCGACAGCATAACGATACTGAAAGTCGTACATTATTGTTTTGCTAACGTCAACCACCGTGAAGCCGACATACACGGGACGAGAAAGAACAATGGATTTTTTACGGAGTGAAAGCACCACCAAATCGTTCGTATAACGAATCATACGTTTTAGCCTAGGTGTGGAAACTAGTTTTTGAAGCCGTCGTTCATTCGAGACTAGTTCAAAGTCTATATGTTTCCGTACGTTCTCCAGCGACTTACCGTATACGGCGTTGTTCATCAGTTTGAAAAGGTCTTTTTCAAAGCTGTTGACGGCTGCTTGCCTCTTGCGGGTGTTGAAATCGATAAACGGTTTCAACCAAGCGCTTTGCTTAAAACACAACACCCTATGAGTCGCTTTCAGCTCTAAACCAAGACTTAAATACAATTTCAAATTTCGATAACGGAGAACGTAATTTTGTTTGTCCTCCAAAGTTGTTAACAACTTCTCTACGGATGACCCTGATTCGTTATACGATGATCTGTATATACTCTCGTGTAACCGTTTGGAAAAGGGAGAAAGGATATCATATGTTACGCGCTGGCGCACAGGTGCAAGCGGGTAGTCGGAATGCAGGTCGTGTAAGGTATTAGGGTAGTGTAGGTCGACTTCGAGGATGTACCCGATGTCGGAATCATCACTCACATTACGTACGTCCAAGGACTCGATTTCGTTACGATCGAGCCATCGGAAGTCTGCGTAAGGGAGTGGTTGCGACATGGCTGCACCGTATAAATTATTACAGTCCGTATACAGAATGAAGGAGGTCGGTTTCGAAACATCGTACTGGTCTGGAATCAAAGGGTTGTTAGCGACTGCATGACGGTTGGATATCATCGCGCAGCCTCCGCGGACCCCAGACTCGACGAACAGATGTTGATTTATCTCTGTCAACAGCTCTAATTCGACCCCTGTCATTTTTAGCATCGCGTTCCAAGCGAGTCCGGGAAGCGAGTAAAAATGACACGGGTCCAAGCAGTAATCGCGTAAGGCCATGTCTCGAAAACTTTCAAAGACATCGGCCAGCAGCATTACGTCTGTCAACAAATACAAATCATGGTAATCTCCAAACGTACGCAGATTGAATGCACTCCACACGTTTTGCGCGTGCTCGTAATCTGCGTCCGAAATAGACGATTCCATCAACCGGTTATCAAAGTGTTCACGAGCGGGTAGACTTGTTTCGTTGAACCGATCAATGCTGTCAACGTACTCGTAAGGGTATACCCCCTTGCGTACGAGCAGATTGGTCTGTTCGTCAAAACCCCGTCTAAGCATTTCCTCTCTGAGCAAAGGAAATTGGCTCCCGGACGTGGACAGATTGGTAACGAGTGTGTCCAGAGAGCGATTAAGAAATTGAAAAGAGTCTACGAAACGCAAGGGACCCAGGGAGAACGACACGTAACGCTCACTGGAAGTTGCAATGCAGGATACGTGTTGGTCCTTATATTTTCCTAAACCCTGCATTAAATGGTGACAGTCGTAGCCACGAAGGTTGTGAAAGAAGACGGGGATATGACGAGGCATCTTGTAGCTCAGATTACAACTATTGTGGCCTGCTCCCAAGAATTTCCCCGTAAGATGACAATGATTGCGTACCTTGTCATCGTCTGTCAAAGGGCGCTCACACAAATGACAAACGGTGGCGTTAGTGAACGCAACATTGTCATCATCGGACATAATTAATTGTACGTTATGTCGTACTACCTTCATCATATCCTCGGCGTCTTTCATCAACCACGAGAAGAAAGTGTCTACGACGTTTTCACCCCGATAAACTTTAGCCTCTCTCCAGAGGCTGTGCGTGTGATCGACGATAGCATAGGAGAAACCTGACGGAATATGCATCGCTTCGTATGATGTGGACGATACAGGAGGAGAAGTTATTTTCTGACGGGCACCGTTGCTATCAACTGAGTAGAATTCACCTAACTCTTTCACTGTCGTCGGGACGTTGTTACCAGGTGAACACGATGGAAGCGGAGTGATGAGGGACTCGAAGTCGGCGTAGACGGTAAAGGGTACTTTAAGACAGTGTGCGTAATTTTTAAATGACATAAACTTCTCCTCCTCTGTGGGCATTTTGGTTTTCTGTTCACCATAAGGTATACAGTAGGGGAGATGATCGGACAGACCATGTTCTGTGGAGAAACGATGCAGGCAGTAGTCGCAGTAAAATGATTTATGCTCGTGTTTTGTAAGGGATGATAACAATTTATTAATGCTACTGATAAGACAGTAGTGTTTTCGGTTATTTGTATCGGACAGAAGCAAAAGATTAACATGATGTAATCTGTCCTTATTGGGAGTAATTCTTAACGGATAAACCTCATTTTTTGATTCGTTTCTGATATTGTCTTCTATATCATAGCCGAGAACGTTTATAGAAATGTTGGGATTCTGTGTTTCAAATTTAGAAAGTGAGTTTATAGAAACAGGGTACTCGATACCGGACATATTTATTGTGTTTATGAATGAGGTGTATTTTGTAACAAATTCTTTATGCTTTTGTTGAGGGTGTATGTGAGCTAGTACGGACCATAGAAAACACATTTCATCTTGGGGGTTCTTGATGTTGACTACTGCCTTGGTGAGTGAGAGTTTTCGCGGGGTTGGAAGGTAGGAGGACGCTGCTAGAGGCCGGTACCGTCCAACAACCAGTTCCAGCTTCAGCACAGCATCCACCGACCATCCGCTCCCGTCACGGGTAAAATTGGATATGCTATTCATGATTTTATCGTAGGATTCATCGAGTAGACAGTTCAACTCGTCGTTGTCGTCCGTGAGCAACGTACGACAACGTACGTGGAAGACGGCGTCTTTGGTTACCTCTTTTTCTTCGTCGCTGTCACCATCTAACACAGTTTTAGTGAAACGTATCCTGCACGCAATATGCCATTTGATACTGCGTAAACGTGCTTGTTCTGCCAGAATATCCTTGCACAATAAAGGTCGCACCTCAGTCATTATCGGTAATATATCTTGATCTCCTGTGTCCGTGTACACGGGCAGGTAATTAAATGTTGTGAGGGATCCTCTAATACAGGTGTTTCGCACGATATAAAATCGTGTCATAACTGAAACAATAGAAACACATGTATTAGCTAATAGGAATGATGAATAACACACACACACACACACACACACACAAATTCATGTTTGTTGTAATTAAATAGATAGTACACGTTAGTAATCGTTAGTTTATTGCAAACTGTAAAGATGGCAGCTACTCCTGATTTTAGCATTGAAAGTGAAAGAAGAAAATCGTTCAAGTATTGGGAAGCTTTGTCAGCCCCGACGAGTTAGCGTTTGCTGGGTTTTACTACTATCCGCTAAATTATGATATTTGTGGACATAGTATGTCATTCATAGACGATAGAGTTAAATGCTTTTGTTGTGGAATTGAATTAGTTCATTGGAGAGAAGGTGACATACCTATGGTGGAACATGAAAAATGTTCTCCGTCATGTCAATTTCTAAACGATGTCAAGAGACAATACATTGGGGAGAAGGTGACAAACCTATGTCAGAACATAAAACATTTTCTCCGCCATATCAATTTCTAAACAACGTCAAGAGACTATCTTATACATGTTAGACAGAGTTGAATCATATGTTAATTCATATCAAACAAATTTGGTTTGCTACATAATTATAGAGAGAGAGAGAGAGAGAGAGAGAGAGAGACAATTGGTATTTAAAAATTTTTACCTTGTTGAGGATGTTCCTGTTCCTGCTGATGTTGTTGTTCAGGATTCTGCTGAAGGTCAGACATGATGATGA
>CM068372.1:46638304-46690804 GCA_034769895.1 Magicicada septendecula
AAGACCACCCGATAACTATGCCTTTTAGGACCTGGGAGTTGCACGAGTATCCTGCCTTACCACAGACTAAAAGGCAGAAATGGATTGTCAAGACCTCGAGTCAGCTAGAAAAACCACGCTTTGTTGTGTTAGCGTTTCAGACAGCAAGAAAGAATGTACTGACAGCACACGCCGATGAATTTGATCATTGTAACGTGATCGATGCGAGACTGTTTCTAAACGACAAGTATTATCCTTACGATAATTTAAACTTGGATATTGGGAAAGACCGTTTTGCATTATTGTACAATATGTACGCCAGTTTTCAAAGTTCGTATTACCACTGTTTAGACGTCAGCCCAATACTGACACCAGAATTATTCAAAACAAAAGCCCCGCTGTTTGTATTCGATTGTAGCAGACAAGACGATGCGCTTAAGTCTTTAGCAGTTGATGTACGTTTAGAATTTGAATCGTCAATGAATTTTCCTACACAGACGACTGCCTACTGTATGATACTACATGATTCGCTTGTAGAATATACGCCATTGTCCAACACAGTACATAGACGTGTTTAAGTCTTATTTTATACATATTTTGTAAATACTAGTTTTAAATATATATATTTTTATATTTGTAACATTATAATATTGGAGCTGTGTGTGTATGTATTTTAATTGTAAAACTAGTTTAGATATATTTTAATACTTGTAACAATATAATCTTGGAACTGTGTATGTTTTTTTAAAAAATTGTAAATACTAGTTTAGATATATTTTCATACTTGTAACAATATAATAGTTTAGATATATTTTCATACTTGTAACAATATAATCTTGGAGCTGTGTATGTATTTTTTAATAGTAAAAACTGTTTAATATAATCTTGGAGCTGTGTATGTATTTTAATAAATGTATATAGTACACACACTTTATTATTATTTGTATAACCCACTCCATAATGTATACTTACTTGCAACAAACTAGCGAGCGTTGTCCACACACATGTACCCTTAAATGACGGACGTTGTATGCACACTGAAGGCTTGCACGCTTAAAATTCAGCTATACCTAAAATATATCTTCAATTAGAAGTGTAATATAAAAAGTACAGTAAGAATATATTTTCAGAAATTGTAATTTGATCACACACACACACACATACACTTATTTGAATGAGTCATGTATTAAATTCAATAAATAATGCACTTGATAATGTTTTAATGTGAATAATTTTTACGTTTAAATAAAATCTGTACATACAATAAAATTAATATAAAAATACGGTAAGAATATATTTCAGAAAATTGTAACAGACATAATAATTTTATCATACACACACACACGCATACACACACACATGTATTAAATTCAATAAATAATGCGCTTGGTAATGTTTTAATGCAAATAATTTTTACGTTTAAATAAAATCTGTACACTCACCAAACTAGTATGTGTGTGTTGTCTATACACCCTTAATGATGGAAGTTGTGTATACTGAAGACGTACAATAATACAAACAGTCTTTCAACTATTAAAAAAAAATGCAGTGATAGATTTCACAATGTATCAGCACACGCAGGCGGTCAAATGAGAAATTGCCACTATAAAAATACGGTAAGAATATATTTCAGAAAATTGTAACAGACACAATAATTTGATCATACACACACGTACACACACACACACACACACACACACACACACACACACACACATTCAATAAATAATGCGCTTGATAATGTTTTAATGCAAATAATTTTTACGTTTAAATAAAATCTGTACATACAATAAAGATTATGCTCAGTTATTAACGTATTCAAAATGTTTCATGTACACTTACTTATTTGAATGAGTCATGTATTAAATTCAATAAATAATGCACTTGATAATGTTTTAATGTAAATAATTTTTACGTTTAAATAAAATCTGAACATACAATAAAATTAATATAAAAATACGGTAAGAATATATTTCAGAAAATTGTAACAGACATAATAATTTGATCATACACACACACATGTATTAAATTCAATAAATAATGCGCTTGATAATGTTTTAATGCAAATAATTTTTACGTTTAAATAAAATCTGTACACTTACCGAAACTAGTATGTGTGTTGTCTACACACCCTTAATGATGGAAGTTGTGTATACTGAAGACGTACAATAATACAAACAGTCTTTCAACTATTAAAAAAAATGCAGTGATAGATTTCACGATGTATCAGCACACGCAGGCGGTCAAATGAGAAATTGCCACTAATTTTCTTCGCGTATATATTGTACACTGGTAGTGGGGAAAGCTTGTGTGTCCGTTTTTAGAGTAAATACTTTCTAATCCATAATTAATCCTAATTACTGTCAGCGCTGCTAATGATTGTCAGGTGTCAAATTAGAAAGTAGGACGTCCCGATTTAGACGACGTACACACGGTTAATGACCTCTGGTTTAAGTTAGCGAATAATAACTATATCTAATTCTGTATCATTGTGTGTGTGTGTGTGTGTGTGTGTGTGTGTGCGCGCGCATACATAGTTAATCTTTCTATCACTAATTACCACACTGAATATAACTTTCTAATGACGAAATATTATTATTTCATTGTTTACGATATATATTTAATTAGTGCAAAAATGAATTTTTAAAATTACAATGGTCTGTAAACCATATTTAAGTTCGTGTACACATACAAATCGCTTTGAATAAGGGAATTCTTGTCAACGTTTGCAGCGAGAGAGAGACATACACAATGTGTGTGTGAGCAGCGTGTACATTGTCCGATAACGATATGTATGTGTACACAAAACTTTTGAAAATACCTTATTTCAAGGAGTTTTTATGCGTAACACTTTACCATACAGACTTGGCAGAACCGAGATTGGTGTAGAGAGAGAGAGAGAGAGAGGCCCGTTACATATACACACACAGTGAGAGATGCAACAGTAATCTACTAAAATGTATGTGTGCGAGAGAGAGAGAGAGAGGGAGCGAGAGAGAGATAGTTTTACTTACATTCAAATGTGTGAGAGACAGAGAGAGAGAGAGAGAGAGTTTATATCGTGATGGATAACTGTGTCTAGAGACAGAGAGAGAGGGAGGGAGAGTTACTTACATTCAAAGAGAGAGAATTGCATAGTAAAACCGGTGGCGTAGAGAGAGAGAGAGAGAGAGAGAGAGAGAGAGAGAGAGAGTGAGACCCCTTACATAAACATACAGAGAGAGAGAGAGGGAGGGAGAGAGATAGTTATTTACATTCAAAGAGAGAATTGACCTACCACCCGCCCCTGATATACAAATCAGCTTTATTAAAAATAAAAAAAAGCATGCACGATAAACATACTCTCTCGAGTCTCAGATTCTGGCGGACAAATATCCATTTTCACTTGATAGATAGGTGTACCATTTATACCATTTATACATATTTTGTAAATACTAGTTTAAATATATATATTTTTTCATATTTGTAACATTATAATTGCATAACACTTTACCGCACATTGGAAGAACGAGATTGGTGTAGAGAGAGAGAGACCCGTTACATAAACATGCAGAGAGAGAGAGAGAGAGAGAGAGAGAGGGAGGGAGAGAGAGCTAGTTTTACTTACATTCAAATGTGTGAGAGAGAGAGAGTTTATATCGTGATGGATAACTGTGTCTAGAGACAGAGAGAGAGGGAGGGAGGGTTACTTACATTCAAAGAGAGAGAATTGCATAGTAAAACCGATGGCGTAGAGAGAGAGAGAGAGAGAGAGAGAGAGAGAGAGAGAGAGACCCCTTACATAAACATGCAGAGAAAGAGAGAGAGAGGGAGGGAGGGAGATAGTTATTTACATTCAAAGAGAGAGTTGACCCACCACCCGCCCCTGATATACAAATCAGCTTTATTAAAAATAAAAAAAAAGCATGCACGACAAACATACTCTCCCTCGAGTCTCAGATTCTGGCGGACAAATATCCATTTTCACTTGATAGACAGGTGTACCATTTATATATTATAACGGAACCAAATATTAACTATTTGGGGTTATATGTTTACCGCATGCTGAAACCATATTTAAATAAAAATTAACAGTTAAAACTCCATTTGAATGTAGCGCATTGAAAATAATGCTGTGTAAAGCAACGCACACGTGGTCGTTATGTAATCAGTTCGCTGTACAAGGAAGCGACCACACCCAAACTGTTAATTATTAATATCTCGGAAACTAATAAATAAAGGCGAAATCCAATATAGCCAAAATGTTTGCCGAGATATTAATAATGACGTGTGCAAATTTGATGCAATATAATTAACAAATGTAAGAGTTAAATAAAATAATTAAATAACTTCTGTTGAAATAGAGATATAGTAAAGAGATTTTAGTATGTTATAAAGATAATAATTTGTGACAGATTGTATATTTTAGATTTCACACAACTTGATTTGCAACCAAGTTATTGCAAAATTAAATAAGTACAGGATATCCTGAGCGACAAATTGGTTCCGGCGGATAATTAAATATTAGATAATAATTCTATTCTCCGTCTGTGGGAACCAGACTTCATTCTCACGGACTAAGGGAATTCTAAATTTTATGTAGTTGGGAGAGTGCGTCGACCAATGAAATCATTGCATGCAGCCCCGGCCAGTGCGATGTTTTCTGGTGGAAAAATCACTCTTCTGTCAGTACTCACGAAGTTAAGACGTAGTCCTTCGATCGTCTAGTAGCCAAAGTGGTGAAGATCAACAAGAAGACTCTACGTGGTCAACACACACGCAATTACGAACACACCAAGTACAGATCATCTGTATAGCTCGTAATTGTTGTGTAAAGGCGAGATACTCTTCAAGACATCAACCAAGCTTATTGTGTACTACCAGTTAGTCATAAGCACGCAAGAGATCCACCCGACTTCAAGACCAGACTTCAAGAATACAGCAGAGAGGTCGTCTAAATCATTGGTTAACAGCTGACAAGCAGAGCGACCGCCCGAACGAAGCACACACACACACACGCTGACGTGCAACGTGCAAATCGACGGAGAACCGGAAGCAGTTCCAGCAGACAACAGCAGACGTTAAAATATTCACAAACAGCAGGGAAGCAGAGTGTTGCCGAATTTTGAACTCCACGACCGAATCCAGCAGTTCTAAGCAGATTACTTTCTCTAACCAAGGACTCGAATCGACGAGGGACAAATCGGGACGACATCCTCTTCAGTAACAGGAAAGCAAAATCTATTTATTTATTTTTCAGATCAAATTTTTTATTTTTCAATTAAAACATTGTAATTCAAATAATTCAGGTGCCAAACAAACAAAAAGCAAAGACTCTAGTAATTAAAAAGTAAATTCGTTGTGATAATCTGTATAGCAGTTTAAGGCTTTAGTAAGTTATAGTTAAGAAATAGAAGTAGTATAAAAGCGCTATACAAATCTTAACTGACAATCTAATCTTAGATCATACTGCAGTAGATCAGAAGTAGAATCACTAGAAATGAAATAACGTGAACTAGACTGTCACGTCTAATTTATTTTAACTAATTCTTCAAATTAATTTTAGAGTTTTATATTTTGTTTCATGAACACTTAGATTCAAATTAATTAAATAAATTTAATTAAATTCAAATCAATTAATAAAGTCAAATTTAAATTGCAATTAACTCGCAAAGAACGAGTTCAGTTTCTTTCAACTATTAGACAATCGAAAAACATCGATTCATGGTATAGACTATAAGAAAATTCATAACATTATAACCATTCTATTCTTGTGTGTTGTTGGTGTAATAAACAACGTTTTATTACCCCATATAACAGTGTTTTATTGTTGTACGATAAAGCCTACCAGTCTCACAAAACTCTCCCCCTTTAAAGTAACTTATCTTGTGTGTTATTGTAATAATTTGAGATTACTAGCTTGCGAACTTCAAATCCAAAATCCACACGCCCTAGTCGGAAGAATCTGCAAGATCAGACAGCAGGTGGGTACTCACACACAACATTACATTACAATAACGCGTAGTAGTGAAGTTATAAATGTCGCCCTGTACGTGGGGCCAGAAATTAAATTCAATGTAAATTTAATTTTCACTTTAAAACAAACTTTGCTGTTTTAATTAGTAAAACAGCTGGCGTCCAACTAAACAATCCCCAAAGAGTTTTGTGACTGGTGTGTGTACAACAGTAAAGTTATTGTGTGTATTTGAAACTGTTCTGTGTATTTTAAATTGTGTATATTTGACATTGTTGTCTATTTAAAATGGATATGGATAAAATACTTAAACAAATACAACAAATGAACGAAAATATGAACGCTAAATTTGAGAAAACAAATGCCGAATTAACCGCTAATATGAACGCGAAATTCGAACAAATAACAGCCAATGCTGAGATAAATATCGCGGAATTAAAATCTAATATCGAGGCGCAAAAAGTTAGTCTAACCGAAGCATTAGAACAAAGTAACGCTGACATAAACGCCGAGATTAAGCAAAGCATTAAACAAACAAATAAAGAAATTGAAGAAAGTAGTAAAGAATTAACTGCGAAAATAGACGAAAGCGTAACCGAGTTAACGGTGAAAGTCGCGGAAATCGCCGAAAAAGTAAATACGGTCGATACTAAAATCAATGAACGGTTTAAGGTTTTTGAGACCACAATGCAAAAATCGTTTATAGAACAAGTAACACGTATGGAGGGCCGGTTCAAAGACCACATAAGCCGTTGTGAAAAGCAAACACTAGAGGTTTCCAAAAAGGTGGAATCCCTAGAGGTAAAAATTCACGCGGACGTGACCGAAACGCAACGACGAGTAGATAAATTAGACGCTTCAATTGTAGAGACGCGGTCTAACATTGACTCTAATAAAGAGAGTGTTTTACAAACGTTAAGCGACGAGATTTTGAAAGTACGACAGGAGGTACGAAGGAGATCTGCTCCAAATATTTTGGTACAAGGCCCTGTCGACGAGAAAAATCGCGTGTATTTTACGGGGGAAAATAACGAAAACCCCATTGAATTTTTATTAGCGTGTGAGAGTGAAATGGCTAGAGTAGGTTCCCGACTAGAAGATCAAGACAAAATACAGTGGGTGGTTAACGCGATGCGTGATTCGGCGCGTAAGTGGTATAACATTGTACGCGATAGAGTGTCCACATACGCGGAGTTCAAACAAAAATTTGAAAGCCGATACTGGAACTCGCATACCCAACGACTTCTGCGCAATGAACTGGAATATGGCCGTTTTGACAAGAAAATGAATATTACCGCCGAAAATTATATAATCCAGCAGGTCGAGCGCGCGAAGCATTTAACCCCAGCATTTGCGGAGATTGACATAGTCACCAAGCTTGCCTACCATTTTAATCATAACATTAGAGTAGCTGTATTTACCCAGGGTATTCGCACGGTAGACGAACTCCTCATTCTAGTGTCCCAAAGTGAGACGGTTTTTGATTTTGGTGGGTGGCGTTATAATCCCGATTTTCGCCGAAATAATGAAGGGCAGAATACGCGAGAACAATACCAGCAACCTGACCAGAGACCGAGTACTAGTTCTACTCCACCCCAAACATCGTCAAAACCCCCAGATAGGACCTTTGAATACAAAGGCAAACAAAATATTGCTAGATCAAAAGGGCAATATAAGGGTAACGACGGGGCCCCGATTAGAGCTATGCAAACGGTTGAGATAGCTAGAACCGATACAATAGAGCAAGACAGCGATACTCCTAGTAATAAAGATCCCAACGAGAGGAGAAAGAATCGCAAGTTTCCAAAAAACTTGGAAACGGGCGCCTCCAGGGGGGAAGCGCCATAAATTATGCCAAAACCTATCGCAATAAAGTAGGTAAAAATAAAAAAAATGCTAGGTTTAAGAAAAGTGAATTTTATACAGAAATTTGTACGCCAGTTGACAAAGTATTTCAACCGGAAGGTAAGGAAACGTGGTTGCCCGTTAACACAATGCAACAATGGGCACCGACAAAAGCACATCCGCCAGAGCAGGAAAGTGACGACGACGTTCCCACACAGTCAGCGTGGGAAGACGTAGAAATCATATCCGGGGACGCGTACGAATTCGACGAGTACGTAGCGGAATATTGTCGAGCCACCCATAAAAATGCATATGATATACTGGATGCACTTTAAAAGATAATGTAATTGTATTATAATAATTAAAATTAAAATAAGTAATTTGTGTTTTATAATCGTATTAATAATAATTATAGATAACGCGTGTATTAATAATAATGTTTTCCTAGCGCGGTAAATAATGAGCGTATACAACTGAGTGAGCGAGAACAGCGGCAGGAAATAGTTACGTCACGCGATAACTACCTGACCCACATATGAAACTAGGTCAAGCAATTAGCCGCGCGACGGGCGATAACGGTTTTAAATACTGTCAGCAAAATTCCTTAGTACGCGTGCCATTGTTTATAAACAAAGGCTACTACTCGTAAAAAAAACATTATACGCAATAAGTTGCTAATATGATAGTTTAATACATGTATTTAAAGTTAAATTGTATATAATGCAATAACATTAACACTTGTGTACGTGTCTTCAGAATAAGTAATACGATGTATAGGGAATAAGAATAATGATTACAGAATATGTGGGTAATGATTAAGAAAAAAAATAACTGTAATTATTACATTCATTTTTTTTTTAAAGCGGGTGTGGGAATATATAACGGAACCAAATATTAACTATTTGGGGTTATATGTTTACCGCATGCTGAAACCATATTTAAATAAAAAATAACAGTTAAAACTCCATTTGAATGTAGCGCATTGAAAATAATGCTGTGTAAAGCAACGCACACGTGGTCGTTATGTAATCAGTTCGCTGTACAAGGAAGCGACCACACCCAAACTGTTAATTATTAATATCTCGGAAACTAATAAATAAAGGCGAAATCCAATATAGCCAAAATGTTTGCCGAGATATTAATAATGACGTGTGCAAATTTGATGCAATATAATTAACAAATGTAAGAGTTAATTAAAATAATTAAATAACTTCTGTTAAAATAGAGATATAGTAAAGAGATTCTAGTATGTTATAAAGATAATAATTTGTGACAGATTGTATATTTTAGATTTCACACAACTTGATTTGCAACCAAGTTATTGCAAAATTAAATAAGTACAGGATATCCTGAGCGACAAATTGGTTCCGGCGGATAATTAAATATTAGATAATAATTCTATTCTCCGTCTGTGGGAACCAGACTTCATTCTCACGGACTAAGGGAATTCTAAATTTTATGTAGTTGGGAGAGTGCGTCGACCAATGAAATCATTGCATGCAGCCCCGGCCAGTGCGATGTTTTCTGGTGGAAAAATCACTCTTCTGTCAGTACTCACGAAGTTAAGACGTAGTCCTTCGATCGTCTAGTAGCCAAAGTGGTGAAGATCAACAAGAAGACTCTACGTGGTCAACACACACGCAATTACGAACACACCAAGTACAGATCATCTGTATAGCTCGTAATTGTTGTGTAAAGGCGAGATACTCTTCAAGACATCAACCAAGCTTATTGTGTACTACCAGTTAGTCATAAGCACGCAAGAGATCCACCCGACTTCAAGACCAGACTTCAAGAATACAGCAGAGAGGTCGTCTAAATCATTGGTTAACAGCTGACAAGCAGAGCGACCGCCCGAACGAAGCACACACACACACACGCTGACGTGCAACGTGCAAACCGACGGAGAACCGGAAGCAGTTCCAGCAGACAACAGCAGACGTTAAAATATTCACAAACAGCAGGGAAGCAGAGTGTTGCCGAATTTTGAACTCCACGACCGAATCCAGCAGTTCTAAGCAGATTACTTTCTCTAACCAAGGACTCGAATCGACGAGGGACAAATCGGGACGACATCCTCTTCAGTAACAGGAAAGCAAAATCTATTTATTTATTTTTCAGATCAAATTTTTTTTAATTTTCAATTAAAACATTGTAATTCAAATAATTCAGGTGCCAAACAAACAAAAAGCAAAGACTCTAGTAATTAAAAAGTAAATTCGTTGTGATAATCTGTATAGCAGTTTAAGGCTTTAGTAAGTTATAGTTAAGAAATAGAAGTAGTATAAAAGCGCTATACAAATCTTAACTGACAATCTAATCTTAGATCATACTGCAGTAGATCAGAAGTAGAATCACTAGAAATGAAATAACGTGAACTAGACTGTCACGTCTAATTTATTTTAACTAATTCTTCAAATTAATTTTAGAGTTTTATATTTTGTTTCATGAACACTTAGATTCAAATTAATTAAATAAATTTAATTAAATTCAAATCAATTAATAAAGTCAAATTTAAATTGCAATTAACTCGCAAAGAACGAGTTCAGTTTCTTTCAACTATTAGACAATCGAAAAACATCGATTCATGGTATAGACTATAAGAAAATTCATAACATTATAACCATTCTATTCTTGTGTGTTGTTGGTGTAATAAACAACGTTTTATTACCCCATATAACAGTGTTTTATTGTTGTACGATAAAGCCTACCAGTCTCACAAAACTCTCCCCCTTTAAAGTAACTTATCTTGTGTGTTATTGTAATAATTTGAGATTACTAGCTTGCGAACTTCAAATCCAAAATCCACACGCCCTAGTCGGAAGAATCTGCAAGATCAGACAGCAGGTGGGTACTCACACACAACATTACATTACAATAACGCGTAGTAGTGAAGTTATAAATGTCGCCCTGTACGTGGGGCCAGAAATTAAATTCAATGTAAATTTAATTTTCACTTTAAAACAAACTTTGCTGTTTTAATTAGTAAAACAGCTGGCGTCCAACTAAACAATCCCCAAAGAGTTTTGTGACTGGTGTGTGTACAACAGTAAAGTTATTGTGTGTATTTGAAACTGTTCTGTGTATTTTAAATTGTGTATATTTGACATTGTTGTCTATTTAAAATGGATATGGATAAAATACTTAAACAAATACAACAAATGAACGAAAATATGAACGCTAAATTTGAGAAAACAAATGCCGAATTAACCGCTAATATGAACGCGAAATTCGAACAAATAACAGCCAATGCTGAGATAAATATCGCGGAATTAAAATCTAATATCGAGGCGCAAAAAGTTAGTCTAACCGAAGCATTAGAACAAAGTAACGCTGACATAAACGCCGAGATTAAGCAAAGCATTAAACAAACAAATAAAGAAATTGAAGAAAGTAGTAAAGAATTAACTGCGAAAATAGACGAAAGCGTAACCGAGTTAACGGTGAAAGTCGCGGAAATCGCCGAAAAAGTAAATACGGTCGATACTAAAATCAATGAACGGTTTAAGGTTTTTGAGACCACAATGCAAAAATCGTTTATAGAACAAGTAACACGTATGGAGGGCCGGTTCAAAGACCACATAAGCCGTTGTGAAAAGCAAACACTAGAGGTTTCCAAAAAGGTGGAATCCCTAGAGGTAAAAATTCACGCGGACGTGACCGAAACGCAACGACGAGTAGATAAATTAGACGCTTCAATTGTAGAGACGCGGTCTAACATTGACTCTAATAAAGAGAGTGTTTTACAAACGTTAAGCGACGAGATTTTGAAAGTACGACAGGAGGTACGAAGGAGATCTGCTCCAAATATTTTGGTACAAGGCCCTGTCGACGAGAAAAATCGCGTGTATTTTACGGGGGAAAATAACGAAAACCCCATTGAACTTTTATTAGCGTGTGAGAGTGAAATGGCTAGAGTAGGTTCCCGACTAGAAGATCAAGACAAAATACAGTGGGTGGTTAACGCGATGCGTGATTCGGCGCGTAAGTGGTATAACATTGTACGCGATAGAGTGTCCACATACGCGGAGTTCAAACAAAAATTTGAAAGCCGATACTGGAACTCGCATACCCAACGACTTCTGCGCAATGAACTGGAATATGGCCGTTTTGACAAGAAAATGAATATTACCGCCGAAAATTATATAATCCAGCAGGTCGAGCGCGCGAAGCATTTAACCCCAGCATTTGCGGAGATTGACATAGTCACCAAGCTTGCCTACCATTTTAATCATAACATTAGAGTAGCTGTATTTACCCAGGGTATTCGCACGGTAGACGAACTCCTCATTCTAGTGTCCCAAAGTGAGACGGTTTTTGATTTTGGTGGGTGGCGTTATAATCCCGATTTTCGCCGAAATAATGAAGGGCAGAATACGCGAGAACAATACCAGCAACCTGACCAGAGACCGAGTACTAGTTCTACTCCACCCCAAACATCGTCAAAACCCCCAGATAGGACCTTTGAATACAAAGGCAAACAAAATATTGCTAGATCAAAAGGGCAATATAAGGGTAACGACGGGGCCCCGATTAGAGCTATGCAAACGGTTGAGATAGCTAGAACCGATACAATAGAGCAAGACAGCGATACTCCTAGTAATAAAGATCCCAACGAGAGGAGAAAGAATCGCAAGTTTCCAAAAAACTTGGAAACGGGCGCCTCCAGGGGGGAAGCGCCATAAATTATGCCAAAACCTATCGCAATAAAGTAGGTAAAAATAAAAAAAATGCTAGGTTTAAGAAAAGTGAATTTTATACAGAAATTTGTACGCCAGTTGACAAAGTATTTCAACCGGAAGGTAAGGAAACGTGGTTGCCCGTTAACACAATGCAACAATGGGCACCGACAAAAGCACATCCGCCAGAGCAGGAAAGTGACGACGACGTTCCCACACAGTCAGCGTGGGAAGACGTAGAAATCATATCCGGGGACGCGTACGAATTCGACGAGTACGTAGCGGAATATTGTCGAGCCACCCATAAAAATGCATATGATATACTGGATGCACTTTAAAAGATAATGTAATTGTATTATAATAATTAAAATTAAAATAAGTAATTTGTGTTTTATAATCGTATTAATAATAATTATAGATAACGCGTGTATTAATAATAATGTTTTCCTAGCGCGGTAAATAATGAGCGTATACAACTGAGTGAGCGAGAACAGCGGCAGGAAATAGTTACGTCACGCGATAACTACCTGACCCACATATGAAACTAGGTCAAGCAATTAGCCGCGCGACGGGCGATAACGGTTTTAAATACTGTCAGCAAAATTCCTTAGTACGCGTGCCATTGTTTATAAACAAAGGCTACTACTCGTAAAAAAAACATTATACGCAATAAGTTGCTAATATGATAGTTTAATACATGTATTTAAAGTTAAATTGTATATAATGCAATAACATTAACACTTGTGTACGTGTCTTCAGAATAAGTAATACGATGTATAGGGAATAAGAATAATGATTACAGAATATGTGGGTAATGATTAAGAAAAAAAAATAACTGTAATTATTACATTCATTTTTTTTTTAAAGCGGGTGTGGGAATATATAACGGAACCAAATATTAACTATTTGGGGTTATATGTTTACCGCATGCTGAAACCATATTTAAATAAAAAATAACAGTTAAAACTCCATTTGAATGTAGCGCATTGAAAATAATGCTGTGTAAAGCAACGCACACGTGGTCGTTATGTAATCAGTTCGCTGTACAAGGAAGCGACCACACCCAAACTGTTAATTATTAATATCTCGGAAACTAATAAATAAAGGCGAAATCCAATATAGCCAAAATGTTTGCCGAGATATTAATAATGACGTGTGCAAATTTGATGCAATATAATTAACAAATGTAAGAGTTAATTAAAATAATTAAATAACTTCTGTTAAAATAGAGATATAGTAAAGAGATTCTAGTATGTTATAAAGATAATAATTTGTGACAGATTGTATATTTTAGATTTCACACAACTTGATTTGCAACCAAGTTATTGCAAAATTAAATAAGTACAGGATATCCTGAGCGACAAATTGGTTCCGGCGGATAATTAAATATTAGATAATAATTCTATTCTCCGTCTGTGGGAACCAGACTTCATTCTCACGGACTAAGGGAATTCTAAATTTTATGTAGTTGGGAGAGTGCGTCGACCAATGAAATCATTGCATGCAGCCCCGGCCAGTGCGATGTTTTCTGGTGGAAAAATCACTCTTCTGTCAGTACTCACGAAGTTAAGACGTAGTCCTTCGATCGTCTAGTAGCCAAAGTGGTGAAGATCAACAAGAAGACTCTACGTGGTCAACACACACGCAATTACGAACACACCAAGTACAGATCATCTGTATAGCTCGTAATTGTTGTGTAAAGGCGAGATACTCTTCAAGACATCAACCAAGCTTATTGTGTACTACCAGTTAGTCATAAGCACGCAAGAGATCCACCCGACTTCAAGACCAGACTTCAAGAATACAGCAGAGAGGTCGTCTAAATCATTGGTTAACAGCTGACAAGCAGAGCGACCGCCCGAACGAAGCACACACACACACACACGCTGACGTGCAACGTGCAAACCGACGGAGAACCGGAAGCAGTTCCAGCAGACAACAGCAGACGTTAAAATATTCACAAACAGCAGGGAAGCAGAGTGTTGCCGAATTTTGAACTCCACGACCGAATCCAGCAGTTCTAAGCAGATTACTTTCTCTAACCAAGGACTCGAATCGACGAGGGACAAATCGGGACGACATCCTCTTCAGTAACAGGAAAGCAAAATCTATTTATTTATTTTTCAGATCAAATTTTTTTTAATTTTCAATTAAAACATTGTAATTCAAATAATTCAGGTGCCAAACAAACAAAAAGCAAAGACTCTAGTAATTAAAAAGTAAATTCGTTGTGATAATCTGTATAGCAGTTTAAGGCTTTAGTAAGTTATAGTTAAGAAGTAGAAGTAGTATAAAAGCGCTATACAAATCTTAACTGACAATCTAATCTTAGATCATACTGCAGTAGATCAGAAGTAGAATCACTAGAAATGAAATAACGTGAACTAGACTGTCACGTCTAATTTATTTTAACTAATTCTTCAAATTAATTTTAGAGTTTTATATTTTGTTTCATGAACACTTAGATTCAAATTAATTAAATAAATTTAATTAAATTCAAATCAATTAATAAAGTCAAATTTAAATTGCAATTAACTCGCAAAGAACGAGTTCAGTTTCTTTCAACTATTAGACAATCGAAAAACATCGATTCATGGTATAGACTATAAGAAAATTCATAACATTATAACCATTCTATTCTTGTGTGTTGTTGGTGTAATAAACAACGTTTTATTACCCCATATAACAGTGTTTTATTGTTGTACGATAAAGCCTACCAGTATCACAAAACTCTCCCCCTTTAAAGTAACTTATCTTGTGTGTTATTGTAATAATTTGAGATTACTAGCTTGCGAACTTCAAATCCAAAATCCACACGCCCTAGTCGGAAGAATCTGCAAGATCAGACAGCAGGTGGGTACTCACACACAACATTACATTACAATAACGCGTAGTAGTGAAGTTATAATATATATTGTAAATACTAGTTTAAATATATATATTTTTTCATATTTGTAACATTATAATTGTGTAACACTTTACCGCACACCAGAAGAACGAGATTGGTGTAGAGAGAGAGTGAGACCCGTTACATAAACATGCAGGGAGAGAGAGAGAGAGATAGGGAGAGAGAGAGATAGTTATTTACATTCAAAGAGAGAATTGACCCACCACCCACCCCTGATATGCAAATCAGCTTTATTAAAATTTAAAAAAAAGCATGCACGAAATACGTACTCTCTCGAGTCTCAGATTCTGGCGGACAAATATCCATTTTCACTTGATAGATAGGTGTACCATTTATACACATTTTGTAAATACTAGTTTAAATATATATATTTTTTCATATTTGTAACATTATAATTGTGTAACACTTGACCGCACATCAGAAGAACGAGATTGGTGTAGAGAGAGAGAGACCCGCTACATAAACATGCAGAGAGAGAGAGAGAGAGGGAGGGAGAGAGATAGTTATTTACATTCAAAGAGAGAATTGACCCACCACCCACCCCTGATATACAAATCAGCTTTATTAAAAATAAAAAAAAAGCATGCACGACAAACATACTCTCTCTCGAGTCTCAGATTCTGGCGGACAAATATCCATTTTCACTTGATAGATAGGTGTACCATTTATACATATTTTGTAAATACTAGTTTAAATATATATATTTTTTCATATTTGTAACATTATAATTGCGTAACACTTTACCGCACATCAGAAGAACGAGATTGGTGTAGAGAGAGAGTGAGACCCGTTAAATAATCATGCTGAGAGAGAGAGAGAGAGAGAGGGAGGGAGAGAGATAGTTATTTACATTCAAAGAGAGAATTGACCCACCACCCACCCCTGATATGCAAATCAGCTTTATTAAAAATAAAAAAAATTATATTCACAGATGCGTGTGGTCCATTGAACCCCACCCCACACACCACCCACTCCTGATATGCAAATCAGCTTTATTAAAAAATAAAAAATTATATTCGCGGATGCGAGTGGTCCATTGAACCCCACCGCACTCCTCACCCACCCCTTGATATGCAAATCAATTTAATTAAAAAATAAAAAACTCAAATAAAAAATTTTATTCGCGGAAATTCGCGGATTCTGCGGGTCCAGCGGTGGTGGGGAGAGCGTGGGAAAAAATCTTTGACCACGGGAACGGCGGCATCTCTTTGATCTAGGCTCGCGAAAGACGGCATATATTTGAACTTGGCGCGCGAAAGGCGGCATGAAATTTTATTGGTGGAAATTCGCGGATGCTGCAGGTCCAGCGGTGGTGGTGGGGGAATAACGGTACTTGCGTCAGGAACCTCATTTTCCCCCTACTTACACCGATATCGTTCAAAGCTAATAAGTTACGTAGCCGAGGTGTGGGATACGCGTATGAGGAGAAAGAGTAGCAATAAATTGTTGATTCCAGAGGTGAACTGCCTAACTGCCGAAGAAACGTGATCCACACACATACACGGGAGGCTGTATATAAAGATATACTTCACCATGCTAAGCCACTTACTTATTTGTGAGTTCTATGAATTAAAAAACATATATTTTTTGTGTGACAAACAGTGGTAGCCTGTTGACCGTCATGGTGTTAATAGTGATACTCATGTAACAGTCTTTACACAACCTTGCCTGAAAACTTCTTTCAGAAAATTCTCTTAACAGTGTTGGTACATATTTAAAACATTTATTAGGAACATACTCCCTTGGAACTTATCAGGTAAATTCGGAGTAACTTGTAATTAAAGAACAATATTTAGTTCAGAACAGTTAAGTTTTATTGTCTGTGATTTTATTTATTTTGTTATTTTATTTTATATTTTTACACTCTCATTTAAGTAGTTTTGGCTGAGGTATTATAAAGAACTTTTCCTAAAGTGATACGGCCGGCAGTTAAAGGCATTACATAGTTTATTATTTTGTTGCGATCCTCCAAAATCTTTCCTAAGCTCCCCCTGACATATGGAATAACTAACCTACTCTTCATATCCTCGTTGTTTTTATCGCGAACGATCTTTCTCGCAGCTAAAGTAGCATTGCTAAATTTATGACTATAAACTTTCTTCAAAAAGTCACTAACATTAATGTGGATTTCTTTTTTATAACATACATTATTAGAACGTATGGCCTCACCACGTGATTTTAAATTAAATGACCCCCCCCACCTTTTGTGTGATCAGGATGGTTAGACAAATTGTAGATACGTTGTCACGTATGAGTTGATCTACTGTAAACCGTAACACACACAGTATCCTGAGTACGATGTTTTAATACAGTATGTAAAGAATATAACAATATCAAACCTCGAAAATTATTTTTTTAGAAAATAACATAGGCTAACTCTTCTACAATAATTCAAGACAAATCTTTCCAACACACAACGATAAATGTCGCCTTATTACAGTTGTGCACTGATTAGCATGATAATAACTTTCACTGAACCGCCAACAATGACTCCGTTCCGCACTAGTAATATTGGCAGGTGTAACTGAACTGAACTGCTTAGCCAGCCGCTGGCGCTTATACACACCCCGCTGACATTCCACAACAATAATCAGTCACTTACCGGAAACGCGCCTTTTAGTGGCACCGCGGCGATGGATGCTGGTACAATAGTCGCGTAACGTCTGGAAGGGTCATCTCGAATGATCTACACCAGTAGGGTCCGCGGAACCCTGGGGGTTCGCGACAATGTTTCAGTGGGTCCGCAGACACTTTTAAGAAAAATTAGAACATACCGTTACTTTCTCCGTTTTTTGATGCTCTAAAATCTAAATTTTAAAATCTTGAAACAGTTAGTAGAAGATTCTAGTAATTTTGGGGGGCAGGAGGGTGTTCAAACTAATTGTAATTGTAAAAGTAATTGCAAAGTAATGGCATTAATAATGTCTTTAAATCATGTCGTGTAGCAGATCCGTTTGTCAGCCGAACTGACTACAGCTCTCTCTTAGACAACAAAAAGACGATTTGTTGGCAGGACTTTCAACTGACAGTTCATTAGGCTAAAATTACAGTTTTCGCAATTACTGCTAGGTGACTTCTGGTTATATGTAATGACTGACTATCCTGAACAATCTGAACAGACACAAAACTTTGAAGCGTTTACCTGTGTTTCCCTTTACTTATTTGTTTGACCGTATTCTCCCTGATTACGTACTCGAAGTCAAAGTTAAGAAATAAACTTGATGTCGAAAGTGACTTTATATTGAAATTTTTAGACAGTGAACCCAACATTGCAGACCTAATTGTTCAAAGTAGCTTCATTGTTCACATAACTACGTTTGATATAATCAATATTACAATTTTACAAGTTAATAGAATTTTGATTTTAATATTGTAACATTACATTTGGCATAGCTTGATATTGTACCAGATTTAATGAAGATCATGGGTAAGAAACTTAACAAGAAGAAAAATATCTTTTAAAAATGATAGTGAAGATAAACCAATAACTACTTTAGGCTGACTTGGACTATAACTGACCGTACCCAAATTAATGTTTAGGTAAAGTGATGTAAAATACCCAGATGACAATAATAATACTTATAAAGACAGACAGCATTATGTACCATTACTATAAGTAAACAAATTGTTTTATTAAATGTATCAAAATATAAAAATAATCAAAATACAAATTGAGGGATAATAGGCCCAAATATACAATATAATGTAAAATAATATATTAGTAAATTGTTAACTAAATGATATAATGGAATAATACAAGAAAACAATCATATAGATACATGGAAACATAGTACTAATAGTGTGAATAATAGTGGACATAATGTTATCAAATAAATAATGTATAATCACATAATAATTCTCAAATGTATAAAAAAAATGGTAAAAGTACCTAGTACAGCAATGGCTGAACTGCATGAGAAAAAAATAGAAATTATAAATCATTATTAAATGATTAAACTTTCCTTTTTTATGTTTTAAAAATAAGATTAAGTTGTGTTGATGTTATTTATAGTTTTATTAAGTGTATTGAGTGTATGATATGCCTTATGCAGGATGTATGTAACCAGACATATACAAATTGTTTAATCACAAAATGTGAATTATGTTTTTTTATAACGTTACAGTAATAATTATTGTTATATTTTTAAATAATAATACTAATAGAGTTATAGGGAGTAGTTTTGATGGTAGTTTCATAGTCAATAGGTGTTACAATAACAGAAAATAGAAATTTAACATGTCAAGACCTAGGCCTATAAAAATTTTGGAATTTTGTAAATTTTAGGAAATACATTTAGAATTTTATAAAACAAATGTTGTAATATGGATAGGTTGATAATTATAGGTATACACAACAAATATGGAATCGAAATAATCAGTTGTAAGCTATTAAGAAAAATTCAGAAAGCAAAAATTCAGAAAGAAACATCAGTATTTCTTAAGCAAAAATAGGCATGTTTGGTGTCTATGTGTCACAAATGTTAAGACCAAAATAATGATGCTATTAGTTTTAAATTCCCAATCAGTACAAAAAAGGTATACTAATTTAAAAGTTTTTGACCAAATTCAGAAATTGAAATAATGAATTTGTATGACAATCTATATCTGAATCAACCAACCAGATTTCAAGTTTTACCTTAGCAACCGAAAATTCAGATAAATAAAATAGGCATTTCTTTAACAACGCTCATTGAAGACAGACGCGTTATTAAAACGTCTCAAATAATTATATTTTAAATAGTGAAAACAAATACCAGACTTTGTAAGACGAATCGGTACAGTCAATGAAGAGTATTATAATAACACAAGGACCACAAGAAATTAATTCAGAAGAATTTAGATCCGGGGAGAAGAAGTAAAGAAGATTTGGACCTTATCTTCGTCCTGGAAGAATAAAGAAGAGGATCTGGGTGAATTTGAGCAATTTATAATCTTATGTGACAACACCTGCACTTGAGTACACGAACTATTTAGGAATTAAACAATAAATAAAACTACATACACTATAATTTACACCAACACTTAAGAACACTTGAATATAACATAAATTGAATTACACCTTTTCTGAATACCAAAATTTGAACGACAACTAGTAAATATCGAAAACTGTTCATAACCTATAATTGTGAGTAACACATGCACGACTACTAGTTTGCACTATAACATCAAAACCTTTTTTATATCCCTATATTGTAAAGTTTGTATTTTGATTTTAAGAGTTGTATTACTTGTTTAACCATAATTTCCGAACCGAATACGCCCTGAGATTATTTATTTAATTGAAATAAAAACAAAGTGCATCATTCTTTTGATCGTCGACTCCAGCAAAATATTTTAGCTACTAATAACTTATGAATAAAGACGCATAATTTTGTCATAATTTGTAATTACAGTAAAGAAAAACGACAAGTAATTTATCAGTACTTCATTTGAATGAAGATTGATAAAAGGAATTTATCTGTTTGGTGTTATCGTTGCATTATTATTACTGTTTCAATTAAGAATTACGATAACATAGCATAGCGGACGGAGCGACCGTTGGCAACTCCGAGTGACGCCATTGGGACTGGATGCATAGTGGGAGCGAGCGGCAGAATACAACATTAGCATAATAATTTATCGTTCAACATATTTACTTGTTACAAATTGACGATCCAGAGTGGAGCTTAAACGACGTCTCATTTTATTTATTTATTATAATTTGCCGCACCCAACGTGACATAATATCTCGTATCCTTTATTTTAATTGATACAAATTCGAACCCAAGAGTGGGAAATAATAACTCGTCATCCTATAATATCTCGTCTCCTTTATTATATATCGTTACAATATATTTTAATTAAAAAATATAGTTTTTCTATCATATTTAGTGTTTGTTTGATTTCAGAACTCAGACGGGGTCCGTGAATTTTTTTAATTATTTTGGGGGCTGCGGACTGAAAGGTTTGGGAACCAATGATCTACACCGTTCCGTAATGTAAGTACACTATACGGACACTGTAGGTCATGTAATCACGCAGCCATGAAGTCTTATCTACTTCTCAGCATATCAAGAGTCTTCAATTTTGCGTGAGAATGTCTTGATTATAGGCACTTAATATTTATTTTCATGGACACAAAAATTAAAACGCGACACGCCTGTGCAGTGAACTCATCAGTGCAGCCCGACTAATAATTATCGAGATTTGTTCTTGCAAGGCGTTCACGTAGAAATCTGAGGCGTGTAAGGAAACTGTGAATATTTCAAAGCAGACGCGTAAAGTTAAGAGCAAGGTCGACTATTAACCCGCTAATGCAGGCAGCTGCGAAAATATTAACGATGAACCATTAGAACTGGATCCCACACACATCCGACTCGCTCATTCAGACACAGACAGCAACTAACTATTCAATACGCTCCGTCTTCATGCACAATGAGCAGCCGATAGTGTCTTTTAATTTTAAGTAACTTTTAACAATATTGTTCTATTTTCTATGTATGATTATAACAAAACTTGTTATGCATGACAAATGTTATTAATAAAAACTTGTTAAAATTATGTTGTTGCGTTGAATTGCTTATTAAATAATTTTTGGTTTCCTTTATAAATAATTTTCTCCTTATTGTAGTATTCCTCAATCTGTGTAGAGAAAATCATTTTATCGGCAAGTAAAGGAAAACGCCTAAAATTCTACAAGGTGATGGCTCTTCCCACACTTCTTTGTGGGTCTGAGAATTGATCTTTAACGAAAGGCCAGGCCAGTCGCAACCAAGAGGCTGAAATGAAATTTATCAGGCATATGGCCAGGGTATACTCTCCATGATCATAGAAGAAACACAGATATACGTCAGGAATTGAATATTATTATGAGTATACTCGACAGGATCGCTTAGTATCGGCTGAATTGATGGGAACAACTTTGCGGAATGGATGACTGCCGTATCCCCAAACAACTATGGAACTATAAGCCGGGGGGACGGAGAGGTGTGGGACGTCCGAGGAAGCGCTGTAGTGACCAGCTCTAATCTTTGCCTATTTGATACCGGAACAAACCATGCTTGATTTAATCCGTAAAGATGATGATGACGAAAATTATTTTCTTTAACCTCTTTTGTGTCAGCCGGCAAACCTTCCCAAGCCATCCCGTTGTGTTATCACGTCTGCCATCTGTTTTGTAGTCTGTTTCAGCCAAAGACACAATAACATGAATAAAATTATTTTCATAATGTTTTCAATACTATTTTATTGCGTCTGTTATGTTGAAACGCCAACAAAAAGTATCGCTTATATTTCAGCTAGCCTTCACATGTGTTTGATGTTATCTCGCGTCCATGAGAAGGCTGGTCATCCCTGGCTAATAACCTAAAATAAACAGAAAGAGAAAGACGTCAATTTTTCTTCTTTTAATATCTATAACAATTTTAGAAAAAGAGGGATCCGATAGATTGAACTAGTGACCTAGTTCATTGTGCTACTTTGCTGATATGAACGGCCTAGCCATGATATGTTTGTTTCGATAAACAATTTTTCCCATCTCTAATCCTACTTGACAACACCCAAAAGTCTGATAAGTATTCACATTACTACAAACTACAGTGCAAGGCTGTTGCACTCTGTAATTGTCAGTTATTCTCGATTACGCGTCGAATTGGCAACAAAGCGTTAGTCATTGTTGTGTCACTATCACCTGCTTTCACTTACGCTGTATATTTTAAATCTCTACTCTCCCTCTCGTATCCTCACTACCCTCCCAGATGTCACGCTGTACATAACTTAATTAAATAAACGCTCCTTCATTGTCAGCGTGCGTTTAGAGCATTCACGTTAAAATGATTTTAGCGTTTACAGTTTCCTTGTATTCTTTATTCTTCTTCTCTACCGTCAAGTATAAATACAATTGTTTAAGATTACCTTGAGAACAAACTCTGAAAAGCTGTAATATCAACGCTTGTAGTACTACTAGAGTAAGTCAATAAGTATACGCAAACAAATTTTTAAATTTATTATAACAACCGTACAATTCTGACAGTTAGCTCATTTTTCAACATAGCTCCCTTGTTTTTCAGTACATTCGGCCCAGTGTTGCACAAGCTTACTCATGCTCTCACAAAAAGTTTTTCGGGTAAGCAGCAAGCCACATATGCACCGCTTCCTTCGCTTCTTGGTCTCTGGAGAATCTACCGCCCCTTAAAGCAACTTTTAAGTTGACCAAAGAGGTAGTAATCTGACGGGACGAGATAGGATATGCAACATCCTACAACACCTTGTAATGCAATTTCCCAAGGATTTGGACAGTGTGGGCGGACAGAGGATTGACCTTGAATTTCTTTTCAGCTGAAGATTTGGGGTGTTTCTATTCCATGCTCTAGCGTTTGCTTTCCGGTTTAAAGTGGTGCATCCACGTTTCATCTTTAGTGACTATTCACTTCAGAAAAGCTCATTCTCTATTAGCATAGCGGTGCAGTAATTGTGGACAGATAGTCACACGATTGTGCTTGTGCTCTTCAGTGAGCTATTTTGGATCTCACCTTGGACACATTTTTCAAAAGACAAGACTAGAATGGATGATTTCGTATGCAGAACCGTGATTAATTTGCATACGGTACCCCACTTCATTGATAATTCGCTCTTTGGTTGGCCTGAATTTTAGTATTAACTTGTTCAATAATGTCATCAGCAGTGAAAGTTGTTAGGCGCCCTGGTCTTTCTCGTCCTTGATGCTTGTCCGACTGTTTTTAAAATTTTCGAGCCATTCATATACACGTCGCTGTGGTAAAACATATCCCCATATTGTTTTGAAAGTTCTCTATGCATTTCGGCTCATGATACACCTCTAGTCCACAAAAAACGGATCACTGGACGCTGTTTTTCGTAGGTGCAAACAATCAGAGGGGCAGCCATGTGTGTCGCGCAACAATCCACAGATGACTGACGCGACTGACGATCTAACAGTCCAGAAGCGGAAACAACGGCAATTTTCCCTACAACTTTGGCCAAAACCAGAACAGTTGATAGCCATAACGTTTGGTTATTATCGTGAAAGTTTCAACTTTTCAACGTAACCAGTTTCCATTGTGCCATACTTTTTTTGCTTGGTATGTCTCACGCCACAGAAATGGAAATCAATAGCGTTAAGCAACGTTCTGCGGTCAAATTTTGTGTGAAACTTCAAAGCAGAAAAACGTTTATTAAGTTAAAACAACTATAAGGGAATGTGACATTGTTATGCCACACACCACGTTTTTAGTAGCCAGTAAACCGTGGAAGTTAAAAGCTTGTTCTTGTCTTCCGAGCACAAAGAAAACTACGGAAATATGTCAAGAAAAATGACGTCAAATATTTTCTCCTGAACTGACAAATGATTGGTCTTTTTATTTATTAATTTAATGTAATTATTGATTGTAGTTATAATTTAGTTGTGAAAAATATTTTTGACTAGAAATTTATTATTACAGATAGTGTGACGAATATATTAGTAATACAAAGTTGATAATGTGTAAACAAAACGAGAGAAATTAAATGTTCTACGAGATTGGTAAGAAAATCAAACGTCAATTAACCTCTGCGTGTTTCCAACTTTATCCAGTTGGAGGTGGAGCAAATTCAAAAATAAGTTTGCTGACTGTGACGCAGGCAAATTGAATTACCTGCGTCTGGCAGCGCTCAGCTGATTGTAATTAGCGCGCGGAGCATTTTATGCGTAACGCAGCTGTCAAACCGCCCGTACAAATCCAGCTTAATATCAGAAATAACATATAGCGTACATATTGTCTGCTCATCTGCTAATGATGTTTGCATTCTCTACTGGTTGTGTATGTCAGATATTATATTGATTATTTCAACGTTACGCTTACGTAGGAAATGCAATATAAAGTCGAGTTAAATTATACGGCAGTGCACGCTGCATTGTGAGTTGATTTGTTAAAATTAATTCCGTAGCGTAAATTTCTTGGACTTTAACTGAAGCCACAGCTAAAAAATTGGAATCTTTCGAAATGTGGCTTTACCATAGAATATTGGGCATTTTATGGACAGCACATAAAACTGATGTTAAAGTTCTTAGAAAGATGAAGAAAGAAAGGAAAGTTATTAACAGTGAAAATAAGAAAGCTTCAGTATCTGGACATCTCATAAGAAATGTACAGAACTTTTATTTATTGCAGTCCATACTACAGGGAAAAGTACTTGGAAAGAGAGGAGTTGGGCGACCAAGAATAACATGGCTGGGAAATTTGAGGACCTGGTTTGGCATTAATACAATTGACTTATTCCGTGCAGCAGTACAGAATGTTAAAATAGTCTGTATGATATGCAACATTCGAAACGGACACGAATTATCAGAAGAAGAAAAACGTCAATTTAAAAAGGCCTCAGAAATGGCATTCTTAAGAGGAGTTAAAAGGTGTTCTAAACTGCAAGAAACGACCATAAGAGAAACGTTACAAGATTTTAACTTGAATTAAAAATTGAAAGATTACAAACAACGGTGGAAAGAACACTTAGAAAGAATGTCAAATACCAGACAGGCGAAACAAGTCTGGAAATACAAGTCTATATGACACAGTAGTGTGGTAGACCCAGGAAGAGATGGTTGGAGGATTTTTAAAGGCGGGACGGGCAGCACCTTGCCTACGCCTTGTTGTGAAGAAGATGTTGATGATGATGCTGATATTCAAAAAGACGAAAGTTTATTTTTGAGAAGAAAAATAAAACGTTTAACTGTAGTGATACTGAGAGTGTTTTATTTAAAGGTTGTAACGTACTGAAAAGAATAATGGTGATACATATTTCTATATAGGAGGCTTGCTTGAAAAATTGAATTTGACACTAATATTAATAATAATATACGCTTATCTAGAAAAAGTTAACAGCTTTCATGAATATGGAATTTATCAGTCAAATAATTATTCTATATGAGGGATTTTTCGTGTAAAATGTTTGTATTTTGTATGCTGCAAAATATTGTTACGACGGTCTCACGAATCGTCGAATTGTACAGTGGGAACAAAATACAGACACTAATGAAGTCACTAATTACCAGCTGTAATTTGTCACTAATAATATGAAATCAACAACGTACTCTTATTCAGTACTTCGCGTGGGCAGGTGGGTTTTCCTAAACGCAAAGTGCGTTAAGTGAAGAACGCTTTGTGACGTATACTCTGGTGTGATACCTTTCTGGAAAACATTTTTGCCGCAAGGTGTTCAGGAATAGATAATGGTTTGTCGGGCACGTTTAACGAGCGAGATGGGTGTCAATGTCATGTACAGAGGGCACGGTCAGGAATGCGTTTATTTCACTTACGTACACGGGGTTTTTAATCGGGCGGCAGCAATGTGACGTCTCGGACGAGCATCCCTATAGCTCCGGATATAAAGGTTAAAACACGGTCAGAAACCACTGTGTTTAGTTTACAGAAAACGTTGGTGATCAGTAGTAAAAAAATCTTGATTAAGAAAGTGTTTTACATATATATATATATATATATATATATATATTATAAAGATATCAACAACACCATGGAGACCAAAATTAATTATCACAGTTGCAAGTAAATAAACAAATGGTATTTTAGCGGCATCTTTGAACAGTCCGTGTGACCACTGTGCGTTTTTCCAAACTCCACGCGCACTAAACACGCAGCAGGTTGTGTTTCGATGCGAGAGACCTTGAAAACGCAGCAGAGTTGACGAACCCGTGCGTTTTTTCCACGTCCGTGTGACCAGTTTCATTGCCGTCTGTGTGTTAAATTCAATGTATTTTCAACCGCACGCACACGGCCGGGAAAGTACGCTCGTGTAACCGTACCCAAAGAGGATTGCAGCAGACCCGAGCAGCGACGAGAGTTTAAGTTTACGGATACGTAAGTGAGTAGATGTTTAAAGAGAAAACAAAATCCAGAGAAAACGTTTTTATCACATGGAAGAACGAACGTTTGGAGCCTGTAAGCAGTATGTAGTAGTCATCAGCGAGCAAGGTCGGTATGCAGCATCAGAATTGCCGGGGTCAGCATTAACATCGATCCGATGCAATCCGGTCCATTTCACGGTTGACAAACTAAGCCGGGCCTGGAAACAAGCCACTGCCTAGTCAATAGCAATGCAATCAGTACAACTACAGTGGCACTCTTTTACGTGCATTTGTCAAATTGTGAGATTTATTGGATTACAAAATCAGAACCGCCTACCGAACCGCAATTATATTTATTACCGGTTCAGTTTTATTAATTAAAAATTATTTGATCGCTCCTCAAAATATACGGAGGGTTCAGTTTATTCACAACGGATTGATTAATAGAGTCAGAGATACTGCAAAAATTATATTTTACATGTTTAGAGGAAGCAAAAAGAAATTCTGTGTAATTGCAGCAGCAGTCAGTGTATTGGTGGTTGTTTGATATAGTATTTTTACGACGGTGTACTGGCCGTCGAATGGTACAGTGTAAAACAGAATACACTACATCAATAAAGTCACTAAAAACCAGCTTTCAGTATCACAATTAACAGTTTGTAATCAACAAGTTATTCAAGAAGATTATCCTTGTACAACAAATTTAGTTAATCTGTCTACACATATAATAATGTCAATTATAAAGAATTTCGTACTACGATAACATTTTACTAATACACCACTTGAAACGAACTGTGTCAATCGCCCGAAAATAACTCGAAACTCACTTGAATAAATCGCACCTTAAACTGAAACTAAGTGTCGCTGAATGCTTACATTTATACCCCGCTGAGATTCCAGAATAATCCATAATACACGTCAGCAGTATTAGAAAACTCTAGAGCATAATCGCTTGCGGCCTTGAACACAGTGCGCGCGGACCGTTAATGTCTGGAACAGCCTCGTTAACGAATGCGTGACAAGTGTCACGTAATTGTCCTTCATCTCAAAGTAGCAACAATATGTACGGACACACTCATTACAGCCGGACTCCGCTGGGATAGCCGAGAATGACGTACAATGTTTTGTAAGGGCGTAACAGTAGGCTCTATTAATAGTTTTGCAAACAGACTGACTACACTCCGGGCTGTTGGGCTGTGGTCAACTCCTGTTGTTACTAACAGACGTTTCGGCCTCTCCTCTGGACGCCATCTTGAGTGTGAAAAACGATTCGCTATCTGACACAACCGTCGTCAGTTAGCCACAGTACTGTCGCAAAAGAATATTCGCGGCCCTAAGGAAGACCGTTTATATAAATTTAGGGCCAATATAGAGAGTTGGTATCTCTGTAAGTTTATACAAACGGTTCTCCTTAGGGCAGCGTAAATTCATTTGCCACAGTATTGTGGTTAAACGAGGAAGGCTGTGTCAGATAGCGAGTAGTTTTGCAGAGGAGAAGCCGAAAGTCTGTTAGTAACAAGATGAGTGGACTGCGACACAGCGCCTGGAGTTTAGTCAGTTTGTTTGCAACACTGTTCATGCTGGTTGTAAAAGCCTTAGATACAGAATGATACAGTATGTTAGTATTTGCAAGACATGTAGAAAACATACTGTTACGACGGTCTAACTGATCGTCGTATGGTACAGTGGAAAACAAAGTACAAGTCACCAATTAAGTCACCAATCACCAGCTTTAATTGTTACAAGTACAGTTTATAATCAACAAGTTATTCAACTAAATTATACTCGTACAATAATTCAGATAAATCTGTCCACACGCAATAATAATGTCAACTAACAGAGTCTTACACAATTATAAAACACAGCACTTCGCCACAATACTTCGAACCTCACTTGAATACATCACCAATTAAACTGAACTAAGCGTCGCTGAATGCTTGTACCCCGCTGATATTAAAGAATAATCCATAACACGCGTCAACTACTAGAAAACACTGGAGCGTAATTTATTACTGCCTTGAACACAGTGCGCGCGGACCGGTATGGTCTGGAACAATCTCGTTGCGGACGCCTGACAAGTGTCACGTAATTGCCCTTCATCTCAAAGTAGCAGCAATATGTACGCACACACACAATACAGCCGGTTCCACTGGAATAGCCGACAAACACGTACTGTAATTGTGTTCTGTAATTGCGTAAAAATATGTTATTACTGATTTATTGGTTGCCACTTAACCAGGATTAGTTCACAATTATTGTACGACTAATTATTGTAAGTTTCTGTTATTGTTACAGATGTTTAAATACGTCTGTCAGTATTAATTAATATGATTATTGCCAGTGAATACAAGAAACTTAGCGCAGTCGGTTGGGAATAAACCTACGCTCTCAAACGATTTGGGAGGAGTTATTAGAAAACATATATAGTAGATATAGCGGATAGTCAGTAGAGAAGTATTAAACAAGTTACTCGTAATAAATCTTTCAAGAGTAACCTTTCTCCGTCTTTATCATTTATTCCGTTTATTTTTTGTTTAATTGTCGTAGCAATTTAGGCCTATAGTCTTTCCGACAATAATATATAGTACAGTTCCTAAAATTTCTGTGATTCGTTTACGTAATCGTTTATCAGCTTAGTGGTAGAAGACTGTATGATGAATATTTACTTTCAGTATCACATTTTCGAGATGGAAGATATTTATTTCTGTGTAAGCAAAATGTTTCTTGATAATAACAATTTAGTATTCGTTAATGTCCGTTTTTGAAATTCTAATACATTTAGCAGAGACTAAAACGCAGTACATTCGTGGAACTCGGTGCGGCGATGGGGTCAGCGATTCATGCAGACGCAGGCTAAGCTGGGCTCAAGTCATTTTACGGTTGGTAAGCCACACCGTGCCCCAACCCACGCTGTTACAACACCAGCCGAGCTGTAGGAACAAGTGTGAGCAGTTGATCGTATATGATCTCTACACCCGCCTATGAAGTTTATATCGAAACATTAATCGATTATGTTGTCCACAGCGCCAGCATGTCTTTGTTTCAACAGAATATTATATAGAGGATGATCCATTAGACGCTTTAAACTTAAAACTAGAGAAGCTATCCTTAGTAGTAACCATTAGTTAAGGAGATCAGGGGCGGCTCAAGAGCAAAATGTCACCCGTGCAAGATAGTCACTTGGCCCCCGCCGGGTCCCCCTCCCCCAATTATCTATTGATTACTTACGGATGGCTATCCGGCCGAAGGGTCTGTAATTGTTCCAGGAAATAGATACCAGACAATTTTTTTTATTGGAGCTTAAAAACCGCGCTTTAATATAAAATCATAATACTGTATGTATGTGCTTAAAATCATTTGCATTTCGTTTGTCAAAGAAGAGCCAGGTTTTAAAGAATTCTGCATACATTTTTTCATAAAATGTATAAACTTGTATATTGACTAAATTACACATAACTTTCTATTAATAATCTACTTGTATTTACATGACCACTTTAACTTTGATCTTTGACACTGTGTTTAATAGATCTTTTGACACTCACAACATGACTTTTCTTGCTTTTTTTTCTGCAAAGTCTTTTATTATAACGTCTATGTCGATATCTTGAAGAACTTCAAATCCTATTGACATTAAAGAAAGCCCAACAAGACGCTCCTGGCACCTATGCTTGATCGCAAGTAATTCTTGATAAGTTTCAGTTTTGAAAAACTTCTTTCTCCTGAAGCAACACTGACTGGGAGGGTCAAAGCGATTCTTGTGACGATTTAAATTGTAAAAATAATCAAGAAAATAAAAAATTTAAAAATTAAGGTTGCGAGCTATTAAGCTATTTAAATCTCACTGTATTAATATAAAAAACCTGTATGTACTCAGTATGAGAGGAAGCAGTAATTAGTTAGTTAGAAGATACTCTAATAAAAAGATAAATTGTAAAGAGTTATTAATATCGTATTTAACCCTTTGCTTGTGAGCAGGCTCTGTCCTGTTGATTCCAGACCCGACATGTTTTCCGAGTCTTGTGTAAGTTAGAATAAGATAAAAAACCTAATGTAAATATTTAAAAATCTGAAGACACAGATAGTCGCTAAAACAACTGATTTAAATTATGTATATTTGTTTAGGGATAGTTTGTATAAATAAAAATGTTAACATAAAGAGAGACAGGAACTATATTCTCGCGCGGTAATTGCCCCACTACCATTTTGTCCAGTACCAGGCGAAGGGAGCAGAATTTCGCTCTCTCGCAATGGTGACTTCGTACAGTATAGACGTAAGAGATGTACTCTTAAAATATGTTACCTATACTTTGTTTTACCTTAAGATGGTATACCAGAAATAGCTGCTTAAAGCATCTGGATGTGTTAACTAATATAGTTATGTAAATAAACAAGAGATTTAAAGTGTAAAACTCGAAACGTAAAAAAAAAGGTGTAACACAAGATGACTTCGAACTTCAAGAACTAACAACACTTCCAACATCATACCTGGAGATGTGAACTATCAGAAGCCACTAACTCTAGTACACACGACAGAATATGCAGATCAGGACATCCGAGAATCTACAAGTACTATCGTAGAAGGTTCAACCTGCGGACTTTGGAGCCCTTTACTGAGGAAGACCAGACCGAGATGACGACGTAGCTGTTCCTGTTTCCCAAGACGGATACACCAGGACGAGTCTTCTGCATACCAATTAAAAGGTGACTCGATAGCCTGTCTATCGAGGGTTACTAATACTTGTTACACAACACACCTTGAAAGAGACTTTTCAGAAACTATTAACTTTGTAAAGACTTATAAATTAAATCTAAGAATTTCATGTAACTATTCTAACTTCATACGTTGTAACAGTTTATATGCTAATGTAGAGTAATATAATTCAAGCAATAATACCATTCTTTCAATGGTTGAATAAAAGAAAGTCTTGCAAGCTAATATCATGAATTGATTATGACTAAAAGTTTTAACGAATAAATACCGAAGGTTACCCGGATCCGAGGTATAGCTATATAGAATCAATTTTGATCCCAAAGTTTAAAGAAACCTTTCAAATAACTTAATAATTGAATTAGTAATGTCATGGGATCTGTCAGTAAATGTTTTTAAATGTTAAATAAAGAGAAGTCTTCTGGTTACACACATATGAGGAGTGCTTAAATCAATTGTATACCTTGCCATTGTTTCCTTACACAGTTAGTAAGTAATTTGTTATATTAATTATTTGTGATACATTCTGTTACAACGTAGGCAGCCCATCTAATTAACGGAGTTTAATTACGATGGGTTCCCTGGATTTGTAACGAGGCGAAAAGACGTTACAAAAGTGCGCCACTCTGCTTAAGTTAAAGTAGTTGTAAGCATCGCGACGCAAACAAAATTGCGTCACTCTTAAAAAAAAAAAAAAAAAAAAAAGAGTTTTAATTGTGTATAGAGTGTCACAAACAAAATTGCATCACTATGCGTGGATAATTTGTATGAACAATAACTAAATATATAATATTGATCTATGCACTCAGAAAGTTACCTTAATAACTTAAATGTTCAAAACATATTTAATAGTGTATTAAGTTACGTAAATGATAGTATGTATAAGTGAAATATCCTTAGCGTCATACAATGCATATAGCTTTTGCATTCTATAGCCAGTAGGAACCTGCATTATTCGATATAATTACTTGCATACATGAATTGTGACCAAACATAACAATTTTGGTCAACCGAACAATCTGTAACAGGTTTGTTTACGACAATCCATGACCTGTTGTTTCCTGAATCATTCTGCACAGTGTATGTCCAACTATATAGCTTACATACACTAGTATGTATCAAAAAAATTAATTAAAAATAACTTTGTTAATAATAAAGTATGTAATGTAGACCAAGTTAATTAAGTAGAAGTTCGTGATTTAAAACTTGTGAACAAAATAATTAATTTACTTAATTGAGAAAAGTTTATGAATGAACGGAGTCAAAGTGTTGTCAAGCGAAATAATAATAATAGATTTGTTGAATAAGATTGTGCTCCCCTTCTCGTGTTTATACCGGTATAAAGTACGTATAAAGTAGTTGTGTTAGTCAGTCGCATTGTGTAGAGAACAATAAGAGTAAAACCCCCTTTCTCACTGACACACCAGTTCCTTTGTTAACTAAATACAGAGGGTGACCTACATTCCAGAAAACAGCTGATCGGATATTTAACCTGGAAAAATATGTGTGTGTGATTTCTGTCTCTCCCTTAGAAGAGAAATTGTTCTTTTCTAATTTGTGTAAATTGATTACTTAAGAATTTAATATATATATGTGTAATAAATGTGTACAGTATAGTAGTTCAAGTACTTTCCCCGTGACGACAATTAAATAATGTAGTGACTTAATAATAATGAATTTATAATAATAAATAAAGTGTGATAAATAATTATGCTAATTAAATAGGAAATTAATTCTAGGAAGTTTCTTAAATCTCCCCCAAAGTAAATAATAAAAATAATAAGTGAATAATAATAATTGATTTAAATACTAGAGCTAAATTAAATCTAGTGTTAAACTAAATTGTGTGAAGTGTATCAGTAAGTAAAAAAAAAAGTAAAAGAAATAATAATACAAGTTACGTTGCATAGTGTAAACACCGCAGTGGTGGCCAGTTAGAGAAAATAAAAGCGTGTTCAGTATTGTAGGAATTGTACTAAGCAGGCACGCACCCTCCCTCTATTGTGATAAACAGGTGCTAGCCTAAACAATTGAAAAACACCCCTAGTGTGCATTACAATGCATTGTGTAAAGTGTCTCCCCTCCCGCATAGTTTGTTTAGTTATTGTTAAAGAGATAAAAGAGAATTATCTTCGTGACATTCCGCTTCTCTCAAAACAGTAATCTAGAGTGGAGTATGGGATCTTCTTTAGATTACATTAGAAATAAGTTTATGATATATAATCAAGAAGTGATTATACGTGTAACGTAACAGGTCACAACGGCGCCGACTGGAAAGGTGTAATGACAGGGCAGAAAAGGTGCCAAAGATCATTAATAAATGCTGAAAGCTAACTTCAGTAGTTAGAGTAAGCTGGTGTCAGTCGGGCCGCGATGTTGTGAGTTACGGATAAGTAGGGATCATTCCAATCTAAGGTTTGGGAAATTAGTATTAAGATTAAAATGTAAGTTAGTACTTAAGGAGTGAGAAAAAGGGAATTTCACGAAGGCGATCATTTAAATGAACAAGGTCATTTAAAGAGAATTAGAGAAAACAAACTGTGCACTAATAATAATAATAAAAAAAAAACCTCACACACTGACCCCATTCATACTCCCAGTCCCCAATTGTGAGTTAGACTCAGAAACCAAAAACCGTAAAGTGCAAATTAAGCGGTGGAGTCTGTGACGATTTAAATTGTAAAAATAATCAAGAAAATAAAAAATTTAAAAATTAAGTTTGCGAGCTATTAAGCTATTTAAATCTCACTGTATTAATATAAAAAACCTGTATGTACTCAGTATGAGAGGAAGCAGTAATTAGTTAGTTAGAAGATACTCTAATAAAAAGATAAATTGTAAAGAGTTATTAATATCGTATTTAACCCTTTGCTTGTGAGCAGGCTCTGTCCTGTTGATTCCAGACCCGACATGTTTTCCGAGTCTTGTGTAAGTTAGAATAAGATAAAAAACCTAATGTAAATATTTAAAAATCTGAAGACACAGATAGTCGCTAAAACAACTGATTTAAATTATGTATATTTGTTTAGGGATAGATTGTATAAATAAAAATGTTAACATAAAGAGAGACAGGAACTATATTCTCGCGCGGTAATTGCCCCACTACCATTTTGTCCAGTACCAGGCGAAGGGAGCAGAATTTCGCTCTCTCGCAATGGTGACTTCGTACAGTATAGACGTAAGAGCTGTGCTCTTAAAATATGTTACCTATACTTTGTTTTACCTTAAGATGGTATACCAGAAATAGCTGCTTAAAGCGTCTGGATGTGTTAACTAATATAGTTATGTAAATAAACAAGAGATTTAAAGTGTAAAACTCGAAACGTAAAAAAAAAGGTGTAACACAAGATGACTTCGAACTTCAAGAACTAACAACACTTCCAACATCATACCTGGAGATGTGAACTATCAGAAGCCACTAACTCTAGTACACACGACAGAATATGCAGATCAGGACATCCGAGAATCTACAAGTACTATCGTAGAAGGTTCAACCTGCGGACTTTGGAGCCCTTTACTGAGGAAGACCAGACCGAGATGACGACGTAGCTGTTCCTGTTTCCCAAGACGGATACACCAGGACGAGTCTTCTGCATACCAATTGAAAGGTGACTCGATAGCCTGTCTATCGAGGGTTACTAATATTTGTTACACAACACACCTTGAAAGAGACTTTTCAGAAACTATTAACTTTGTAAAGACTTATAAATTAAATCTAAGAATTTCATGTAACTATTCTAACTTCATACGTTGTAACAGTTTATATGCTAATGTAGAGTAATATAATTCAAGCAATAATACCATTCTTTCAATGGTTAAATAAAAGAAAGTCTTGCAAGCTAATATCATGAATTGATTATGACTAAAAGTTTTAACGAATAAATACCGAAGGTTACCCGGATCCGAGGTATAGCTATATAGAATCAATTTTGATCCCAAAGTTTAAAGAAACCTTTCAAATAACTTAATAATTGAATTAGTAATGTCATGGGATCTGTCAGTAAATGTTTTTAAATGTTAAATAAAGAGAAGTCTTCTGGTTACACACATATGAGGAGTGCTTAAATCAATTGTATACCTTGCCATTGTTTCCTTACACAGTTAGTAAGTAATTTGTTATATTAATTATTTGTGATACATTCTGTTACAACGTAGGCAGCCTATCTAATTAACGGAGTTTAATTACGATGGGTTCCCTGGATTTGTAACGCGGCGAAAAGACGTTACATTCTGAGAGCAATTGTGACGTTGGGAAAGTTTTCTGTGAGGTTGTTGACTGATAAATATTTTACTGCATTTAAAGGACTTTTTGCGCTATCATCTGGCAGTATAGAGAGCAAAACCAACAGTTCTTGTTTAAGCTGAAATCCCTCTATGTCGGAGTGATCTTCATTAGTTAATCCAAGCTGTAGATCTGTACAGTTCTTCAACAAATTGGCGTTGTCTTCAAGATTTTTGATGTTATACAAAATTCCAAAAACCTTGTTGTGATGACTTAGCTGAAAGAACCGCTCTTCCAATGAACTAATTGCACGGTCCAAAACGTAGAAATACACATTACTTTTAAAAGCCTTTTTGGGGTCTCCAATAGGTTCATCAGAACTCTCGTAGTCAAATTGACATTTATTTTTTCTAGGCCGTACTTTTCGTTCATTTGGAAAATTATGATCTATTTCAAGTGCTTCGGCGATTTCTCTTGAATCAACCTGTAACTCTTAAAATCCTTTGTCAGTGCGCATTTTCTCAAAATGACTTTTTACTTTTGAAATCATCTCAACTGCCTTTGAAATGTCAATTTCTTCTCTTTGCAACATTTTGCTAACAAGGTTAACTCTGAACAAAACTGTGTGCCAAAGAACAAGACAGCACACAAACTTGAAACTTTTGATTTTTTCAGCTAGAGCCAGAGCTTTGTTTTTGGCAAATGCGTCAGATCTGGGATCGATTGATACCGCGTACAAGGCATCGTATATTTCTCCAGCTTGGTATCTCAGAGGAGTGACAGCATCAATACGACTCTCCCATCAAGTCGCACTTAAAGGCTTTACTGTTAAAGATGTTACATGTTCCATCAGCACAGACCATCTATGTACTGAGGCAGAGAAAAGATTGTATATTTCCTGAACATTGCTAAAAAAGTCGACAGCCTCAGTGCAAGATAAAGCAGCATCATTGACGACAAAATTGAGTGAATGTGCACTGCATGGTGCGAAAAATGCACGAGGGTTCAAATCTAATATTCTTTTTTGAACACCCACGTTCTTCCCCTTCATGTTGGACTCATTATCATAGCCCTGATAACGCATATTTTTTAGTGGTACATTCATTTCATTGAGTTGAGAGAGACGAGTGTCTATCAGTCCTTCTCCAGTCGTAGAGTCAACAGAAACGAACCCCAGAAAATGCTCATGAATATGCGGGTTTCTCTCCTGGTTTGCAGCTCACAAAGCGAAAGACCAAAGACAACTGTTCAGTATGACTTACATCAGATGTGCAATCTAATATAATGGCGTAATATGTCCATTCGTTAACTAGTTTCAAAATGTGCTGTTTTACCTTTGAGCCTAGCAACTCAATTATTTCATTTTGGATGTTTTTCCCAAGATAATACACATAAGTCTCTTTTGAGGTGATCCTCCTTAAGTGTTCAGCAGTTACTGCATCAAAGTTACCAATAAACTCCATTAATTTCAAAAAGTTTCCGTTATCTCTTGAGTAGAGTGTCTCAGTTTTACCACGAAATGCTAAGTTTTGTGAAGCAAGAAACTCAATCATGAACACTGTTCTCTTAAACACTTCTCTCCAGCGTTCAACTTCTTGTTTAATAATACGTTGGTTTTCACAATCTATGGTTACATCCAGGCGGGCGTAGCCTTGTGCTAAATTCAACCCAGTTTTGAAATGCTTTCATATGTCCTGGAGATTTGTCATGTTCAGATAAAAGTTCATGCATATGTCTCCAGTCAGAATAGCCTGATTTGTAAGAAAGAGAGATCCTGATTTTACCAAAAAGACGACAACAAGAACAAAATATAGCGTTTTTCTTTGTGGAATAAATTAACCAGGTGCGTGAAACATACGTCTTTGATAACTTTTAACACTAAATCTTCGTCCATCTTCATTTACTGGGAAATCTATGTTATAAACTTGTTGAGGACCACGTTGAACCAATATTTAGCGTTCTGTGTCGGTTATATGTTCTGGCCATTCGCCGGGGTCGTGTGATAGGCCTATTTGGACATTTTCTGCAGGAAGCTGAAAAAAAGTATGGGTATAAGTTATAAATACAACTTGCTTTGCATTTCATGACGAACAATTGCATATGAAGCTACATCAAAAGTATACCATTATGATAGGTACAAGTAAAAAAGGTAGATATGAATAGCTCACAGTTGTTGAATATAATCGTGCAGTAACACAAATCAAATCAAATCTTTATTCATCTCCTTGTTTCATAATACATATAAAAAATAGTAATATTTACATAAAATATGGCGATGAGAAATAACCACAAAGACCGTAGTCTGCGCGTGGGTATGAGTTACAATATAAAATATAGTTTTTATATGTAGAATATCACATTCTTACAAAAAATATAATACAATAAGTAAAGGAAAAAAGCCTGATATATAAATGATATATGTAAAAGGAAAGTACCTTTAAGAAAAATGTATAATGAAAAAACAAAAAAATGCAAATAAAGACACCCAATATCACTATATGGAAATGCTACCACAATGTGTACAGGTTAAGCTGAAGACTTTGATAGGTATATTGTCACCGGAATTTCAGAGTAGGAAAACTATAAAATACTTAGTGATTAAAATATTAATAAGTTATTATTTATTACAATCCATTTATCCATTTCATTTCTTAGATTAGCCTTAAGTAGCGTATGAATAAATTCATTTGGTGTTAAGTTTATTAATTTATTGGAAGTATACTTGTGCGGTTCTTTTTGATTTGCAGTGGACTGTATATTGTCAAACTAAATAGTTAAAAGGCTTTATTCCCATGTAATCAACAATGCATAAAAATTAAGCGTTTACTGACCTTGTCCTTGTGCGTTGTAAATGTCCTGTTGTAAGCAACACTTTGGTGTTTTCTAGGCAGTCCTAAACTTAACAATAATATTCCAACAAACGTTAAACACATAAATAAACACATTAAAAAAAGCACAAAGTAAAATAACAATAGCGTTGAATAGTCTTTCTATTCTTGCGGTATGCGTGTATAAACGAAAAAGAACTGAACTGCACGATATACCGTACACTACAGGAAAGAAAAACGCTCTAATTATGACTGCTGATAACAATGTGAATTGAACTTTGAAACAGGTAATGGGAGTGCATTCTATTAGAGATAATGAAATATAGATAGGGTCAGTTTAACTATTGTTATGAAAACAAAATATCTGACATACCGGCCCCTTTGAACCAACTGGTTCAACAAGAAACATTAAAAGAACATAAGAACAAATTTGATCCTTTGGAAGAGTATAATAAAACTAAATTATAAGGGGCAGTAGCCAATTGACTGGTCGAGGATTTTAGTAAATGGAAGACGGGATACCTTAACAGAAGGACGGGTCAAGGTTCCACCGGCAGTCTTCATGTTGACGACACGTACCACTCCATCATTCCCTGGAGATACGGAGATGACTCTCCCGAGCTTCCACTTGAGGGGTGGCAGGTTTGTTTCATGAATAACGACTAAATCTCCTATTTTGAGATTTTCTTGAGGTCTGATCCATTTGGACCGTTCTTGAAGTGTGTGGAGGTACTCCATTTGCCATCTTTTCCAGAGATGTTGTGTGAAGGCTTGAACTAATTTCCAGCGTTTTATGTGATTAAGTGGTGCATTGGTTAGTTGAGGTTCGATCAGGGCATTAAGAGGTCCTCCAGTTAGAAAATGTCCTGGTGTAAGAGGTTGAAGATCTGAAGGGTCATTCGAGAGAGGAGCTATCGGCCTCGAATTAAGGATAGCTTCAACACGCACAACTAAGGTGGTAAATTCTTCGTACGTTAAAATGTGTTCACCTATGACTCTGGTGAGATGATATTTTGCACCTTTAATGGCATGTTCCCAAAGTCCACCTTGGTGAGGTGCACGCGGAGGAATGAAATGGAATGTGATACTGTTGTTCGTAGCAAAATCTTGCATCTCTGGTTGCTTCATGAGATCTTGAAAACATCTTTTGAGCGAAGAAGCAGCTCCTATGAAATTAGTCCCACAATCAGAGTACAGGTCTGATACAAGACCTCTCTTAGAGATGAATCTCGTAAGGGCTGCAATGAAGGCGTCTGTAGTTAAATCAGTAACTACTTCCAAGTGTACAGCTTTTGTTGCAAAACAGATGAACAGGCAGAGGTACAGCTTTATAGGCTGTATCCTGCGAAGTGTAAAAAACTTGACCGTGTAAGGGCCAGCATAATCAACTCCAGAAGCGTTGAAACAACGAGTAGGGGTAACACGACCGGCTGGTAGATCACCCATGAGCGGAGACGTGTTTGTTGATTTTGTACGAAAACATCGTACGCATTTAAATATTCTTGAGCGTATAACACTGCGGGCGGAGAGGATCCAAAAGCGTTGAGATAGTGTTGCTTGGAGGAACTGGGGACCAGCGTGCAGGTACATGCCATGATAGTAATCAATGAGTAAATGAATAGCGACATGATTTTTTGGCAGAAGAATAGGATGTTTGGCATTGTAAGTAAGCGCAGAGTTTTTCAGTCGACCTCCGACACGGACTATTCCTGTATCATCAATAAAGGGTGCTAGACGTTGGATGCGGTTTGAGCATGTCCTTTTCTTGGAGAGTAGATCTATGTCATCTGCAAAGTGAAGTCTCTGAATGAGCCAGCAAATGCGGTTACAGGCGTTATTTAATTCAGTTACTGTAAATGATCCACTTATGGTGGTTTTAAATTTCAAACGGGTTATAAAGCGAAGGACATAAGCCATTACATGAAGAAGAGTCTTCCAAGAAGAAAACTTTGTAAGAAATCCAAATGTTGGGACTTCTTTTGTGGTCATCATAAGATTAAGCACATTTGGTTTCATTTCAGGAATAGACTCCTCCGAAATTGGATGAAGGATAGATTGTGGCCAGGTCTGCGTTGATTTAGCGAGCCATGGTGGTCCTAGCCACCACTGACTATGTTTCATCAGAACCATGGGTGTCAAGCCTCGAGAAGCACAATCAGCAGGATTGTCAACAGTTGAAACATATTTCCAGATGTGCGGTGAAACTAAGTCTTGTATTTGTGCCACACTATTAGCAACATACACCTTGAGACGAAAAGATAGAGTGCGTATCCAAGATAGAACTACTGTAGAGTTGCACCATGCTGAAATGTTGTCGATCTTGTGATGTTGTGAGAGCTGTTCTGTACAGTAATGTAGCAATTTGGCTAACATGTGCGCACCACAAAGTTCCAAGCGGGGAATCGTCACACGCTTCAGTGGAGCTACTCTTGATTTTGCGATCAGCAGTCGTATGTTGACATCTCCTTCTGCGTCTTCTGTGCGCAGGAAGACACAAGCTGCATATCCGGATTCACTTCCATCTGAAAATCCATGAAGCTGGATATTGACTGCAGTTGCTAAGGATATGAAACGTGGTATCCTTAGCTTTTCTATTTCTGGAAGTTCTTTCACGAATCGTGACCACTTCTCGGAAATATGATCAGGTAATGGAGAATCCCAATCTAAGCCTAAGGTCCATACATGCTGCATTAAGACTTTAGACCAAAAAACTATTGGGGATATCCAACCACAAGGGTCATAAATCTGAGCAATTGATGAAAGTAAAGTTCTTTTTGTGTAATTACTTGAAGGTGTGTGCATCACATATGAAAAGACATCAATATCTGGGATCCATTTTAGCCCTAATACACTTGAAAATGGCTGTTCCGATGTGCGTAACATGAGGGGTGTCTCAGGATTATCTTGCATGACATTTTCTAACAGTTTAGGATGGTTTGAAGACCACTTGCTCAGTTCGAATCCACCCTTTTTCAAAAGTAAAACAACATCCTCTTGAAGGTGGAGAGCTTCTTCCAGAGAATTGCTCCCTAATAGAGCATCATCAACATATATTTGCTGTTGGAGTGCTTCAGCAGCAAGTGGATGATTTTTTCCTTCGTCCATAATGAGCTGTTGTACTACTCTATTAGCAAGGTAAGGCGAGGACGTCATACCATAAGTGACAGTAGTCAATTGGTAGACCTTTGGCGGGACTGAAGTGTCTTCTCTCCAGTATATTAACTGAAAGATCTGATCATCTTCATGGATGGATATCTGCCTAAACATTTGTTTGATATCACAAGAGAAAACAAATTTATGTTGACGAAAGCGAAGAATTATATCAGTAATGTCATTGTGCAACTTTGGACCCTGATGTAGAATGTGGTTCAGTGAGACACCTGAAGAAGATGGTGCTGATGCATTGAAAACAACACGGATTTTCCTATCTTTAAAAACGCCATGATGTGGCAAAAAGTAATGCGGCTTGTTCAGAGATGGCACAGATGTGCACAGTTTCATGTGCCCACATGCTAAGTAGTCATTCATAAAATTGACATACTTCTGTTTAAACTCTGGTTGAGATTCAAATTTGCGTTCCAGTGTATTAAACAGGCGTTTTGCCAAAGTTGTAGAGTCACCTAGTTGAGCAGGGTTTCCGCTGAAAGGCAAGTGGCAAACATATCTGCCGGAGGCATCTCTCTTATGAGTAGAGACGAAGTGAGCTTCACATTTTTCATCTTGTGGATCGAGTTTTGTAGTGTGAGGTGGTTCCTCTATGGACCAAAAACGTTGCAATGTTGCGTGCAGATCACGATCATTCGTCGATAAAAGAGTCACTAAGCCTGAGTAAGGCTTAGACTTAAGTGAAACAGGTGTCGGACCAAGCACAACATAGCCAAAGATTGTATTGACAGCGTATGGCATATTCTTGCCGAGATTGATAAAGGTACCATTAAGAGTCAATGCAAATAAATCTGCTCCAATCAGAAGGTCAACTGGACCCGGAACATCAAAAGTTGGATCCGCTAGCATATAACCTTTGAGTCGCTCTTTAATTTTTGGTGGGAGCTGAACACGAGGCAGATTGCATGATATTTTATTAAGAATCATGACTGGGTGAGATTTTGCTAAAATATTCCCACTGAGCGAAGACAATGTCACAAAGGTAAGTCCCTTCGTTTTCACTGGGGCTGTAGAGATACCACTAAGTTCTGGAACGTCTGTTTGAGAGCGGTACAAACACAACGTCTTTGCACAACTTTCTGAAATAATTGTTGTTTGGGATGCACTATCAAGCACAGCTCGTACAACTGCTGCATTTCCATTGGCAGATGTGATATGCACCAAAGCGGTTGCGAGTAACACAGTGTTATTCTGGTTGCAAGAAACACCTATCAAGGTAGTATCCTGGTGACACTCTGCAGAGTGGTTTTGCTTATTCATCGTCGTTTCAACAGAAGGGCACAAGGTAGGTCTATTTGACTGAGTCAATTTTTGTTGCGGTTGTGCGGAGCGGTTCTCAACAAAAAAATGTAGTAGGCTATGGTGACGCCTATGACATACATTGCATGTGTGGACGGACTTACAGGTGACTAACTTATGTGTTCCAAAACAATTTTGACATAAGTTCTTATTTTTAACAAAAGCTTGTCTGTCTTGTACAGTAAGTGCGGAAAAATCTGCACATCTATCTATGTTGTGTGAATTTGATGAACAGAAGGTACAATGCTGAGTGTGAGTAGTGACCATCGCTATTTTGTGCGGTTTAAACTGGTTTTTCTTCATTTTAAAGCCACAGATTTTTTGAGAGGTTTGAAGAGAAGGTTCATTTTTTGAGATGATATTAGTTAAACCGGCTGCCTCTTTGCAAGAACATTCATTTTCTAAGAATGTAATTACTTCTGTAATGGTAGGAACATTTTGTAAATTATCTCGAGAACGTTCAAGTTTGGTCCTGAATTCCGTGTCAAATCTACGCAAAATATATGAGGTCAACAACAAACTTTCACTAGCAATATCATGTCCTAGTGCTTTGAGGGCTTGATAATTTTCATTGTAGGTCGACAGAAAATTCCTCATTTGTTTAACTGAAGGATTGTGCAATTGTGGTAACTCAAATATATTGTTTACGTGAAGTGTTATCAACAATCTAGAATTTTGATATCTTTTTAGTAAAGTTTGCCAGGCTATGGCATAGTTTGTATTAGTGACAGGCAACGATTTAGTTAAATTTAGCGGCTCATCAGTCAAACAAGAAAGCAAGTATGTAAATTTCTCCACATTAGAAATGGTTTCATTTTTGTGAACTGCATTTTCAAACAGACTGTGAAAGGCTACCCATTTCTCAGGTTGTCCAGAAAAATTCCCAAGTTTAAGCGAGGTAAATTTACGGTGGGAGTGGGTGCAACTAGTTGTGGTGCACCAGTGTGAGACTGATCCAAGGTTTCCTGCGGTAGCGATGGTAGAAGAGGAGCACACGAACTTTGTATAGCTATATTTAAGTCTGATATAGAATCTTGTAATCTTGAAATCTGTTCATTATCCAGATCTTCTGGTAAAGGTGTTGTACTAAATAGTTTATTTATAAGCCTTTCAAATTCAGCATATTTATTTTCTGCAGTGGAACTAAGCAAACTAACTTTTCGTGTTTGCTGTTCAGTTAAATTACCTATACCAATAACCTCAAGAGCAACAATTTGCTTGTTAATATTATGAAGCCTACTCTCAATCAGTTCACTTTGCTTCACAAAAGAAGAAAATCTCATTTTGGTAATTTATTAATACACTCGGTTTAAAAAACAGATTCAGATGTAAATAACAAAAGTGTTCTAAGTAAAAGTTGTAATTCACAATGTTCTTCCACTATTCAGTAATTTCCAGTCCAAATAATTTTAATTTATTTATTTTTATCACTCTAAAATACCATTAGCGTAGATGACAATAATAATGGTAATATGGTAATAAAGGAATATGGCTACTGTATTTTAGAAACTAATACAGAGGTCGGTTTTGAAGAAACACACTACACTTCAGAACTATGCTTGCTAGATAAAACAAGAGAAAATCATAACAAAATGAAAAGAGCACTGAGTATTGGCAATACTTGACAGTAGTAAATAATTGTTTTTTTTTTTTTATTTATTTAAGCGTTACAATAATTCAATAAACCTAATAATAAAGAGCGTAATAATTAATAAAAATCTTGCTTTCCAACGTGCTGGATTCTGAATGAAAGATGCTATCCGGTCTGGACGGACCAAAAATGTGGGGTTCTTTTTGATTTGCAGTGGACTGTATATTGTCAAACTAAATAGTTAAAAGGCTTTATTCCCATGTAATCAACAATGCATAAAAATTAAGCGTTTACTGACCTTGTCCTTGTCCTTGTTCGTTGTAAATGTCCTGTTGTAAGCAACACTTGGGTGTTTTCTAGGCAGTCCTAAACTTAACAATAATATTCCAACAAACGTTAACCACATAAATAAACACATGAAAAAAAGACAAAGTAAAATAACAATAGCGTTGAATAGTCTTTCTATTCTTGCGGTATGCGTGTATAAACGAAAAAGAACTGAACTGCACGATATACCGTACACTACAGGAAAGAAAAACGCTCTAATTATGACTGCTGATTACAATGTGAATTGAACTTTGAAACAGGTAATGGGAGTGCATTCTATTAGAGATAATGAAATATAGATCAGTTTAACTATTGTTATGAAAACAAAATATCTGACAATACTCGTATATGCATTGTCTTCTACATGCAGATATATTTCGATATTTATTTTATAAGTTTCAAAGCCCGGTTGTCGAATGTTGTAAGATAATGTTCGAGCAACCAAAAGGTTTTTATTTTTATTAATGAAGAGTAATAAATTTTTTATATATAATTGTTTTATTGTTAGTACTTTAAATTCCGAGAAAAGATTATTGCTGGGATAAAACATATTTTTACCCAAGGTAGCCTTTATTATTTGTTTCTGGATCATAAATATTTTATTTAAGTAAATGTTTTATGCACCACCCCATATCAATATTCCGTATTGTAAAACAGACTGCGCATATGCAAAATAAACTAGTCTAGAAATTTCAATATTTCTCAATTTGCTTATTTTGCAGGATTTATATATGAAATGTCTTATTAAAACACCTAAATATTTTGCCTCCTTTGTTCTATTCAGAACAGGGCATTGGCAGGTTACGGTTGTCAACAAGCTACAGCTAGGCGAATGAATTAGTAAAGGATTTAAATTCACCGGCTGGGTTCTAGCAGTTGGAGAAAAGGTCATATATAAGCTTTTTTTGTAATTGAAGGATAATAAGTATTTGTCCACTAATTTTTTAATAAATTAGTACGAGTATAATAGTCTAATTTTATAATAAATAAAACGTACCTCACTTAAAGAGGGTCCTGGTGAATTCCCGAAAACTTCCAAATCCATTTCATTTTCATTTGCCTCAGTTTCCAGACCCATTTCATTTAGATTCGCCTCAGTTTTCAAAACCATTTTGTTTAAATTGGCTTCAGGGTTTTTTTCGATGACTTCAGGCTCTGGCTCTGTTGTCATTGTTGAAGAAGAACAACTCGAAGCAATGCTTTTATTTCCTGACAAAAACTTTTTCAAGCCAGCCGCTTGGTTTTCTTCATCAAGACTTTGTTTTGTTCTTCTTTTCCTGTAGTATGACCCAGAATGTTTCTTTTTATATGACATGTTTTATGTTTAAATGTGTTTCACACTAATATTTCACTAACTCCGCACTTAAGTAAAATGACTTTACACACATGGGCTTCTAACATCTAACACACACAGTATAAACAGACGCTGACCACCCCTGTGATCCCATTCGGACTGACAGGTGAATCACGCTTTGTTTTGCAGTGCCAGTGATGGCGCCCTGGACGAGTCCAAATGTCTTGTTTAAGGGGGGGGAGGTGGCGCGCGGCAGTTGGTTATACGGTAGGAAGGGAGCGGTTGAACTGGATCGTTTGTGTTTGTGTTTGAGATCATTATTTGTTCTGCGCATACTTCAAGGCATTTTAATGTAATGCTTAACTTTTTATGGGTTTTTTTGGTACAATAATATTTATTTTCATCCGTATCGCAATTTATAAACGTCGCAGCAGGTTCGGCGTTCGCATTAGATTTTCTATAATAACCCATTTTGGCGCCCCCCCAACGTCGGCGCCCCGTGCGAGCGCACGGGTCGCATGGGCCTTAAGCCGCCCCTGACGGAGATTCAAAATTGCACGGCAATCTCTCGGAATCTGATTCTATAGCTAAAAACAAGAAAAAAAGTTCATATACAATAAGTCAGAAAATAGGGCTCGCGATCCAGTTCGCCCCGATTTTTGCTTCCACGGTAAAATAACGACATCCCGAAATTCTTGGGGTATAAAGTGAAGTGTATATTTTGTGGATTCGTATGGTTTCCTATCTGTAAAATTGAATAAAAGATGTCCGAGATATATATATCTTAATTAGTTCTAAGAAAAACTGTGTACAACACAAAACATTGGAGTTGAGAAACACACTTTTCTAGATTTAGGATAAAATAACTTCGTTAATTTGCCAATAGACAAATAAAAATTTCTAACTAATTTTGTAGATAATTTATTTATGAGAAAATTGATCCCGAGGTTGATATTAGAATCAGGTTATATTGAAATTTGTATAATTATGATTGTATGAAATCAAATGTCGAGGAAAATTAGACTTCATGTTATTATGTTTGTAATTCCTTTGCTTAGATATATTTTTGCGGAAACGTTTTAGGAAACCCCTCCCCGTCTGTCCAATTTAAAAGCAATCACAGTCATTACACATCAATTTATATGTACTTGTTATATGTGCCTGAGTAATTTTAGTAAATTATTATTAGTTTTAAATGATTTAGCAATCTTTTGGTTAATCACACATAGTGTAAAACATATGTAATTGGAGACAGTTAAGTGAAACAAGATAGGGGTGTAAGTCATCATCATCATCTTTACAACGCGGCACAGCCAAACCTGTTCTGTCTTCAAAGATCCTCCAGCCTTCCTGGGTCTACCCGCACACCCGTGTCCTGTATATCCAGATTTCTTTATCCAGTATGGAATATGACATTCTTTCTAAATGTTCTTTCCACCGTTGTTCTGTAATAATTTTTTACATTTTATTCCAGTTAAAAACTTTTAACTCTTCTCTCGTGGCCCCATTCTCTGTACGGTCAAGTTTAGCATACCTTTCAACTCCTCTAAAAAATGACATTTCCAAGACCTGTATTTTTACTGTCTTGTTTCTTCGTTTTCGTCCACAATTCACTCCCGTAGGACAGTTCATGGGCGGCAATAAATTTGTAAAACTTTAATTTTGTATCTCGACGTACCTTGTTTCTAAAAATACGGTTGATTGTACCACAAATCGTCTAGAACTTACGTAACTTAAAATCAATAACATAACTCCTATCATAGCCAATATCATTTCGCAAATAATTGAAGTGCCTCACGTGTTCTACATTTTGATCATTAGTTATTAGTTTTGTTCTTATTGGTTCTTTGCCTAAGAATGCCATTACCTTCGTTTTTATTTTGGAGATTTACATAGTGTATTGTTTGCAATTCCGATGAAGCTTAAAAACAGATTTTTGCAAATCAGATTCTGTATTTTAAAGTACAAGCAAGTCGTCAGCAAACAACAGCACATTCGAATATCTGTCTCGTGATAACGGCCATAAATCAGATGACTAAATTCTATGTAGTGATGATGTGAATGTAGTGGAACAGTGATTGTCTGACGGATTGAGGTATGACAGAGCGCCTGTGTCAGCGTTGAGTCGCGCAGTCTGCTCTATTGCACGGTTACAAACTGTGTTATGGGTCACTAGAGTTCATTGATGACGTGGCAACAAATCATTCGTCGACGCAACAGTGACACATTTTTGTACGCTTTGTTGCATTAAATGTTACTGACATTTCAATTTTATCATTGCCAATTAATTTGTCATGGTCTGCGTTATTCAGTAATGCATTTTTATGACAACCGAGTAAATGGTATCTTAAGGGGTGTCTGTAAGGCATTTTTCCCCCCAAAAACCGGTTTTTAACCTCTTGTTCCAAAATATTGTATGGAAAATCTGATTTCACTTGATATAAACTTTAAATTAATAGGGTTTTTATGTTCAATTTTTATGTTTTTTTTTAGGTGATGATGTCAGGGATAAACTCAGTCCAATATTTCACCCATTCGGGACATATTGTTGTAGTACACAGAACTATTGTTTTTTGTTCTTATTTCTCTTTGTATTTATACTAAAAATATGGATAAGCTCAAATCAATCAATTGCAACAAAACAGGATGATAAGCTGTATTGATCGTATGTGAGCATGGATGACGAACATTGACATGTCTAAAATGGTTTTATTCAATTTTTTGTCTTTTAGCTGTAAGTTTTGTATTTAACAATGGATAAGAACGTAGTTATAGCAAATTCTTTATAAAAATGTGTTCACTTATGTCATGTACTTTGTGTGTGAAATTGTGCGCGGGTGAGCGTGTGATAAACCGTATTCGCTATATCTTCCGCGATAATCAACCAATCAACGTGAAACATTGACAGTGGATTGTTTATGTAAATAGCTACAGTTTTTATATACTCTGAGGTTTCCAACTATTTTATAAATATGGTTTTTTGTATAGGAAAAACTCAGTTTTTAACTCTTATCAATGATAGAGTAATAACATTCATAGATAAAATCAATGCAATTTGCGGATTTATACAAAGTTTTGCTTGTAACTCAGATATCTTTTGCTAATATCAACCATGTGACATCGGATGGACCAATCAGAAGATACTAATTTCATTAATATTCGTACTCTGTGAGGTACGCATCGCTACAGTTGGTCGATAGCATTTGCCGAGTGAAGTTGTCTCCGTCGACGAGAGTTTTTCTCGTACGGAATTATAAAAATACAAAATTATCATAAAACTTGGAACTCTTTGCGAGCTTTGCGTAAAGAGCCAAGCAAGTTAACAACCTCTACAAAATTTATTATTATATTTAAGTGCTTTTCGCTTAAGTCAAGATGGCCGCATAGGGAATTATTGAACACTTCAAGCTTTCACGGAAGGTGTAAACTAAATACACCGCTTTTATAATAAATACCCATATTCATCCTGAGATCTATTAAAAAAATTAACGTGTAAATTAATAATAACTTTTGCGAGCGAGAACGCTAATTATTGTGAGAGTGACAATTGTGTGAAAAGTCTATTTGGTGTTAGCATTTCGACGGAATTTGTCAGCGTGACGTACAGAGGCATCGCCGCTGGAGCAACCCGCCGACGAAGAGGACGCCAGGACGGGAGCGACGCTAAGAAGATAAGGAGCGCACAGCCGGAGGACAAATCAGCAAGTGAACGGATATCATCTAACAAGTAAAATCGATCTAAACTCGAACTATATAAACTTTATTCAAAATATAAAACGCATGACAATTATGTAATTTAATATACATCGTAGAAACTATTATTTCTTGTGTGTAATAAACAATTTTTCATTACCTCCATTATACACTCGTTTGTATATTCTGCACACACACTATATACTATGCGAAAATAATAATCTGTATCGTTGCACTACATTTAGAAACCTGGCTAACCCAGAACTTTTAAAAAAGTGTCTCCATGGTACAAATCAAAATCCCAATAAGTCGGTAAACAACATAATTTGATCACGCATTTCTACAACTGATTTATTTCCATACAAACATTGAATTTTAGGGTTTATAATGCAGTTTCATGCTGTAATAGAGGTAACCTAACCAGGTGCTTAGTGTTGAAACAACTAGGCATGTCAGTAGTATAGAACTGTACTGAAATTATGTTGGGTATTGATATGAAACGACTGCGGAGAGCTGAACAAGCAACTGCAGAACTACAGAAAGAAGCCCGACAGAAGAGAGCAATGGCAAAAAGAAAGCTAGAAGAAGAATTTCAAGCTACAAAGACCCATATAAACCTTAATATGCATCAGGTGTTTATTAGGCAATGCACACAAATTTGTTATATTCATGATTAATCTTCAATTGCTGTTTTCCGAAAATTGTTATTTTTTACACAAATGACCAATTATCTCAAGAACTGCAAGAGATACAAAGCTCACATTTTCTGTACATGTGTAGGGCAATAGGGTACAACTTGTAACACAGGGATTCTTTAATACAATGTGCCTGTCACGAGAACAAAATTTTAATATACCATTTTTTTGAAATGTTAAACATTTGAATTAAAAATTCGAAGATAGCTCAACGTAAGCATATCCTAAAACCTCTGTCTTAAAGTTTCTATTTAGGGCCAATTAATCAATGGTAAAAGTTTCAAACAGCTCAGTTAATTAGTGTTTGAGAAAAAGGGTCATAAAATGTAGGAAATTAACTTGGGCGAAATAGGGCTTACAAACGCCTCTTAAAACAGTGCAATATATACATTACAAATTTCTGTCGGTTAAACTGACGACGCAATTGCTATAAACCTCAGTATCATTTCCTTATCCAATCTTTAAACTTGCCGATCAATCCCTCGTTTTCTCTATAGCTGTTTCTACTTTGTTTGTACTGTGCTGCTTTCCTCGACATCGTTTTCCGCTTTTGTGAAATTTTTAATTAAAAAAAGGGAATGTGAACAAACAATTAAGAACGTGGATCAGCGAAGCTAGGTAAAACATTTGCCGTCCATGCACAAATATCCGGGTAAGCTGTTCGCTGTACCGTTGCATCAAGCAGGCTCAGCCTCTCCTCGACCGGTACCTATTTAAGTACAAAACATTTCTTTCTGTGTTTCACTTTCAATAGAAACGTCAGCATTTGTTCCAAATGAATGCACAGTTATAGACCCTCGTAATTGAAATTAATAACATGTTCCAAAAGAAGATTATAGAAGAGAGGATTCTGCGTCTTTACAAACAGACTATTTCCACAATAGAATTTTCGAGTCCTACGTTCCATAAATATTTAATGTACGCTTGAGCGGTTCATAGTATTGAGATCTGCAATTAAAACGTATACCGTTGTTCGATTCTTATAGCATCATCTTCACATCGGGGCTTAGAGAAGGTGCTGTCTGGTACGCCTTCAAAAGGTCCTTTAGCTATCTCTTCCTAGGTCTACCCACACACCTGTGTCGTATAGGATTATATTTCCAGACTTGTTTGGCCATTCCCAAATCCGAAATTTTTAAAGGTAGTTTTTCTACCTTTGTTTATATTCCTTTAGTCTTTTATTCAGTAATTTTTCTTTTATAGCATTATACTATGTACTGGGAGCGGTCGTGGCTTAGTGGCTAGCGTGTGGGTCTGCTACGCTGTCGGCGCGGGTTCAATTCCCGCCGGGGGCCATCTGATTTAGATACGACCGTTCCCCCTCGCAAGGCAATGGCAAACCAGCGAGAGGTATCCTGCTTAGTATAAACCTTCCCCAACTATGCCGTTCGGATCCGGCGTTAAACTGTAGGTCCCATATACCTGTGAGAGACTCAGTACCACACGCACCACGGGTATATGCGGGGAGGGTACAAACCAGT